>SJYF01001220.1:272316-285219 GCA_006410515.1 Procapra przewalskii
GCCTCCCTCCCCACCCCACCCCACTGGATTGTCCCAGAGCACCAGCTTTGAGCGCCCTGCTGCGTGCATTGGGCTTGCACTGGTCCTCTGTTTTACACATGGTAATATACATGTTTCAGTGCTGCTCATTCAAATCATCCCGCCCTCTCCTTCTCCCACACAGTCCAGAAGTTTGTTTTTGCATCTGTGTCTCTTTTGCTGCCTTGCATATAGAATCGTCATTACTGACCTTCTAAGTTCCGTAAATATGCGTTAATATACTGTATTGGTGTTTCTCTTTCTGAATTACTTCACCCTGTATAATAGGCTCCAGTTTCATCCACCTCATTAGAACTGACTCAAATGTGTTCTTTTTTATAGCTGAGTAATATTCCATGGGGTATATGTATACCTCAACTTGCTTATCCATTTGTCTGCCAGTGGACATGTAGGTTGCTTCCAAGTCCTGGCTATTGTAAACAGTGCTGCAATGAACATTGGGGTACATGTGTCTCTTCAATTCTGGTTCCTTGGTGTATGCCAAGCAGTGGGGTTGCTGGGTCACATGGCAGTTCTATTCCCAGTTTTTTAAAGAATCGCCACGCTCTTCTCCATAGTGGCTGTACCAGTTTGCATTCCCACCAACAGTTTAACAGGGTTCTGTTTTCTCTATGCCCTCTCCAAAATTTATTGTTTGTAGACTTTTTGATGACAGTCATTCTGATTGGTGTGAGATGGTACCTCATTATGGCTTTGATTATCATCACTGATAACGAGTGATGGTGAGCATATTTTCATGTGTTTGTTAGCCATCTATATATCTTCTTTGGAGAAATGTCTGTTTAGTTCTTTGGCCCAATTTTTTTTTTTTACAAAGACATGGGGGACCCCATCAGACCAGCCCCCCTGGGGTTACAGGCCTGTGGTGGGTCAGTTGGGATCAATCACTTTCTTGCGAGCCAGACTGGATGCCTGGGCGCCTGTCTCCTGCTGTTTATAATGCCTGCAATAAGCTCTTCTTTTGAGTAACTGAGGTGTATCTGAGAAGATGCCAGGACCTATGCGAGCTTTGGGCGGGAAGAATTCAGTGGAGCTGGAAAGATGAAATGTGTTTTTCTGAACCCATGGAAGCTGTAGGATGCAGCCTTCCTGTTCAGACTAAGTCACTAAGGGTGACCTGCGCCCCCATCCCCCACCCTGCTGGCTGCAGGGAGTGGGAGGGGCAGTGCATTTGGCTGCGGCACCTGCTGGAAATTACTCCAAGTTGGAGAGCCTATTAATTGTCCTTTGGGAGTGTTCCTGCCCTCTCTTAAATGAGTTCTATCGGAAGAAGCCTGTGATGGAGCACCCCCAGTGCAAGATCAATCTGCTCCTGGGTTCGGGACTAATTATCCTCAGGGCCTTGGTGGCCGGCGGGGGAGGGGTGGATGTTACTGGCCCCCGCGGAGACCACTGCTGCTTCCCACTGCCCGCGGTCCATGCGGAGACGGGGGTCCCTGGGGGGTGCAGGGGCTGGGGGCTGGCGGACCTGTGGGGTCCTCTTGTTACAGACCAGGGTTGGCTGCCCGGATTCGGGGTGCAGGCTGGGGTGCAGGCTGGGGTGTGGGGGCGCTGTGCCTGGAGGCGAACCGCTTGTTCCTGGGAGCCGGCGGCATCCTGCCTGACACCGCGGTTCCTGTCCCCCCAGTCACGCGGGTCCGTCGTCAGGGCCGACATGGGACATGCAGGCTGGGGTTCCGTTCCTCCAGGGCTCCCCACTCCTTCAGGCCCCCTGGAACCCCAGCCCCAGGGCTCTGCCTGTCCCGCCTCCTAAGCCCACTGGTGGGGCCATCTCTGGCCTCACTGCTGACCACCTGCCCCCAGTTTCCTCCGCCACCCTACCCTGGTCTGCCTGGCACCCTCCCCTGCATGCAGAGCCATCCGCGAGGGGCACTTTCTCAACGAGGCGAGTGACACAGTGCCTTCCCCTCCTATCCGTCATCTCTGCTTGGCGAGGGTGGGAGCTGCGCTCATCTTGACCCCAGAACCTGTGACCGCGGCCCCTCATGTGGTCAGGGGACGTGGTGGGTGTGACGGAGCAGGGGTCGAAGATGGTGTGGTGGTCCCAGGTGATGCGGGTGCCCAGTGCACTCGAGGGTCCTGGCAAGAGGGAGGGGAGAGGGTCTGAGACAGAAAGCGGGCTGGAGGGCAGGAACAGTTTCGAGGGGAGCTGGGTGCGGGGAAGCAGACTGTCGGGGGCCTTCAGAGGAGCCAGCCCTGCCCACCCCTGGGCTTTAGCTGTGGGATCCCTGTGATCAGCCTCTGTCCCCTAGAACACACTGTGATGTTCTGTTACAGCTGCCACGGGGAGCCCCCATGCTGCTGTCCGCGTGCATGTCTCACCAGGTAAATGTCACGCCAGGTGAGCGGCCGGCATGGAGTCGTCATCCAAGGGGATGTGTGGACAGACGTGCAGGCAGACATGCCCTGGGGGCTGCAGGGTAAATAGCTTCAGTGCTGGGGGGACCCTGCAGCCTGGATCAGGGGCCGGGCTAGTGGGAACGCCTGGGAGAGTGGGAGGGTGTGGGCTGAATTTCCCAGACGAGTTTGGGGTCCCTGATGGGAGTGTTTCAGCCAACAGGTCGCAGGGGAAGGTTGAGAAGCTGGGGGCGCCAGCCGGCTGGAGGGATCTCAGGGTGGGAGGAGGGCGGTCCGGGAGGAGGGGCTGGGGAGGCAGGTCAGGGCAGCCAGAAGACCCTCCAGGGATGTGACTCCATCTTGGGAGTAGCGGGGGCCTCTGGCAAGGCTGCCTGACTCAAATTTGACCCCAGCAGGGGAGGCGTGAGGTCTGGGGCAGCCCCGCTGGCTTGCAGAGTGTGTCTCACATGCGGGCCTCTAAGTGCTTTGTGGGAGGGGCCTGCAGCCCCCTGGAGGGGCTCCCCATGTTCTTGTCACCCCATCCCCAGGCTCAGAGAGTCAGACCCCTGGCCCGAGGTCAGTGCTAATAACCTATGCATATATGGCCCAGGTTGGAGCAGACAGTCTGACCCCGGAGGGCTGCGTGGGCCCACCAGCTCAGCTCCAGCCTGAGGCCGCTGCAGGACCGGGGCTCGTAAGCCACTCGGGAGCTTGAGAAGCGCTGAGCCAGGAGAGCGCAGCACTGGGAGAGGAAGAGGTAAATAAATGCAGGAGACACATCCGCAGGCTTGCTTTTCCATCAGATGTGGGCGCGGGGAGACTGAGCCTCGAGGTCCCTCTCTGCTCAGGGCTCTCAGCCAGGACCCTCATCGCCGTGGGCTCCGGAGCACGGGCTCTAGTGTTATGAATTTATGCATTTATCTGTTTATGCACGAGGGTGCCCCAGTGCATCGATTCCCCCCCTTCCCCATGAAGCGGGCAGCGAGTGCGGGCCTTCCCGTGCTGCGTCCTGCAGACAGCCCAGGTTTCCAGCTTGAGGTCCTCCCGGCAGCGCATCCTGAGGGCTCTCATATCGTGGTGTTGCTATTGTCAATGAAGCAATTAAATTATGTGAGAGGATAGTGTCACCACACAGGGCCCGGCACAAAGTAGGTGCTCAGTTTGGTAGTTGTTCCCTGGTGGCTCAGCTGGTGAGGAATCCGTCCGCAGTGTGGGTTCGATTCCCTGGGTTGAGAAGACCCCCCGGAGAAGGGAGCAGCCACCCACTCCAGTATTCTGGCCTGGAGAATTCCATGGACTGTAGAGTCCATGGGGTTGCAAAGAATCGGACATGACTGAGTGACTTTTTCACTTCAGGCACCTGCTGCGTTAATTTTGGAGGCTTCATTTATGTTGGCAGAAAAACAGGTGGCTTCGTGTCTCCAGCACCGAATGGTCAGAATTCTGCCGTGTTTCCTGACATGCCCGGCCTCCTAGGAAGCTCAGGAGTAAGCTCTGTAGCTGCCGCTGGCATGCTTCAGCAGGTGGTGTGCTGTCCTGCCAACCCACTTACTTCTTTTACCCTTTGTTTCTGATTTTGCCTAGTTTTCAGTGCTTTCAGTTCCGTGTCTGAGTTTTTATTGCTGCCTCAAACCTTTTGCAATAGAAAGAATCCAAATATGAATAAAGTTCAGTAGGTGTGTGCTGTCTCTCAGTCATGTCTGACTCTTTGCAACCCAGCGGACTACAGCCCTCCAGGCCCCTCTGTCCATGGAATTCTCCAGGCAAGATTACTGGAGTGGATAGCCATTTCCTCCTCCAGGGATCTTCCTGACCCAGGGATCAAATCCTTGCCTCTTGTGTCTCCTGCATTGGCAGGAGGGTTCTTTACCACTAGCACTAAAAATGAATCAGTTCTCTGTCCTGCATGTTGAGCAGATTCTCTGATGTTAGGAAGGAAAAACAGTGGGCATGTTTGCAGGATCTTGGGCTCTCCTTTCGCTCCCAGAGAAAATGGCCTGTCTGGCATGTGTTTAAAGTGAGAGACTATATTAAATGCACGCAATGAGCTGAGCTCCTGCTCACTGACAAGGCCAGAACCACCCAGATGGACCCTTTTCTCCCCTCCTTCTTTCACCTACACTGACCTTGTTGTGACCTTGGTGTTCTCATCTGTGAAATGGAGCAGTGGAACTGAATGATCTCTACACTGTCTTCTATTTCATTCCATTTGAAAGCTGCAGATCGAGGCCTCACGTTCTCGTATGTGTAGATGACTCTTGACCGTCAGCCCCAGGTGAAACCTCCGTCCCAAAGTCCTTGCGTCCAGTTCAGCCAGAGTCGTGTCTAGCCATGTGGCCTGTCTGGCCTGTGAGAACAGGGTTATTATCCCTCATTTTCGAAAAGACGGCGATGGGACTCAGCAGATCTAAATACCTTCTGCACCGTCACTTTGCTGGGGACTGGGCAGAGGTGGCCCCAGCCCGACTCAGCCCTGCATGCTCTCAGGATGCTGAGCCAGAGGACACTCAAGGCTGCGCGGGGTTGGGCAGACGCCCCCGTGCTAAACCAAGGAGCCCTCTGTCATCTGTGTCACGGAGTTGGGTCCCCTAGAAGGATTTTCTGTGAAATCAGGGTTCTGCATTTAGCAGTTGGAAAACAATCGCACCACACTTTAGTGATTCCTTGTTTTTACTTCTGTTAGAATTGAGTTAAAACTCACAACCTCAGGTTCATCCTTCTTTCCCCGATCTCTCCTCTAGGCTTCTTGCCAGCTGCTTCTAAACAGTGGCTGGAAAAGCCTCCCCGTCGTTGCCCAGCCCCCAGCTCCATTCTGCTCTACGCTCGCTCAGGCCTCTCCCGCCCCGTCCTTGGAGTCTGGCTCTCCTTGCACCTTCTGCCCTGTCTGCAGGGCCCTGCTGACCTGTCCACGCCCTGTGTCTGTCCATCGTCCATGGAATGCATCCCAGACCGAGGTTCACGGTAATCACCCTCCCTCTAATCAATGGTGGGAGCTAGTAAATTGAGATGGTCGATACGAAATCACTTCAGATCATTACAATCCTGATACTTAAGTCATATGCTCTTTAAAAGACTATTTTTTTTAGAGCAGATTTGCATTCACAGCAAATTTGAGAAGCAGCTACAGAGGTTTCGCATGATCCCCTGGCCTCACACATGCAAAGCCTCCCCCATCATCAACACCCTCCACTGGAGTGAGCATTTGTTAAGCTAATGAACCCACAGTGACCCGTCATTATCTACGGTTGACGTTAGGGCTCACTCATGGTGGTGTACATTCTATGGGTTTGGATACATGTCCAGTGACCTGTATTTACCATCATGTTTTCGCACAGAGTAGCTTCACTGCTCTGAAAATCCTCTGTGATCCACGTGTTCATTCCTTTCCCTCTCCCCAAGCCCCTGGAAACCACTGATCATCTCACTGTCTCCATAGTTTTGCCTTTTCCAGAATATCATGTCATTGGAATCATGTAGTATGTAACCTTTCACATTCACTTACGTCTTGTCCGACTCTGTGATCCCATGGACTGTAGCCCACCAGGCTCCTCTGTCCATGGGATTCTCCTGGCAAGAATACAGGAGTGGGTTACTAAGCCCACCTCCAGGAGATTTTTCCCACCCAGGGATTGAATCTGTATCTCTTGCACTGGAAAGAGGATTCTTTACCACTAATGCTATCTGGGAAGCCTTAATGATATGCGTTTTAGAGTCCTTCATGTCTTTTCATGGCTTGATAACTCATTTCTTTTTATAGCGGCATCAGAGGTATGGTTTTTCCAGTAGTCGTGTATTGATGTGAGAGTTGGACCATAAAGAAAGCTGAGTGCTAAAGAACTGATACTTTTGAACTGTGGTGTTGGAGAAGACTCTTGAGAGTCCCTTGGACTGCAAGGAAATTCAACCAGTACATCCTAAAGGAAATCAGTCCTGAATGTTCATTGGAGGGACGGATGTTGAAGCTGAAACTCCAATACTTTGTCCACCTGATACAAAGAACTGACTCATTTGAAAAGATCCTGATGCTGGGAAAGATTGAGGGCAGGAGGCGACAGAGGATAAGATGGTTGGATGGCTTCACCAGCTTGATGGACATGAGTTTGAGTAAGCTCCAGAAGCTGGTGATGGAACTCCAGGGAAGCCTGGCGTGCTGCAGTCCATGGTGTCGCAGAGTCGGACACGACTGAGTGACTGAACTGAGCCAGACTCCAGTGTCTGCACGCGCACGGTTGTTTCATTCACTCATCTGCTGAAGGGCATCTCTGTTGCTTCCGCGTTGCAGCAATTATGAACGAAGCTGCTATAGACATTCATGTACAGGGCTTTGTGTGACATACATTTTCAGCTCATTCGAGTAAATATCAAGGAGCATGATTGCTGGGTCATATGGGAAGAGTGTGTTTAGTTTTGTGTGACGCCACCCAAGTGGCCGCACTGCTTGGCGTGCCCACCAGCAATGAGTGAGGGTGCCTGTTGCTTTGCTTCCTTGTCAACACCTGGTGTTGTCAGTGACCTATATTTTGGCCATGCTAAAACTTTCATTTTGAGACGATTGTAGATTCTCATGCAACTGTAAGATATAATCCCAAGAGATACATACACCCCTTAACCATTTCCCCCAGTGTTATATAGCTATTGTGTCTTGCACAACTGTATTCCGCCTACGAAACTGATTGCTGCAATCAGTTGACCTTATTCAGATTTTTCAGTTTTGCAAGCACACAGTTGTGTGTGTGCACGTGCACATGTGTATTCAGTTCCATAAAAGTGCATCACAAGGGATCCTTGTGATGACGTGTTCTGTATCTGGATTCTGATTGTCTCACAGACTAACACATGGTAAAATTACATATATAATATTTTTATACTTCTCACAGTTATGTCCCCCTCATGGTGTCTAGTTCTGCTTGGCACACCATAATCACTTAATAAATACCTCTGTGTGTGTGTGTGTGTGTGTGTGTGTGCACGTGCACATGCTCAGTTGTGTCTGACTCATTATGACCCCAAGGACTGTAGCCCACCAGGCTCCTCTGTCCATGGAATTTTCCAGGCAAGAATACTGGAGTGGGTTTCCATTTCCCCCTCCAGGGGATCTTCCCAAGCTAGGGTTTGAACCCATGTCTCCTGCATCTCATGCAGTGCAATTTTTACCACTGAGCCACCAGAGAAGCCCTCAGCAAACAGAGTTGGTAACGAATATCTTATTCCTTAGAGAAAACAGCAGTGACTCAGAAAGCACGAGCCCTGGTCTAACGCTGGGCCTCATCTGAGAGCGTGAGCTGGAGTGAGGATAACCGTGGATCTGCAGCGGAAGACTTGAGCTCA
This sequence comes from Procapra przewalskii, assembly GCA_006410515.1. Classification (NCBI taxonomy): domain Eukaryota; kingdom Metazoa; phylum Chordata; class Mammalia; order Artiodactyla; family Bovidae; genus Procapra; species Procapra przewalskii. The sequence goes on from SJYF01001220.1 coordinate 280,021, forward strand.
GAGACGGGTTTTGCTCCATTCCAGCTCAGAGGATTTACTCTAAACCTCAGGCCTCGGTGTCTTGATCTGGAAAACGAGGAAGCCAGATTAATAATCTCTATGAAGTGAAGTGAAGTTGCTCAGTCATGTCCGACTCTTTGAGACTCCATGGGCTGTAGCCCGCCAGGCTCCTCCATCCATGGGATTTTCTAGGCAAGAATACTGGAGTGGGTTGCCATTTCCTTCTCCAGTGAATCTTCCCCACCCAGGGATTGAATCCAGGTCTCCCGCATTGTAGACAGATGCTTTTACCGTCTGAGCCACCAGGGAAGTAATCTCTATGGTCCCTTCCAAATTTAGAAACTATACGCTTCTAGAAACTGTGACATCCTTTAATCTCTCAGGTCTGAATTTCTCTCTTTAAACAGTTTTGTCTTGTGCTTTGAATTTATCAGCTCAGAGTTTGTTTCATTTTCAAGCTTTGAACCATGGACAAACAATAATCTCCTTGATTTCTTACCAACTTAAGAGATGACCGGAAAGATCTCATTTGTGTGAAGATTCAGGAGACACAGAGACTCCGGGGAACACGGGCGTCTGTGGCCCGCAGCCCAGCGTGGACAACAGGGTGCCTTCCCGAGATGTCTACTTGCTGAGAGGGCGTGTAGGACGTCTCCCCTGCCCAGCCCTCAGCAGGGCAGGTCCTGTGTCCCACAGCCCAAGTGACCAGCACTGGCATCCCAGCACCCTACCCCAGGAGGCGCGCCCCTCTCACACACGGTCCTCTTTACAGCCTTCCTTCCCGGGTAGGTGTCCTCCTTGGGGGCTGGTGTGACCCATCTACCAGACCCTGTCCCTAACCTCCCAAATATGAGCCAGAAAGTGGCCAAAGGGAAAGAGAGAGCAGCTGAACACACTGGCCGATCAGCACATTTGGCTGAGCCCGCTGTGTGGAGTAGGTATGCAGGCAGGGGGCACAGCTTGTATCCAGGCTCTGCTTCGTACCAGGGGGGTGACTTCCGGCAGCTCCCAGTCCTCCCCTGCCTCAGTTTCGCGATCTGTAGAATGGGAATGTCCCCTGTCTCAAAGCGTTGCAGGATGGTTAACTGAATCAATACAGGTAAGAGCTTGGACTGGGGCCTCCCTAATGGTTCAAGCGGTAAGGAATCTGCCTGCAATGCAGGAGACATAGGAGACTCAGGTTCGATCCTTGGGTCGGGAAGATCCCCTGGAGGAGGGCGTGACAACCCACTCCAGTTGCCGGGAAAATCTCATGGATAGAGGAGTCTGGCTATGGCCCATGGGTTTCAAAGAGTCAGCAATGGCTGAAGTGACTCAGCGCACATGCACACAGGAGCCTGGACTAGTGTTTGACATGTATAAGTGCTTGGCAAGTGTTACCTGTCTTCACGTGGTCATGCTCTTTACCTTCTGACTTGGCTGTCCATCCCTGGACACAAAATGCCCTGGCCCTTCAGCCTGTATGATTGCAGGAGTGTCTGGTGGCAGTGCTCTGGGGAGAAAATGTGATGATTGGCACAGATCCTGTCTGGCTAAGTCCCACGGAGCAGCAGGGGCTCCTGGGGGGACAGGCGTGCTCATTTTCTGCAAAGCTATGGAGGCAAAGCCTGTCCTGGGCTCTGACCTGGGAGGTCCTCTATCTTAAAGAAGAAGCCTCGGAACAACTTTGAAAGGCTGGAACCCAGAGCAAAGGGCTTTGGGCAGTGGGCCTGAGCCATCTGGAGGAAAATGAATGGGGTCTCAAAAGCCACCTCACAGCGATCTGGGGACCCCGTGCTCGTAGGTGAGCCCTGCAGACAGGCAGCCGCCTTCACACACTGAGACTCTCCAACCAAGGCTTCTCATAACTTGGGCATCCATATGTTGCTGCTGCAAGGCTATGCATTTTCTGATTTTTGTCACACTCTGATAAGATGTAAAAAACACAGTTTGTGTGCTCTTGCTGACTGAATTGCAGAAGTAATTTCTCATACGACTGAAATCTCAGGTTTGGTAGATGCCTTGCCCAGTGGGACAGGAAGCAATTTATCAATTCCCATTAGCTTCAGTCGCCAATCAGGAGCCTGCTCTGGCCTGCTTTTTTCCTTGCTCCTGAGCAGCTCACTAATTTCTTTTGCTGAATAAGCTTTCACAGAGCAGTTCCCCTTGACACTGAGCCTGCGGCCGCTGATCAGACAGGCGCTCTTGCATCAGGTGGGAAACGGAGATGCAGTCGTGCGCTACAGGGCTGGCAGGCAGGCTGTGTCCAGGAGGAGCGAGGTCTTTTAGGATTTGATCTTCCCCTTGAGGGCCCCGGGACCTTCCCACTTTGCTGAACTCAGAAATGCCCAAGAGGAAGTCTCCTTTGTCTTTGAACCTCCATTTGGGAAGCCTTTGCTCAGAGGCCATGTGTGTGAATTTTGAGTTTGGGTCCCCAGAGTCGAGAGATCTTGGGAGGCTGGGCACCTGGCCTCGTGTTCTCCTCGCAGGGTCTCCTTTACTCCTTCTCTGCATATTTCCCTTCAAAACAATTCCTCGTGGGAACAGGGTCTCTGTGAGTGCAAACGCTGATGTGAGCAGTTTTCCTGAGAGGAAGCGCGAGTCCCTGAGGCACCCCGGCTCTGAGGCCCTAGCTCTATGGATCGCTCCCTCCAAGGAAACTGGGAGAGACCACATGCTCACCACACCTTCCCAGGGGATTCGGATGGCAAAGAATCTGCCCACAGTGTGGGAGACCGGGGTTCAACCCCTGGATCGGGGAGATCCCCTGGAGGAGGGCACGGCTACCCACTCCAGGATTCTTGCCTGGAGAGTCCCCACGGACAGAGGAGCCTGGTGGGCTACAGTCCACGGGTTGCAGAGTTGGACATGACTGAGCAACTAGCACACGTGTATTTACCAAAACACAGAGGCTTTTAAGCAGCGCAGATTGGAAACTCTCTTTCTTTCATCTCCAGTGCTTCTCATTACGGAAAGGAAGGCTCTTCCAAGAGAGGGCTTTGAGGGAGAATTCCTCCCATCGCCAGTTTCAGTGGAATTCAGCTGGGAGCTGTCCCCAGGGGCCAATGGAGAGGGTGACACATGAAAGGCTGTTAGGACAGTTGTCTTTTCCATTAGGGGCTTCCGGCCTCCAGACAGGTGGGCAGGTCCACATGCTGCTTTCAATGCATTAAACAGATTTGGGCAACAAGGCAGAGATGTCAGCTGCTCGAGGTAGGCGTGAGGGATACTGTGGGCCGTCTTTTTGATGGATTTACGTACATTTCTGTGGGCCTCCCTGGACACAGCATCTCTGGAGCTGCCTGTGGGTCTGGCTCGAGGTGTGCCTGAAGAAGGCGGGGCCCTGAGGGTGGGCAGACCTGGCTCCTGGCATCACCGCCGACCGGGCGCTCGCAGCTGCCTAGCGATGAAGCAGCAGCCTCTGTGCACGGTCACAGCACTGATGTCAGAGCCGAGGACGCAGGACTGGTGGGGATACAGGGAGGCGAGGGGCCGCCATGGCAGTGGCTGTGGACTGGCTCCAGGCCCAGCGGAGGGCAAGAGGAGGGTTAGGAGGCCCTTGGACCCAGAGGCGGCTCAGGTTGGAGGGAGTGGGGGCGGCTGGGAAGGGGTGCTTTCCTCTGCCCAGGGCGGGTCGGCTTGGGACGGTGCAGGGAGCACCCCCGGGCTAGATGCTCTGGGTGAGGATTCGAAGTGATGTGGTCCCCAGCAGGTACTCATCACACCAGGACCAGGCTGGACACAGCCTCACTTCCCGAGGGGCTGGCACACGCAGCATGGCTGGGAGGCACAGAGAGCGTTGACAGGGACCGTGCACGGGACTGGAGGATGGTCCAGAACAGTCTCAGGGCACGTCCCACGGCCCTGGCCACACAGGATCCCATGATGCTCACCGCCCCTACCCCCCTGCCTCCTGCCCGAGCCTCGAGGCCTTGCCGCCTTCTTGCCCCTGGAGCTCATCAGTGTTGACCTGTGAGGGGCCTGCAACCTTACATCCATTTAAGTCTGTCTTCTATGAGTCAGAAGCATGATCAATGGTCTGGGCCCTCCTCCTCCCTGGCAGGCTTCAGCCCTCCATCACCTTTAAGATAAATTAACGTGGTAACTATGTCCGATATCAGAAGTTAGAAGTGAAAGTCGCTCAGTCGTGTCCAGCTCTTTGCGACCCCATGGACTATACAGTTCATGGAATTCTCCAAGCCAGGTCTGGAGTGGGTAGCCTTTCCCTTCTCCAGGGTATCTTCCCAACCCAGGGATTGAACCCAGGTCTCCCGCATTGTGGGTAGATTCTTTAACTGAGCCACAACAGAAGCCCAAGAATACTGGAGTGGGTAGCCTAGCCCTTCTCCAGCGGATCTTCCCAACCCAGGAATGGAACTGGGATCTCCTGTATTGCAGGCGGATTCTTCGCCAACTGAGCTATCAGGGAAGCCGTGGCAAAAAATCGTACCTTTAAGCTAGAATTGAGGGAGATACATAAGCTTTCTTGTAAGCTGTAAAATTCCACACTTGTGATGGATACTGTTCAAAATTTCTTCTGAGAATCATCATTTGCCCTTCGGGTCACAGTGCCCACAGTCTGGACTCGCCTGATGCAGGCAGAGGACTTTGCTGTCCCCCAACAACAGAGGGCCGGCGGCACACGTCGGTGAGGAGAGGAGTGATCAAGGGAGCCCCAGGGGAGTGGGGTGGTCGAGTGAGCCGCAGCGGGTATGGGGTGGTAGATTGAGCCGCGGGGGAGTGGGGCGGGCATCCACGTGGTTTGTGGGGCTGTGTTCTGTGTTACTCCTCTTTCCCAATCACACTGCAAGCTCTTTGACGGCAAGGACCGCCTTCTTTGCAATCTTGGATTCTTAGCCTCGTACCTCTTGCCTTGTACCTCTGATGCTCAGTAACTATTCATTCAATGAGACAGTAAGGCAAGTAACCACTTCCTAAAATAGATAAATGCCTGACGTGCGATCCTTCATTAATTGCTATTTACCCAACTTACCTTTTTTCAGCACAAGAGGCGTTACACTTTCCATGAACCTTAAAGACCTACAGTTTACGGTACGGAAGGTGGGAGAGCCCCCGGCTGGGGCCTTGGATAAGCTGCTTCACTTTTCTTGAACTTCAGTGTCCTTGTCTTAAATGCGGGCATGAGAATGAGATCAGAGTTCCCGTCGAGGGTGCAGCGTCACCCCCTCCCTCCCGCCCAGGGACCATGCAGCTGCAGAC
>SJYF01001220.1:328155-341649 GCA_006410515.1 Procapra przewalskii
CAGACATTTCTTCAAAGAAGACATACAGATGGCTAACAAACACATGAAAAGATGCTCAACATCACTCATTATCAGAGAAATGCAAATCAAAACCACAATGAGGTACCATTTCATACCAGTCGGCTGTGATCCAAAAGTCTACAAGCAATAAATGCTGGAGAGGGTGTGGAGAAAAGGGAACCCTCTTACACTGTTGGTGGGAATGCAAACTAGTACAGCCACTATGGAGAGTGGTGTGGAGATTCCTTAAAAAACTGGAAATAGAACTGCCTTATGACCCAGCAATCCCACTGCTGGGCATACGCACTGAGGAAACCAGAATTGAAAGAGACACATGTACCCCAATGTTCATTGCAGCACTGTTCATAATAGCCAGGACATGGAAGCAATCTAGATGGCCATCAGCAGATGAATGGATAGGAAAGGTGTGGTCCATATACACAGTAGAGTATTACTCAGCTATTAAAAAGAATACATTTGAATCAGTTCTAATGAGATGGATGAAAGTGGAGCCTATTATACAGAGTGAAGTAAGCCAGAAAGAAAAACACCAGTACAGTATACTAACACATATATATGGAATTTAGAAAGATGGTAACAATAACCCTGTATGTGAGACAGCAAAAGAGACACAGATGTATAGAACAGTCTATACATCTGAGAGGGTGAGGGTGGGATGATTTGGGAGAATGGCATTGAAACAAGTATAATATCGTATGTGAAATGAATTGCCAGTCCAGGTTCTATGCATGATACAGGATGCTTGGGGCTGGTGCACTGGGATAACCCAGAGGGTTGGGATGGGGAGGCAGGTGGGAGGGGGGTTCAGGATGGGGAACACGTGTATACCTGTGGCAGATTCATGTTGATGTATGGCAAAACCAATACAATATTTTAAAGTAAGTAGCCTCCAATTAAAATAAATAAATTTATATTAAAAATAAAATAAAAATATTTTCCTAACTATTCCCATACTCTGGTCTGTGCATCTGAACTAAACAAGAAGACTGAATTGGGCTTTGGGTACTTATATAACTAGCAAAATATATATATATATATATACTATTGATGTTTAAGTACAAATTTTTTTTTCTGAAATTATACTTAATTGAGCATTAAAATAGTATTGAGATTCTGAACAAAAACAACAACAAAAGAAGGCTGAGTGCTGAAGAACTGATGCTTTCAAACTGTGGTGCTGAAGAAGACTCTTGAGAGTCCCTTGGAGAGTAAGGAGACCAAAGCAGTCAACTCTAAAGGAAATCAACCCTGAATATTCACTGGAAGGTCTTCCTTGGTAGCTCAGGTGGTAAAAAAAATCCTCCTGAAATGCAGGAGACCTGCGTTTGATCCCTGGGTTGGGAATATCCCCTGGAAGAAGGCATGGCAACCCACTCCAGTACTCTTGCCTGGAGAATCTCCATGGACATATGAGCCTGGTGGGCCACAGTCCATGGGGTTGCAAAGAGTTGGGCATGACTGAGTGACTAAGCACATCTTAGCACATTCATTGGAAGGACTGATGCTGAAGCTCTAATACTTTGGCCACCTAATGCAATGAGCTGACTCATTAGAAAAGACCCTGATGCTGGGAAAGATTGAGGGCAGAAGGAGAAGGGGGCAGCAGAGGAAGAAATGGTTGGATGGCATCACCGACTCGATGGACCTAAGTTTGAACCAACTCTGGGAGATGAAGGACAGGGAAGCCTGGCATGCTGCAGTCCATGGGATCGCAGAGAGTCAGGCACAACTGAGCAACTGAACAATAACAACACAGAGTACATACCATAAGCAGGAAAAAATTCTAGCAAGTCACACAAAAATCTAAGAAAACGTTGGGCATGTTAAAAGATTTATCCTTGGAAAGAGTTTACACATGTGTTTTGGTAAAGCTGCTCCGGGAGAGATGCGACGGTGGAGCAAAGCCCAGAGCAGCAGTGCTGCCTTTTCTTCACTGTTGAGCACTGTTCATGAGTCAGCCCCTGGAACACTCACCATCCCCGGGCACTTACTACTGCCCCTGTCCTCCTGATAAGAGGAGATCTCTGTTTCATGGAAGCTAATTGACCAGCCTGTGGGAGAGGGGAAGGTGAGATTGGGATGCAGGCAGGCAGTCCCTGCAGGCCACCCACCCCATCGTTTTGTCACCTCAGTGCATGCTAATTTAGGTGCAATTCGCTTCTTCACTTTGTATTGAGGTTGGTATGGCAAGTGTGAAGAGCACAGACCTGGCAGTCTCCAGCCCTGAGTTTATGTTCCTGCCCAACTACTTACCAGCAGGGTGCACTTGGACATCTTACCCATGTTATACAGACGCACAAATGCATCTCAGAGGTTTGAGGTGAGAATTAAAGAAGTTACACTTATTAATTACCTGGCACATAAGGATGCCCAGGTGATAATGGTGTTCCTCTGTTCTCTTCATCTAAGTCCAGAGACTGCAGTGTTTTTTTTTGGAAATGTGGTGGGAACAAAAGAAGCCTGGGGTGCTGGAATCAGCAAGTTTTCAAGTGAGTTGAGAAGAGAAGTCATCCGTGTGAAGCATGGTGTTTGTCTGCACCTCCGGGTCAAGAGGGGGCAAGCATGAGTGGATCTGAGAGGCATGCGAAGCTTCTCAAAGGAGTTCTGTTTGGATCTGAGTCTTTAGGCCAAATGTAGCTGTGGGAAGGGACCTCAGAGCAGGGGATACCATGGGGAAAGAAGGAGCAAAGTGTGGGCCTTCAGTGGACAAGATGGGGTTTGGGCCGATAAGGGGACTCGCTGGAGTGGAGTCACTTTCAGGTTTACTGGGGTGAAGTGGTGGTTGCTGAGCAGTTGGTCTGATGACACCAGGCTGGACGAAGCCTGGCAGGAGATTCGGGGAGGCCTTCATGGCAATCCCTGATGAAGGCTGTGAGAACCTGGCATTTGGAGACATGAGAGGCAGAGCCAAACCTGATGCAGACTGGCAGGTGTGTGACTGATGGTGTGCAGAAGGGTGGGGAGGGGAAGCAAAGGGCCCCTTGGCCGAGTGCAACCAGGAGGGTGATGGAAACGATGGCAATTGCTGGTGCTTCGGGAGAAAGAGCCTGGGCTGCCTTTGTTAATGCACTTGAAAGGTCTTAGTGATGCTTCAAATGTCACTCGAAAGTCTTGTCTTTCCCATCTTTCAGTTGGTTCCTGAAGGGCCCGGGAACAGAATTGTTCAGAATCTGACACAGCCATCAGAAAGTGTAGACGTCTGGAACAACGTTTCTAAACATCCAAGCAGCTCGCGTGTGCTGTCCTTCCTTGGCTGGGACCCTCCCTCAGTGGCCGGCCCACTCTCTGGAGTAATGTTCTCCTTAACGGTACAAGCATTTCTTTTCCTCCATTGCTGCCAACAAATTACTCCACAGTTTAGAGGCACGTTTCTACTCATAGTCTCTGTGGCGCAGGAATGCAGGAGCAGCTCTGGCTCAGGGTCTCTTGTGGATCAAGGTGGTGGCCAGGGCTTGTCATCTGAGGGTTCTGCGGGAAGACCTGTGTCCATCCTCCCAGGGGTGGGCCCTCCACGTGGTGGTGGTGTTCAGCCAACAAGTTGTGTCTGACTGTCGGCAACTCCATGAACTGCAGCACGCCAGGCTTCCCTGTCTTTCGCTATCTCCTTGAGTTTGTTCAAACCCACATTCATTAAGTCGGTGATGCCATCCAACCATCTCATCCTCTGTTGTCCCCTTCTCATCCCACCTTCAGTCCTTCCCAGCACTGGGGTCTTTCCCAGTGAGTTGGTTCTTTGCATCAGGTGGCCAGAGCACTGGAGCTTCAGCTGCAGCAGCAGCCTTTCCTGTGAACATTCAGGGTTGGTTTCCTCGAGGATGGACTGGCTGGGTCTCCCAGGCTGCATCCCAACATGGTGTAAGAGAGGGCAGGGGGGAGTAATAAAATGGAAGCCACCATCTCTGACCTCAGAAGGGACGTTTCATGCTTTCTGCCATGTCCTGTTTGTTAGAAGACAGTAGGTCCTGCCACACCCAAGGGGAGGGGGTGACCCGAGGGTGATGGCGCCAGCAAGTGGGGGCCAGTGGGGCTGTTTCCAGTATGAGGGCCTCCCTCTGTGCTTCCAAGCTGAGCTTGAAACAGGTCTGCTGTGTGATCATCATCGTTCAAGCCATTCAATCGCCACTTATTAAGGTCCCACTGTGTGCAAAGCTGGAGTAAATCAGTGTTTGCTCTCATCTCACGGTGTTAGGAAGGGTTACCAGTGGAGAGTCAGATCAAGTGCAAACCATTATCTTATATGCTTTCACATGTAAGGGGAAAGAGCTTCCCAGCCTGCCAATGGAAGAGACGCAAGACACATGGATTGTTGGTTCAACCGCTGAGTCCGGAAGATCCCCTGGAGGAGGGCGTGGCAACCCTCTCCAGTATCCTGGCCTGGAGAATCCCATAGACAGAGGAGCCTGGCAGGCTACAGTCCATGGTGTCACAAAGAGTTTGACATGACTGAAGTGACAAGGCATGCAAGGGGCAAAGTGATTCCTAATATTTTACATAAAGAAAGAGGGTGTCTTTGTCAAGAGAGACTCCCCAAAGATACTGTTACTGAGAGGGTGATTTTCTACTTTTCTCAGAAACTCTGAACAAAAGAGGCTGTCTCATGTGGATCTGTGCCATTTGCATCTGTCCCAGTTACTCTTTCAGAAATAATTAGTAGCTTATTTGTGGAGTTGGCTCCTAATTTGGTTCCTCAGGTCCTAAGCTGAGTCGAGGTCAGTGCGAGTTCTTTTCAACAGATCGTTTGTGCCTATTAGTTTCAGAAATTGTTCTAAGTACCTTCAGAATCTCTTGTCTTTTTTTGCCAGCCATTTACATTGTCTTTGTTTTAGCTTCAAGTACATTCATGCATTTTAAAGAGTCTTTTAGATGCCTTGGGAATTGTTTCTTTTTAACCAAAACAGGCTTTGCATAGTGTGAGTCTTCTTCATATTGTTTTAACCACTAAGAGGTTTAGAGATGAAGTAAGACTTTAAAAATAATAATATCTTCTAAAAGTTTGAAAAAGCACATGCATGGAAAGAAAGAAAATACATATTATATGTTGTTGTTCAGTTGCTAAGTTGTGTCCAACTCTTTGCAACCCCATACACTGCAGCACCATTTCCTGGAGCCTGCTCCAATTCATGTCCCTCGAGTTGGTGATGCTATCTCAGCATCTCATCCCCTGCAGTCCTCGTCTCCATTTGCCTTCAGTCTTTTCCAGCATCAGGGTATTTTCCAGTGACTAGGCTCTTTGCATCAGGTGGTCAAAGTAGTGGAGCTTCAGCTTCAGAGTCAGTCCTTCCAATGAATATTTAGGACTGATTTCCCTTAGGATTGGCTAGTTTGAGCTCCTTGCAGTTCAAGGGACTCTCAAGAAGCTTCTCTAGCACCACAATTCAAAAGCATCAATTCTTCGGTCTCAGCCTTCTTCATGGTCCAACTCTCACATCCATACATGACCACTGGAAAAATCACAGCTTTGATTATCCGGACCTTTGTCAGCAAAGTGATGTCTCTGCTTTTTGATATGCTGTCTGGTTTGCTATAACTTTCTAAGGAGCAAGCATCTTTTAATTTCATGGCTGCAATCACCATCTGCAGTGATTTTATATATGTGGTTCTTATCTAATTGAACTTGAGTAAAAATTCTGTTCCCAGTTTATGGAGGTTCCTTGAAAATCTTCATTTTGCTTACCATGCACCTTCTCAGGTGAGACGATTTTTCATTATTAACTATTGAATAAACCTAATAAATTTCCCTCAGCAAAGGTCACCCTTAATTATCAGGGCTCACCTAATCAAGAGTCTCTCTCTTCCTTTGTGTTAAAGTAGCTGATTGTCCAAAAACATGTGCATAATAGCCTTTGTTTTGCTCTTTTCCTTTGCTTTGCGCCTTTCCACCCAAGGTAATCAATCACCCTGTATCTTTGTTTTTCAAATGAGAATATTTTAACTTTTAGCGATTCAACCACCCTGGACAGACTAAAACAGGAGAATGTTTGATACTTACAAAGCTCTTTCAGATCCTTAAATCCATGATATTTTGTAAAAGCAGGTTATTTCCTAACTAATTTTAAACTTTCTACCTTAATGAGAAATCAAGTTTGTGTAGTCTCTTTGGGCTTCCCTGGTGGCTCAGACAGTAAAGCACCCGCCTGCAATGCAGGAGACCTGGGTTTGATTCCTGGGTCAGGAAGATCCCTGGAGAAGGAAATGGCAGCCCACTCCAGCATTCTGGCCTGGAGAGAGGAGCCTGGCAGGCTACAGTCCATGGGGTGGCAAAGAGTCAAACACCACTGAGCGAGTAATACACACAGCTATTTGAACCCTGAGTTCATTTCCTAGATCTGAGAGTTGTACATACGAAGGCAGATAACCCAGTGCCTGTTCCCACAATATCAGAGACAGCAAGGTTTTTTAGGCCCACAGGGGAATTGTGCCGAGGGCCTGCTGGGCTCGAGTTAGGACAGCTGCAAGTAAGTCGACACCATTTGGGCCCGGCCTCAGTCCCGCAGCTGGCCTGGGCTTCAGGATGTAGCAACAGACAAACCCCAGCAGCACTGGCCCAGCTCTGGAAAATCCTGGGCAGACGGGACAAATGTTTGAGGGAACAACTGGCTTGAAAGAATAGATCGTTTGAACTCCCAGCTGTGCGGGCATTTGTGAGAACGTCTCCATTGGAGCGTGAGAGGCAGGAGCAGCTGTTGCCTGGGGCTTAGATTTCAAACCAAAGTAAATTGCTGGCTCCAGGACAGGATTTTGATCATATATGGATTTGTTGAAGTTCAGCTGTTGATTTCTTTGGGGTGCGACTTTAGACACCAATCCCAAAGTCTCCTGTGATGTCAGGCTTTGCAGCTCAAAGCAGAGCTCATCCAGTGGCCCCGTGGTCCCGTCAGAGGCGCTGGAAGCGTGGCTTTCATATCTGGGCAGGTGGTGGCCGTAGCGCCTGTGTAGCACGTGACTGTCAGCAAGTTCTACCTACGTCTTTGTTGAGTGGAAGGATACCTATCTCAGCTGCTGTGGTTGTTTAGTTGCTCAGTCATGTCTAACTCTTCAAGACCCCACAGACTGTAGCCCACCAGGCTCCTCTGTCCATGGGATTTCCCAGGCAAGTGTATTGGAGTGGGTTGCCATTTTGTCGTCCAGGAGATCTTCCTGACCCAAGGATTGAACCCGCGTATCCTGCCTTAGCAGGCAGATTCTTTACCACTCAGCCAGCAGGGAAGCCCTCGTATCTAAGTTAGACAACTTTTTTAGAAGACTTGTATAGGATGGAAAGGGGACTTCCCTTTATTAGATGACAGAGTAAAGAAGTCTTGCCTCCTCTCTTTAAAAAAAAAAACCACATGAAGGCAGTCAGGAGAATAAGAAACACACGTGTATGCCCCAGCTTTGGCCAAACTGTGACATCTGAGTAACCCCAAACACAGTATTTAAAGGAGTGCATTGAAGGTCAAAGATGAGTTTAGACTTTGGGGAAAAAAGCATCAGACCAGACAAACATAGACAATTAAAGTAGTAATCAGTGCAACTTATAATGAAGAGATCACAGCACATCTTTGTACCAAACCAAACAGCATCAATATTTTTAAAATTAAACAATAAGTATGAAAAGAAAAATACAAGGAGAAATAGACATATTCATAGGTAAAGATTCTTTGATTTATTTTCCCAGTTCATCACAGATCACACAGACAAAAATATATTTAAGAGGGTACTTTTTATTAACACAAATCAATGCTAAATCCTTAAAATAGAATATATCTTACAACATTATAAATAAATTATACTTCAATAAAGATTATTTTTAAAAAGAGTATATCTTCTACTTAGGTGTCAGTAAAATGTTCAAAAAATTTTGTCAAAAAATTACATTAATTTCCAAAGAGTAAAAATAGTAACATTCTCTAATCTTAATGAAACAAATTAGATATTAAAAATGAAAAATCCACATCTATTAATTAAGAATAAAGCAGTAATGTAAGCCATGATGATAATAGCAAAATACATACCTTGTAAGCTACTTCTGAGGGAAAGGGAAAACGAGAACTGAAACTGGAGAAACCTGAAAATAACTCCACTTAGAAATTATGAGACGAAAAATTGCAGGCCTGAGTACTATTTATGGGTTTCAATATATGCATCAACATCAGAGGAAGATGAGAATAAATGATGAGGGCAATGTAAGAAGTAGAGAAATAACAAAATAAAGAAGTTCAGTATGGAGATTAGAAAGGAGGCACTCTGTGCTCTGGGAAAAACTGGGCAAATATGTCTTCAGATAGTTAGGTTTTCAGTAGATGATTTTATAAGCCCAGTTTTTATATCTCCTCACATCTAGAAAAGCACTGAAATTCTGCGTGGTGGTGACCGCCCCTCATGACCATCAGCAACCTTCTGCAAAACATATGCTCACCCTTCACCAGAGTCACACATATGCTGACATTACCCCTACCTCTTTGGAGCAGTTTCTCAAAGCTGTCTGAGGTGTTATCTCCTGGGCTATAGTCCTTACTTTGCTCCAAATAAAACTTAACTCACAACTCTGAGGTTATGCATTGTTTAAAAGTCATCACAAGAAGATGAAATTAAAGAATCTTAACAAATGACTTATTTCTGCATAAATAATTTCAGACCCTAAAATAGAAGTGAAGAGGGCTTCCCTGGTAGCTCAGCTGGTAAAGAATCTGCCTGCAGTGAGAAAGACCCCAAAATAAATGATTTGCCAAAACTGACCCCCTCAAAAGGAAGCATTTAAAGAGATGAACTATTGTAGGTGAAAGCTGTCAGGAGCAACCTTTTGAGAAAAGCATCAGGTTCAGATGATTTCATAGAGAAATTCTACCAAACAGTTAAGAAGCATATCATTTCAACATCATTAAGGTATTCTAGAGCATACATGGACAATTTCTAAATTATTTATATGAATTCAATATTATCTTGCCAACTTTAACAAAAATAAGATACCAGAAGAAAACTATAGATGCAATAATCTTTGCAGATGAACAGAATTAAGAATACAATCCAATAGCACCATAAAATAATAAAGTAATAAGTAAATAAAGTAGAATTATTTCAGGAACTGGTGGTTATTCTCTTTGGAAGCCAGGTAAGCCAATTTTAAAATTTCTAAGGAAAAATAAATACACATTTGAAATGGGAGAATAGAGAGGGGGCACACTCCTTGTATTTAAAATAACATGGTTTACTGTATAAATAGATTGATCAATGTAACCAAAACAGGTCTAAGCACTCTAGATATTTTGTATATTATAAAAATGAGATTTCAAATCATTTGGGAAAATGCTGATATTCAGTAAAATAGCATTGGAGTAATTATAGTACAACATCTGGAAGAAATTAGTTGAATTTCTTATTTTCCATCCAAATAAGATTCAAATGAAAAGAAGGTATATATATAATAATAAAATTATAAAAATAGATGACATGGGAAAATCTTTTTTAAAAATAATCTTGGCACAGGAAAATTCTATAAATTTGACTCCAAATCCAGAAACATATACAAAAAACAAAGGACTGATAAACCTGGTTACATAAAACTAAAGAAAATTATGTTTGGCAAAAACATTACATATGAAGTAAAATAAAAATAAAAAATTATTGCAACATTTCACAAAAAATTCACTTTCTTTAATACATGAAGAGCATTTACAAATCTATAAGAAAGTCATCAACAATTCATTGGAAAAATGGGCCAAGAATAAGATCTGTCACAGTGAAAAAATTAAGCATCTCTTAAACATAAGAGAAGCTGTTCAATCTAGCTCATCAAAAATATTCAGATTAAATCTACAAAGAGTTAACATTTTTCAGCTGACAATGACCAAGAACTTTGGCATCACAAGGATCTTGCAGTGATATAGAGAGACAGGCACTAATTGCTTTGGGGAGTATTTATATCTCTCATATAGAACAAGTAGATCAGGTCTGTCAACATTAAAAATATGCATGCATTCTAGGAACTAAGGGTAGCAGTCCCCACTTCTAGGAATTCATCCTACACACTTTCTCATACTTACATAAAAATAGCACATGTACAAGGATATTTACTACAATGCTTTTTCATGGTAGCAAAAGAGTGTTATCAGTTAGAGGTCCATCAGTAGAGAAATAGGAAACCGGCTAATGGTACGTCCATATAAGAGAAGACTGTGCATCATTAAAAAGAAAGAAGTGGTTCTGCAGGTATGATCTCCAGGAGATTTTATGTGAAAGCAGTGATGGAGCAGTGTTTTTGTATGCCACTATCTGTGTAGGAAAATGTGTGTGTGTGTGTGTGTGTGTGTGTGTGTGTGTGTGTGTGTGTATGTGTGAGAGACAGAGAGAGAGAGAGAGAGAGAGAGAGAGATGGAGGGAGAAAGCTGACTGTTTCTTCGAAGTGACTCAGAAGAAACTGGGAGTTATGTTGGTATGGGCATGGAAGGGAGGCTAGGTTTTCATTGACTCTGATCTGGTACCTTTAGAATGAAGCATGTACTCACATTACCCATTGATGATAACCACAAAGTAAAGGTCTAGAAAAGTTATTTCATACTATCTCTTAATGTTTATTCCCAGAATTAAGAAGCTCTTTGTTAGGCTTCAAAACAGGCTGTACTTTTGACAGATATGTTTGACCATCTGTAGAAATAGAAAACGTGTCAGCAATCTTTGAAAGATGCTAGTCTGAACATATCATTGCTTTAAAATTCCTCCCTTTTCTCCCTAATGTAGAGTGCAGTTTCAGCAGCCTATGGGGTAAGTCAGACTTCCGTGATGGCTCAGACGGTAAAGAATCCGCCTGCAATGTGGGAGACCTAGGTTTGATCCCTGGGTTGGGAAAACCCCCGCAGAGAAGGGCACGGCTGCCCACTCCAGTATTCTTGCCTGGAGAATCCCATGGATGGAGGAGCCCGATGGGCTACACTCCATGGGGTTGCAAAGAGTTGGACATGACTGAGTGACTAAGCGCACCTGGGGAAAGTGCAGGACACCCACGCCCTTGGCTTAGCTCTCCAGTATCACCTCCCAGCATCCCCTGCTCCTCAAGCTCCAGCTCCCAGACAGGGTGACCTCACCCCTCATCTCCATGCTCCTCCCAGTCCTCCAGCTCCCATGGCTTGGCACGGTCTGCGGCTCCTACTGTTTCCCCCTTTCTGTGTTGTTCCTCAAGATGGAAGACTTGGCTTGAGGTCCTGCATCCCCAGGACCTCTCTGGAATCCCGTCTTGTGCTGTTGACTCCTGGTGTTATTGTTGACTACTCGTGTTATCGTTACCCCATCGGTCTAAGCTTCCTCCTAGATCAGGGACTCCCTAGGGACAGACACTGTGTTCTCTTTGCCTCTCCAGGCCCTTGAACGGAGGGTGTCCTGCACTTTCCCCAGGTGTGCTTAGTCGCTCAGTCATGTCCAACTCTTTGCAACCCCATGGAGTGTAGCCCATCAGGCTCCCCCATCCATGGGATTCAAATACCTGTGTGCTAAAGTGAAGAGCGGCCCCAGGGGCTGCAGGGGGAGTGTTTTAATGATGGCTGAAAGGCCTCGTGAACCTTGGTGGGGAAGTGTGGCCCATGGGCTGCTTCAACTGTCAGCCCGCTCTAAGCAGCTGAGACCCCAGGTTGCTGGTGGCTCTTGCTCATCATCCTCCGTGTGTCCCTCTCCAGGCTGGTGTGGCTGGTGCGCTGGGAAGTAGGAGCATGTAGCACCCCAAGGTCCTTGGCATCTCCTTCTATCTGCTCACACGTGCTTCTTCACACCTGTCACTGCACTGAGCTTCCTGACCCAGCATCTCAAAGTGCCCCTCATCGCCATCCTCACCTAGCAGCTGGAAACTTCTTGTCACGGGCTCTTCTTGGATTTGAGGAATTCAGTCCTGTCTGTCTGTTTCATAAGTCTGTGTGAGCTTCCTGGACCCCCACCTTCTTCCCCTCTACAATCAACCGTTTCCAAGGCCAGTGAAAACTACCTCTGGGGCTCTCTTCACTTTGGCCCCCGCCCCCCGCCCCCCAGCGCCTGCTGAAAGTGTCTTGGCTGCCTTCATTGGAATGTCCTCCTACCTCTGGCTCCTGTATTTCTCTCCTCTCGTCTGTTCTCTGCTTGGTGACTCAACTCATCTTCCTGAAGAGCAGCTCTGAGCACCTCCTTCTCCTGTTGTAACCCCCGTAAGAGCTTGTTCAGGGTCAGACTCAGTAGGGTGGCTGATGACGTCCTCTCAGGCATGTCACTGGGCTCTCCAGCTTCAGCCCCTTGCACATTCCAGGTGTTCTTGCTTTGTCTCCCTCCCGTACATCCCCTCATCCAGCCTCAGGCCCACAAATACAGGTTCAGCGTTCTTTCTGTGATGATGCCACTGTCTGCATCTTCTCTGACTGCCCTCCCTGACTTGTGTTGTGTGATCATCTCTCTAAACATGGTAAGTCAGGGAAGGCTGGAAAGTGGGGTTTCCGCCCGTTGCTTCCTTAGTCACTAGCAGAAGTCTGGTGTATCGTGTGTACGTGCTAAGTTGTTCAGTCATGTTCGACTCTGCAGTCCTATGGGCTATAGACTGCCAGGCCCCTCTGTCCATGGGATTCTCCAGGCAAGAATATTGGAGTGGATTGCCATGGCCTCCTTGAAGGGATCTTCCGGACCCAGGGATCAAACCTGTGTCTCTTACGTCTCCTGCATTGGCAAGCAGGTTCTTTACCACTAATGCCACTGGGAAGCCTCTGGTGTATCACAGGGATCAACCAGTCTTTGGTGAATCAACCCGTAAATCAAAGTGCATAACATCCCCAGCTGATGCAAGGAAGTAATAATGTTGGGATCCTTGAGGCTGATGGGGTGGAAAAAGAAGCATAGAAGAGTCAGGAGGCAGATGATCTGCAAAGAATAATTTTTCCTCTTCAATTTTCTTTTTTTTGGGATATTTTATTTTTTATTATTATTATTTTTTAAAAAAATTTTATTTTTACTTCATTCTACATTACAATACTGTATTAGTTTTGCCATACATTGACATGAATCAGCCTCAGGTGTACATGATCTCCCAATGCCAAAGCCTCCTCCTACCTCCCACCCCATATCATCTCTCTGGATCCACCCCATATCATCTCTCTGGATCATCCCATGCACCAGCCCCAAGCCTCCTGTATCATGTATTGAACATAGACTGGCGCTTCGTTTCTTACATGATAGTATACATATTTCAATGCCATTCTCCCAAATCATTCCACCCTCTCCCTCTCCCTCAGAGGCCAAAAGTCCATTCTATACCTCTGTGTCTCTTCTATTATCTCACATACAGGGTCATCATTACCATCTTTCTAAATTCCATATGTATGTGTCAGTATACTGTATTGGTGCTTTTCTTTCTGGCTTACTTCACTCTGTATAATCGGCTCCAGTTTCATCCACCTCATTAGAACTGAGTCAAATTTATTCTTTTTAAGGGCTGAGTAATATTCCATTGTGTATATGTACCACAGCTTTCTTATCCATTCATCTGCTGAT
>SJYF01001220.1:369753-385558 GCA_006410515.1 Procapra przewalskii
TTGGTACCTCATCATTATAAATAGGATAATCTGAAACTTAAGTTGGACAAAGTAGAATGTTCCCCCTAAATTTAGCCTCACACCGGCATCCCCATCCCATAAACTAGACCCATCAGTTCCTTACGGTAAAAGTCTTGGTGTTTTCTCTCATTCTTTTCCCTTCAGTGCACAAACCCACCGCTATCAGCAAATGCTACCAGTTTGAACTCAGCGAACCCCTTTAACCATTTACCTCTCGACTCTCTGATCCCAACAGTGCTTCACCTGACTGTGCCCTTAACAGCCCCCCCCTCCAACCCCTGCCTTTTCTGGAGTCCCCGCTGCCATCCTAGTCGTGGCACCACGCATCATCTCTGCTCCCCAGGAGCCCCTCTCCCATTCTGTCTCTGTTCCAGCCATGCTGCCCTTCTGCAAACAGACAAGGTCATGCCCAACTTGGGGCCTGGCTCCAGCTCTTTCTTCTACCAAGAGTCCTTCCTTCCCGCAGCTAGCTTCGTAATAGGCAGATCTCAGCTGAGTGTCACGCTCTCTCCGGTTGCCCTGTTTTGATTGTGACATTTTTAAATTGATGGATGTTGACTTGTCTCTAAGGCTCCAGGAGTGTCTGCTCCCATCATGCCTCTGCTTCTGATGCCTGGAGCAGTGCCTGACGTGTAACAGGTCCGTGATAAATGTTAACTTAACCAATGACTTGGCAGATACATTCCCATTAGACCTGCATTTTCTTGTGACCATGCCTTATTTATGAGGTTACCCAAGGCTGAAGATGGCGAATCTGTTCTGTTTTTGAAATAATTCCTAAATTTCTACCCTTCAAGGCCTTTCTCAGTCCTTAACCTGATGAGGTCTCCCCATTCTTTGAATCCTTGCAGCAGGCTTCTCAACAACACTTACCCTTTGCTCCGTATTTCATGGTTATTCATGTCTGTGTCCAATTACTCCAAGAGAATTTAAGCAACTTAATGGCACGAATGATGCATTTCTTAACCTGGTCCTCTCACAGCCCCCAGCAGGGCCTCATATACAGAGAAGGTTTCTCTAGGACTACATGCTTAATTGAGCCCATTCTTGTTATCAAAGGATGGCATAGTATGTTCAGTTCAGTTCAGTTCAGTCACTCAGTCATGTCTGACTCTCTGCGACCCCATGGACTGCAGCATGCCAGTCTTCCCTGTCCATCACCAACTCCCGGACTTTACTCAAACTCATGTTCATTGAGTCAGTGATGCCATCCAACCATCTCATCCTCTGTCATCTCCTTCTCCTCCCGCCTTCAATCTTTCCCAGCATCAGGGTCTTTTCAAATGAGTCAGTTCTTTGCATCAGGTGGACAAAGTATTGGAGTATTTTAGGGCTTATGAAAATATAATACTTCATGAAACAGGCTGTGATCTGGTTCTTGATTTTAAGAAAAATATCTGGACCTTGGCACTAGTTAGAGCTTTGTAGACTCTGAACTGGAGCGAGGTTGGGAGGTAGTGGGTGAAGTTGTTAGAGTCCGCTGCCACTTAGATGTGAGAGCCCTGGGTGGCGATTCTCTCTAAAATCATGGCCACTCTTTCTTCCTGGCTCAAAACTCTCTCTGGAAACAGTCCCCCCGCCTCTTTTTCTTAATTTGGCCCCGAGTTGGCGCTGCTGGTCTCTGCACGTATCTCCAAGGGCTGTCGTATTTCCAGTCTCCTGATGCATCTGGCTGCTGGTAGCTGAGACCTCTGGGCTGCCGTGGCTGGTGACATCACCGCAGGCTGTCTGCGCTGTGTCTAAATGACAAGGCCTGCCAGCAGCTCTGACTACCCCTCTGGCTTGGAGGGTTGAGGCAGGGAACGCCTGCAGGCAGGAGTGCGGAAGGCGAAGAGACAGGGAAGGCTGCATCTCGGGGCTCCCAGGGCGGCTGGAGTGGACAGCAGGGCTGTGAGGGGAGGGGTAGGACCTGCTGTGACTTTTTTATGAAACGCCATCCTGGGGGCAACACCCTCCCGGAAACAGGCTTTCCCACGGCCGACCGTGACTTCGCTCGAGCTTGAACACCTTGCTGCTGAGTCATCTTTTGCCTCAGAAGTCTCAGAGGCCGGGCTGGACAGCGGCTGCTGCTGCTGAGCCGCTTCAGTTGTGTCTGACTCTGTGCGACCCCATAGACGGCAGCCCACCAGGCTCCCTTGTCCCCAGGATTCTCTAGGCAAGAAAACTGGAGTGGGTTGCCGTTTCCTTCTCCAATGCATGAAAGTGAAAAGTGAAAGTGAAGTCACTGAGTTGTGTCCAACTCTTCGCGACCTCATGGTCTGCAGCGCACCAGGCTCCTCCATCCATGGGATCCTCCATGCAAGAGTACTGGAGTGGGGTGCCATTGGGCTGGACAGCTGGTCCTAAGTATATCTTTGAAAAAAGCAGCATAGATTAGAAACAGAGGTGTTTTTTTCCCTCTTTTCCTGATTTCCTTTGTTTTACTCATCTTCAAGTTTCCAATACTGTAATTTTATCTGCTACCAAGATGCCAACAATAAGCCATTTTTGACACCATCATTATCCTAGAGCTTCCTATAGAATTTGCTCATGTTGTAGGATTGATCTTTGCTTTTCCTTATGCCTCAAGCTTTTCACTTGCAGTTCCTTTTCTAAAGGAGCAGAGACGAGACAGCAGAACTTGCCTTTGTGGCTGGGGTCAGCCGTGGAGAGTGGCAAAGATGAGTGTGAGGGGCCAGAGATGCACGGGAGGGGGTGAGGCTGCTGCCATTCCACAATGTTGGTGGACAGCGACCAGCAAGTCTCATGAAAGTACTGGAAGGAGATGAAAGTTTTTCTTTGCTGTCATTCATCCACTTAAATTTTCACCTTTGGAGAAATAATTTTCACTCCTAGGAGCACCGTCAGACTGGAGAGAATGGGCAGGCTGGCGCATAAGAGAGTTAAATAAATGCACCCCTTCATGATGGGGACTGACTAGGGGCATGTGACTGTGATGACAGAGGCTCGGATACAGGAGGAGAAGGCGGTCCGGGCAGTTCTCGCATGGGACGCCCTGGGGTGCTTGCGGAGCTCGGAAAGGACTCTGGAGTCTCGCCTTCCTTGGAGGTGGGAGTAAGAGCGCTGACCACAGAGACTCCAGCTCAGCTCACGCGTGTTGAGCTCCTTCCCAAGGACGCAGTTCCCATTTCTAGCCCATCATGGAAAATAGGACTTTGTAAAGAGTCTGCCTGCAATGCAGGATTCAGTTTGATTCCTGGGTCCAGAAGATGCCCTGGAGAGGGGATGGGCTGCCCACTCCAGTGTTCTTGGGCTTCCCTGGTGGCTCAAATGGTAAAGAATCCACCTGCAATGAAGGAGACCTGGGTTTGATTCCTGGGCTGGGAGGATCCCTTGGAGAGGGCATGGCAATCCACTCCAGTATTCTTGCCTGGACAGAGGAACCTGGCGGGCTTCAGTCCATGGGGTTGCAAGGAGTCAAACATGACTGAGTGACTAAGCACAGCACACAGCACCAAATTCACAGTCACATGTGTCTCCTGCTGAGAATCGAGGGGGCAATTCTAGCCTTTCGTGTCTGGCACAGTGAGGGACAAACATGACTTTCTGGGTTACCTATATAGTGGGGTTTAGTCGCTCAGTCGTGTCCGACTCTTGTGACCCCGTGGAGACTGTAGTCCGCCAGGCTCCAGTCTGTAGAATTCTCCAAGAGAGGATATTGGAGTGGGTTGCCACTTTCATCTCAGTGGGATTTTCCTGACCCAGGGATCGAACCAGGTTCCCTGTATTGGCAGGAGGACTCTTTACCACTGAGCCAGAGGGAAACCCCAATACACATGTGCTCAGCCACTCAGTCCTGTCCAACTATCTGCAACCCCGTGGACTGTAGCCCTCCAGGCTCCTCTGTCCATGGGATTCTCCAGGCAAAAATACTGGAGCGGGTTGCCATGCCCTCTTCCATGGGATCTCCCCAACCCAGGGGTCAAACCTGGGTATCCTGCATTGCAGGCGGATTCTTTACCATCTGAGCCTCAGGGGCATGTGCACAGACATGTAAGAGTGATACTGCATCTGTATTCTCCATTGTGAGATTTCCCAGCGGCAGCACGGTTACCTTTTGAGGCCAGATCGTTGTCTCTGTGGGTCTGTCCTGTGCAATGTAGGGCGCTTAGCAGTACGCCCAGCCTCTGTTCACTGAAAGTTAGTATCACTACCCAGTGAGAATCGCCAATTGAAAGGGAGCTGTTGGAATGCTGTGGGGATGTTGGTGGCTCTAAACAGAACTGGGCAAGGAAGTGGGACTCCGGCAAGGGGTTTGCAGGGTGGAGCCAAGGCACCTTCACCAGGCAAGAAGAAAGCGCCAGAACACAGAACTAGAGAGGGAGGTGGACTCAGAAATAAGAAGTCACGCCTCACATAAAAGTAGCCACTGTTTATTGAGCGCTAGGTTTATGTCAAACGTTTCAAGTGCATTACCTCATGTCATCTTCACACTCACTCGCTGAGGGTCAGAGAGATGAAGAGACCTGTTCAAGTTACTGTTTTCGATCGGAAGACGCAGGAGTTTTTCTCTGGGCTCTGAATCAATCAGTATTCTACAACTCAATCTAACCCTGGGCCAGATGCTTGCCCTCTTCCCCCTTTGCATTGTCAAGATCCCAAAGCAGTGAAGGTCAGGGGTGGGAAACTCTACCTCTAAGACAAAGGCATTGTTTGTCATTTGGGAGATGGAGGTGGGAGGGGAGGCTCATTGGAGAAACAACACGTAACTGTTTTATGGATATTTTTGTGTTTCCTTGATGGGAATGCCCCTGCTCATAATCTCTCAGAGGCTCATTGTCTCACTCAGAAGGAAAGTCAAAGTCTTCCCAGTGACTGCCCTTCTCCAGCTCTCAGACCCCTGCTTACCTGCCCACCTCCCAAACTGGTCATGGGAGTCCCTGCTGCCGGGGGTCCTGGAACCCCAGCCATGTCAGACCTTTGCACATGGCGATTCTTTCTGCTAGAATGTTCTTCCATAGCCAGCTGTGTGTCCAGCTCCCTCATCTCCCTTGATGGCCTATCAGCACCTCTCTTGAGGACTGTGCCTTTTCTCCACCCAAGTGGCCTTCTAACTTACTATGGATTCTACTTATTTCATTTTCTGACTTCCCCTTCTAGAATGCAAATCCCATGGAGATGAGAGGCCCCGTCTGTTATTCTCACAGCTGTAGACCTTAGAACAGCATCTGGAATATAGTGGTTGAGGATGTGTATGTTGGGTACTCAGTCATGTCTGACTTTTTGAGACCCAGGGACTGTAACCTGCCAGGCTCCCCTGTCCGAGGGATTCTCCAGGCAAGAATACTGGAGTAGGTTGCCATTTCCTTCTCCAGGGGATCTTCCTGACCCAGGGATGGAACCCGGGTCTCCTGCATTGCAGGCGGATTCTTTACCAACTAAGCTATCAGGGAAGCCGCTGGCACATAGAAGATGCTATTAATAGTAGTTTTGAGTAAATTTCCTGGCTGGGCAGGTTGGTGGGATAGAATGCAACATTCATGAGAAAGATACGTCCAAGTGCGTGAAGAAAGCTGAGCACCATCTCGAGAACCTCGCTGTATGCGTCTCTTTGAGCCCTCTGCCCACCTGCCCAGCGAGCTGCTGGTCTTGGGAACAGGGCTGAAAGTGCGGCACGGTGCGCTTTTTGAATAGTCACGGTCTGCTGGATTCTTGTGAATCTAAGCGTACCTTGGCATGAAAAGAATAATCACATTTAGGGGAATAAAAGTAATTGTTCCATATTGCTTAATACAACTAATAACTGTTTAATAAAGGATATAAAAATTTCTCTGCCTTTCACCTTAGTAAATGTCACTCAGTCTATAACCTAATTACTTCAATTTTCCATTTAGGAAATTAATTCATTTCGAAGGCATGAAAAAGCAGCTGAGAAATTTTTCCTTCTGGCCAAAGACTTAGAGACTCAAATGGGTTCAAAGACCTCCCAGTCCTCCGAGGTCAAGAACAGAGCTTTCAAGTCGGCTAAATGGACTTCCACTTACGTCCCTGCTCCTTGAGTTTGACCTGAAGTAAATCAATTAAAGCAGAAACGGGGTTCTCAGGTTTCTCTCTGTACCTTTCTCACTTTCCGTTTCTTCCTGCTGGGGACTTGCGAGACACAGAGAGGGCTTAGCAGCAAGATTAAACAAGCTGGAATGGACCTGGTACCTCTGGATCTTAGTTCTCTAATTGTGAAAAGGAGAAGAGAAATAAATTGCGTTTAGTGCCTACTGTGTCGGAGACACTTAGCTAGGCATTTGGCATGCCTTTTCTTATTAATTCCCATACCTTTTGAGCGGAATAAATGAACAGGCAAATACTGAACACACAAATCCTGTCTAATATTTAATGGATGCCTATTATGCTAAGTATTTTTCCTAAGTTATCTCAATTCACAGAAGAATTCTATAAGGTGAGAATTGTAATTCTATCATTAGCTCCATCTTCTAGATAAGAACGTGTTCAGTGAAGGTAAATAATTTGCCCAAATCGCTTAGTTTATAAGGAGTAGAGATGGATTTTGAGGTGGTGTTTTTCTGCAGGATGTTGTTGTCTAGTAGCTAAGTGGTATCCGACTCTGAGACCCCCAGGGACTGTACCCCGCCAGGCTCCTCTGTCCATGGGATTTCCCAGGAAGAATACTGGAGTGGGTCGCCATTTCCCCCTCCGGGGCATCTCCCCGACCTCGGGATTGAATCTGCACCTCTGGCGTCTCCTACACTGGCAGGCAGATTCTTTACCAGGGCACCACCTGAGAAGCCCCCTTCCTAGGCTGAACAAGGCTCAAAAACTTTCGATACATTTTTCAAGATCACCAGGCTCGTGCATGGTGGGTCGGGCTGCGAAGTGTGCTTTCATCGCCTGACTCGCTCATCTTCTTCCAGGCGGCTGCGCGCAGCGGTCAGGATGAGAGACTGCCCGATGGAACCGGAAAGAGTCCCTGGATATAAAATTGCCCCCAGCTGCAGGGAGGCCCGCCTGCCGTGAGCGGGCATGTGAGCGGGGCCGAGGGCTGTGGCCTCCTGCACCTCCGCCCACAGCGTGGCCTCCTCCGAGCAAGCTGCCCCGTCCTCCAGCGTGCAGCGTGCAGCCTGCAGCCCACGGCTGAGGTTACAGCCGCCTCACCGCGACCACTGCTGAGTTCCCGCTCCGGAGCGGGGGAGCCTAAGGAATGTCTCTGGGAGCTGGGCCTGCAGAGACACAGAAATCCCTTCAGAGCAGGGCATTTCCTGTCTGAAATGAAGACATTCCTCATGGGTGACCAAACCCCAGACAAGCCCGTTTCTCTTTTCTTTTTATTTTTTTTTATTGGAATGTAATTGATTTACAATGTTGCGTTCGTTTCTGCAACTTTCTTTGAAAAGAGGCGTATTCTTTCTTTGACAGGACCTCCCTCAGCTGACTTCAGAGGCTAAGGCTGGCCCAAACCACTTCCCTGGTCGAGGCTCCTTGAGGCTGGGACCGACAGGGGGGAGCGGATGGCCGTGGACCCGAGGGGTCTTTTCAGATGACCATCGGCGGCCTCTGGATAAAAACCTGCTGCCGTGCGCAAGCGTGTGCAGTCGCTCGGTTGTGTCCAGCTATTTGCAGCCGGATGGACTGTAACCTGCCAAGGTCCTCTGTCCACGGGGATTCTCCAGGCAAGAATATCCACCAAATACTAATTCCTAGTTTTCTTTGAGTAAGAAGGCTCATAGTTTTGTGGCTTTTTGTTCTTTTCTTTTAGTGATAAATCCTGATTGTGACTGATCTGGAGGAGGAAATGGCAACCCACTCTAGTATTCTTGCCTGCAAGATCCCATGGACGGAGGAGCCTGACGGCTACAGTCCAGAGGGTTTACAAAGAGACGTGGCTGAGCACACAGCACAACTGACCGATACTTCTCTCCTTCCCCTGGCTGCCCCCCTCTCCCATGGCAAGGGCAAAGCTGCCCGGAAGTGAACCTGTGGGTCTTCAACATCTTTCCCAGGGCCCAGTCCCTGCTGTCAGCAGGGAGCATCCTCAGTCAGTCACTCACTCCGGAAGGTGGGGCTGTCTAGTCATCCAGAATGATGCTCTTTTCCTTAAACTGCCCGACACTGCTCCCTGGGAGGGTGTACAGACCGGAGTGCAGGAGGGCTGCCCGCAGGTTGCTCAGACTTCACAGGCTGTGAGGCTAGATGGGGAAGGCTGACAGCTGAGGGAGTCCAGCAGGCAGTGCTCACTGGGTGTGTTTCATGAACCCGCTGATGGAGATACACGTGCCGCCCCCCCTCTCCCTCCTAATGTGCCAGCATCAAATGCAGACAGATCAGTGGGCCATCGCTATTAAAAATAATCACCAAAAGGATTTTCCTCAAAGAGGACATTCTTTTCAAAGTATGTTGGATCGTTCCCTTCTAAAACCTGTGAGTTGCTGGTGAGAAGATCGGGGGCTTTCCCCCTTAATCTACGGATTTAGGAATTCAGACTCCCATGAGGCTTGTTGCAGGAGGTGGAGGAATAGGCTCTGGGATTCTCAACGTGAACTGGTGGGTGTGTCCCCAGTTCATACTGCGGACAGCAGACGTTTTCTGAGCTCTTCATCTGGTTTCCTAAGATTCTCCACTGATAATGTTCACCACTCGACTTTAAAGGATTAAAAAAAATGCACAAAATGATATTGAGACAAGGCAAGCTGAGCTTGATGAGCAAAAAAAATGTCTCATTTACTGAGGTGGGGATGTATGTACAATGAATATCTTTAACAGTTATGTTTCAGGTGGAGCGTATGCCCAACAGTTATCAGGTTTAATATTTCAAGACTCACAGAAAGAATTGTAATTAATGTCTGTTCAGGATTGGGGGCCTGTCAGGAGTACATGTAGTGCTGGGAAAAGCAGTTCGCTGAGGTAACAAGAAATTGGCCTTTGGTTCTGCAAAAAGAGGAATCAGGAGGCTGGGTGAGTGCCTGGCATGGTCAGTGCCTCAGATGCTGCTTATCTGCTGGAGAAGGGATAGGCTACCCACTCCGGTGTTCTTGGGCTTCCCTTGTGACTCAGCTGGTAAGGAATCTGCCTGCAATGCGGGAGACCTGGGTTTGATCCCTGGATTGGGAAGATCCTCTGGAGAAGGGAAAGGCTACCCACTCCAGTATTCTGGCCTGGAGAATTCCACAGACTGTATAGTCCAAAGGGTTGCAAAGAGTCGGATACGACTGAGTGATTTTTCCCTTTCACACCATTTCTTGGACACATCAGGAATATGTCTTATTTATTTTCTATTTTTGTAGTGAGAGTCTGTTGGTTTTCAAGAGAGTGGCTTGTTCTATAAAATACGCAGCGCGTGTTTCGCACCCTCTTCAGAAAGTGGTGCCACTTGCTGTACCGATGTCTGCTCTTCGGAGGGATGAGGGCTCAGTGATGGAGGCAGAGACAGGTGGACAGCACGCGGCGTGGAGCCGGGGTGTGCCAGGGGCTTCAGGGCCAGAACTAGGCCAGCACTGCGGTTTCATTGGCCTTCTTAGTTTGTAAATATCTTGCATTACAGTCGGTTGAATCACATGAACTTGGTAATATTTGCTTCTCTGTGATCTACAAAAATGTCAATTTCATACAAATCACCCTGAGAATAATAGGTTATAACAGCGATAAGGAAGCACAGTAATCATAACCTCCTGATAACAAGTTATCTGTGATTGCTGGTCCAAGGAGTCAAGGTGGGAGCAGGAAAACCTCTGAGGAGAGTATGGAACAGGAATGGGGGAGCTGGGATTGTCCATGGGATGGAGTTCTTTATGAGAGAGCTTCCCAACTCTTCCTCTCCCTAGGCTGTCCTTGGGAACCTCAGGAGTAAGACTGGAGCAGGCATAGCTAACTGCTTATTCCACTGCAGCAAGGAGAACCAGATGCCTCCTGGGGCCTGTGAGACGCAAACAAGTTTCCAAGTGAGGGAAAACTGAGGCTCCCTCACTGCTTCTGGTCCACGGTAGACATTTCACAGCCTGCGCTCAAAGCCCTTCAACAGGCGCTTCCCATGTGCATGCTCTTGCTCAGTTGTATCCAACTTTGCAACCCCACGGACTGTAGCCCGCCAGCCTCCTCTGTCCATGGGATTTCCCAGGCAAGAGTACTGGAGTGAGTTGCCATTCCTCCTCCAGGGGAATCTTCCCGACCCAGGGTTTGAACCCATGTCTCCTGCATTGCAAGCAGATTCTTTACCGCTGAGCCACGGGGGGAAGCTCAAAGCAGTTCAGCAAGATCCTTCCGCTGTTTTGATTATCTCTGCTGCTTCTCAAGCCTCATTACTTGTTTGCAGGTATTTTGCTGCAATGGTAATTCCCCAAACAACCTCCCAACCCCCAACAACATTCTAAAGCTCAGCTGATGTCTGTGAAGTTCCACTGAAAAATTATTTTTTCTCAATCTATATGTTGCAAGTAGTACATACAGAGCTATATTTTCTTACCAAAAAAAAATTCCCTATGCTTTCTTGTGGCATATTTCTGAGTTGAACTTGGAAGCTTTTGGAACCATTTTTAGAAAGTATTTTCTATAAACAAGAAACTCTTTCCCTGAAAAGGTCCGGCGGAATCAACACAGATTCTTAGGGTGAGGCATACAGTACATGCCTTCAGAGTCTTTTCTGCATCAGAGTCAATTCCACGCCAACACACACACCTCTGAGCTTTAAAGACTGCTGGCCTTAATAACTCTGGCAAAATGCCTTGTGAGAAGCTAGTATGAAGGATTCTTTATTGCTACAGACCACCCATGGAAATGACTCCACGTTGCCCTTCCAGGTACTTATCAGTATTGCTGCCAAAAGCCATAAGACATGCTCCCCTTGACCTTTTGAATGTATGTTTGGATTATGATAATGCTACCAGCTAGCTGTAACAGGTTTAACAAGACAGACCCTGAAATTCCAGGGACTTAAATACAACCGAATTTATTGCTTATATCATCATCCAACATTGTGTTCAGCAGACGGTCTTCCACACAGTGATTCAGGGGCCCAAGCCCCTTCCCTCGTGTGGCTCTGTGTTCGCTGGGGAGAGGGGATTCAGCGCGTTGGCCTCCTAATTCAGCCCAGAAAGGGCTTCCCTGGCAGCTCAGATGGTAAAGAATCCTCCCTGAATGCAGGAGGCTGGGTTCGATTCCTGGGTCAGGAAGATCCCCTGGAGCAGGAAATGGGTACCCACTCCAGTATTCCTGCCTGAAGAATCCCATGGACAGAG
The DNA here is from genome assembly GCA_006410515.1 of Procapra przewalskii. Classification (NCBI taxonomy): domain Eukaryota; kingdom Metazoa; phylum Chordata; class Mammalia; order Artiodactyla; family Bovidae; genus Procapra; species Procapra przewalskii. The sequence continues at coordinate 380,955 of SJYF01001220.1, forward strand.
GAGCCTGGTGGGTTACAGTCCATGGGGTCAGACACGACTGAGCAGCTAACACTATGCTATACTTGGCACAGGAAAGACAAGATGACTTCTGTTAATGATCTCCATTGGTAAGAGGCAGTATCACGATGGAGGTGGGTTAGTTGCTCAGCCATGTCTGACTCTTTGCGACCCCATGGACTGTTCCCACCGGGCTCCTCTGTCCATGGGATTCTCCAGCAAGAATACTGGCATGGGTTGCTATTTTCTCCTCCAGGGAATCTTTCTGACTCAGGTGTTGAACTTGCATCTCCTTAACTGCAGGTGGATTCTTTACTGCTGAGTCACCAAGAAAGCTCTAACAGTTAATATCATGGTCCCATCTAAATGTAAGAGGACCTGGAAAATTCTTTTCCTTGCAGTGCTACACTTTGGAAGGGGAACACACATCTTTTTGGACAGCTGACTGTGTGATACAGTAGAGTATCATTCTTTTGTTTCATTATTGTTAAAGAGTCAAGATACTCTAATGACACGTGCTTGGATTTTTTTCCTCCCAAAGGATTTGGAAAAGTATACATTCTTGAAAAGTTGCTTCTTCTTGTAGAATCTGCCTTCTCTTTGAATGAGCAAACCGCCTGTGTTTGACCGTCCATAGCCTCCATTGAGGCTTCTTCACTTGGCTCCATTGACCCTCTGAAGGGAGTCATCTGACATCATGTTGGAGCCATTATTTCTATTAGAAATGACACTTTTGATTTCTGTGGCATGCAGTGATGTGATACCATTAGGGAGATGCTTTTCTTGGGCCATTATAAATGTCAAATTTGGTTCAGTCTGAAGGTATTGTTGGAGGAATTCACTGTGAATGCTGCATGCAAGGCAATTCCACAAACTCGTCTAGGAAATCTCCAATATTGCATGGCTGAGACAATTGACACGGCTTTGCAATGACTCAGAGACGTGGTCACTAGGTTCTTGATTTCATTTGTATAAATTGAATCTCTAAACAATGACTGATGGCTTTGATTCAGTGTGTGCCAGAATTTGGCTACTGGAATAAATACTTAATTCTCTAGTTTCCCTGGCGGCTTAGATGGTGAAGAATCTTCCTGCAATGCAGATCTGGGTTCAATCCCTGGGTCACGAAGATCCCCTGGAGAAGGGCATGGCAACCTACTCCAGTATTCTTGCCTGGAGAATCCCCACGGACAGAGGAGCCTGGTGGGCTACAGTCCATGGGGTGGCAAAGAGATGGACACAACTGAGCGAGTAACACACACACACACACACACACACACACACACACACACACACGCACACATAGAGCAGAAATGGGGCTTCCCTGGTGGCTCAGTGATAAAGAACCTGCCTGCCAGTGCTGGAGATGTGGATTTGATCCTGGGTCGGGACAATTCCCTTGAGATGGAAATGGCAGCCCACTCCAGTATTCTTGCCTGGAAAATCCCATGAACAGAGGAGCCTGGCAGGCTACAGTCCATGGGGTCACAAAAGAATCGGGCATGACTTAGCATCAATAACAACAGAGCAGAAGCATGGAGGGATCTTTATGGACAGCAGTAGCGGATGGGAGCTGGAGCTTTGAATTCAGCTTTATAACCTTTTAAACTTCAGTTTGCTCTTCTGATGGGAACCACAGTGGGGCTCATGTCCTAGGAGGACCCCGAGGAGAGAGGGAGGCAATGCAAGTCAAATGCTTAGCCCAGGGTTTGGCACCTCCTACCTGCTCAATAAGGGCTTCCCATGTGGCGCTAGTGGTAAAGAACCCCCCTGCCAATGCAGGAGACTTAAGAGATGTGGGTTTGATCCCTGGGTTGGGAAGATCCCCTTGAGAAGGAAATGGCAACCTACTCCAGTATTCTTGCTTGGAGAATCCCATGGACAGAGGAGCCTGGTGGGCTACAGTCCAGGGGGTCGCAAAGGGTTGGAGATGATTGAAGTGGCCTAGCACGCACATACTTGCTCAATAAATAGGAGCTCTTCTTCTCCTTTTGTGCTAGTTTCTTATTGATGCTTCAACCAATCACTTCAAGCAAATGTATTATCCTCCAGTCCCCTGAGTTGGAAATCCAACATGGGTTTCACAGGGCTGAAGTCAAGATGTGGGCTAGGGTGCTTCCTTCTGGAGACTCTGAGAGAATCTGGTCCCTTACCTTCTCCAGCTTCTGTGGGTGCTCCTGCTCCTTGGTCTGGAGACTTCTTTCATCTTCAAAGCCATCACCAGCAGGGAGGATCCTACCACCGTCACATCCCATGGCTACAGCCTACCTTTCAACCTCCATCTCCCATGTGGAAGGACTGTGATTACTTTGATAAGCCTGGATCATCCAGAATGAGCTCCTCACTTTAAGGCCACCTGATTAGATACCTTATTTCATTTACCATCTTAATTCCTTGCTGCCCAGTAGCTGGACATATTCATAGGTCTTGAGTATCAGGATGTGTTCATCTCTGGGGGCTATCTTTGAATCTTTTAAATGCTGATTCACTTGGTACATTGCTCTTTTTGTCTTTTTAGAGTATATCTCTCTTACTATTGGAATCTTCTGAAGCAGTTTTTTGATGTCTAATTCTTGTCTTTGCTCCAAGGCAACTATTTAAAGCACAGTGGGCCAGAAGAGAGGTCGAGTTCTATTATTTACCCGTAGCTATTAAAAGCAAAATAATAATGCATATTAGAATTTATCCCCCTCAGATGCGCTCACGTCGCTGGAGTTCATGTCAAGTTCGGTGGGGGCCAATAAAAACCAGCAGAGGATGAACAAAAATTCGATTGGCAAAGCGTGAGTTTCTGCTGAACAGATCTGGACTGACTCCACGTGAACTCAGCATGCCACGCAGGGTTCTCGAAAGGACAGAGCCAAAAATTAAAATAAGAAAAACCTCCAGCTGAACTTGCTCTTCTCTCCCTCACAGCCCCTTCTCAGGGTATTGCATCTGCACAGTCATCAACACGTTGGGCAAATCCAAGGGCGACTCCGATGGTGGGTGTCCAGGCCAGCAGGGAGGAGAGCAGGCAGGGCTGGACGGGGTCAGGTACCAGGGCTAGAGCTGCTGCTGGCACTCACGCCCACTCCTGCCCTCCTCCAAATCCTTTCATGGGGCTTCAAAGGGACTTGAAAGGTAGCTGCTTGCCCAGGAAAGACACCCGCTCAGTGGGAAGGGAGAACAGTTTATTAGCCCCGAGCATCTCCCAGACACCTGATGTCCACGGGCCGCAGCCCGGGCTTGTGTCCAGTTTGCCCAGGCTGGGCTGGGCTCCGGGCCCCTGCCGGCCGCTGTCTCAGGTTTGTCTAGCCCCGGGCCTCTGTGCCTGCAAATGGGCTGCTGGGCTGGGGCGGGAGGTGCGAGCCGCGCAGCCCTGGGCGTGGCTGGGAGAGAAACCCGCCGTCCTCTGAGAGGGCAGAGCACGGCCGGGGAATTGGAGAGATGTTGATCAACTCCATTTAGCAAATGACACAATACGTGTTCAGGCACAATGGCCTTTTCCGCAGGCGGATCAGTCCTGCCAGAGGCACGGCTGTGTAAAAGAGGAGAGGAAAGAGCGCTGGAGGGCTGCAGAAAGGGGGGCCGGGCTGCGCGGGGCAATCAATGGCGGCCTTTGTGCCTCCTGACATTTGAGGGGCTTGTTATCGGTGATTGCGGCTGCTTTATCTAAATGTATCTCCCCAGCTGCCAGCGCGCTGATAGGTGGGGGCGCGCGGTGCCCGGAGATACCGCGCCTCCAGCCGGCGGGCGCTGTCACTCTCCCGCTTTGCTCTCAAAGTCGAGATGTGACGCATCCCTTCTCTCTTTGTTCCTCCTGTCGGCTGGAAGAAACAGCCAAACGGAAAGTGCCCACCCCAAACCACGCTGCCACCCGGTCCCAAACCACCCAAGCCTACGCGGCAGGCCACCGGGGTCCCGGGAGGGGCAGATGTGAGAAGGAGGCCTGCGTTATTTCTCCATTAGAGGAGATGCCGTTCTTGGGGTCTGTCCTTGCGTCTCCGGCTGTCTGAGTGCACCCAGCTCCTCTCTCTGCCCTTCAGACCCTGAAGTGAGGCTCTGAGGAGGACCGAGCCACTCTCTGTGCGGTTTTCACTTTCCTTCCTAAGGTCTAACTTTTGTTCAGGCCCTCGTCTGCCTGACCGTGTCCAGCACACGTCATTGGTGGCCAAGTCACTTACAGGTGTTGGAGGGGGACACAGGCTGGGCACCTAGGGTGACCCGAGGCCATTGGCACCAGGGACATCTCATAATGGTTAGAATGGCTTCTGCCTAAAATCAAAAAACAAAGACGAACATTGTCGAGGATGTGGAGAAAAGGGAACCCTTGCACACTGTTGGTGGGAATGCAAAATGGAAAACACAATGTGTGCAGGCCAAGTCCCTCAGTCGTGTCTGACGCGGTGCAACCCTATGGACTACAGTCCGCCAGGCTCCTCTGTCCATGGCATTCTCCAGGCAAGAATACTGGGCTGGGTTGCTGTGCCCTCCTCCCGAGTGCCCTCCTCCAGGGGCCTTCCCGACCCAGCGATGGAACCTGCGTCTCTCACGTCTACCTCCATTGGCAGGCAGGTTCTTTACCGCTAGCGCCACCTGAGAAGCCCTGGAAAACTATATAAGAG
>SJYF01001220.1:392641-404143 GCA_006410515.1 Procapra przewalskii
CTACACTGGCCCATCGCGATCACCCGAGTCCATAGTTCCCTCTCGGCCTTGTACGTTCGGTGGAAGTGTGTACCATGACCTGTATCCATCATCACAGAATCACACCGAGTGTTTGCCCGGCCCTGACACTCCTGTGTACCCCACCCCCTCCTCCTTCTCCCTCTCGTCCAACCCCTGGGGCAACTACTGATCTTCTTAGACGCCATGGCTCAGACTTTTCCAGAATGTCGTATAGTAGATAGACCTTGCAGGCGTCTACAGTAGACTACACGCAAGTCACGCGGGACGCAGACCTTTCACACTGACTTCTTTTGCTTAATAACAGGTATTTAAGTTTCCTCTATGTTTTTTTCTTCTTCATGGTTTGATGTGTCATTTCTTTTAGTGCTTAGTTATATACCATTTTCTGGATATACCACAGTATATTATTTATCCACTCACCTTCTAAAGGATATCTTCCAGTTTGGGCAATTTTGCGTAAAGTCTGTGAACATCTGTGTAACAATTTTTTGTGTGCACACAAGTCTTGTGGTGCTGGAGAAGCCTCTTGAGAGTCCTTTGGACTTCAAGGAGATCAGTCCAGGATCAGACCAGTTCATCCTAAAGGAAATCAAATCTGAATATTCATTGGAAGGACTGATGCTGAAGCTGAAGGTCCAGGTCTTTTGCCACCTGATGAGAAGAGCAGACTCATTAGAAAAGACGCTGATGCTGGGAAAGATGGAGGGCAAGAGGAGAAAGGGGCAACAGGATGAGATGGTTGTATAGCGTCACCAACTCAACGGACGTGAATTTGAACAAACTCCAGGAGACAGTAAAAGACAGGGAAACTTGGCTTGTTGCACAAATTCCAGGAGATAGTAAAAGACAGGGAAACTTGGCTTGTTGCACAAATTCCAGGAGATAGTAAAAGACAGGGAAACTTGGCTTGTTGCAATTCAGGGGGTTGCAAAGAGTCAGACATGATTTAGCAACAACAACACAAGTCTTAAACTCCTTTCAATAAATACTAAGGAGCACAATTGCTAGATCACAGGGTACAAATGCATTTGGTTTTGTAATAAATAGCCAAACTGTCTTCCAAAGTGATGGCACTGTTTTGCATTCGCACCCGCAATGAATGGGCGTTCCCGTGGCTCCACAGCTTTGCCAGAATTTGCTGTGGTCAGCGTTTCACAGTCGGGTCATTCCAATAGGTCTATAGTGATATCGGCTGTTTCAATTTGCATTTCTCTGATGACATATGCTGTGGGACATTTGTTCATATGCGTATTTGCAACTTGTATATCATTTTTGGTGAGGTGTCTATTAAGATCTTTGGTCCATTTTTCAGTTGGATTGTTTCTTACTGTTGAATTTTAGGAATCTTTGTATATTTTGAATTAGTCTTTGATGAGATGTGTCTTTTGCAAGTATTTTTCCCCCACCCATGACTTATCTTCTCTGGTTTTGACATTGTCTTTCACAGAGCCGAAGTTTTAAATTTTAATGAAATCCAACTTATTTATTCTTTCTTTCATGGATAGTTCCTTTGGTGTTGAATTTGAAAAGTTGTCATAATACCTAAAGTCATCTGGGCTTTCTCCTGTATTATCTTCTAGGAGGTTTATACAGTTTACGTTTAGGTCTACGGCCCATGTTGCTGTTGTTCAGTTGCTCAGTCATGTCCGGCTCTGCATGAGCCCATGGACTGTAGCGTGCCTGGCTTCCCTGACCTTCACTGTCTCCCGGAGTTTGCTCAAACTCATGTCCATTGAGCCAGTGATGCTATCTATCTGTCTATGACCCTTCTGGGAAGGGTGTAAAGTCTGTGTCTTGATTCATTTATTTAATTTTTTTTGCATGCTGATGCCTAGTTGTTCCAGCATCGTTTGCTGAAGAAGCTATCTTTGCTCCATTTTCTGAGTTCTGCTCCTTAATGGAAAGTCTGTTGGTTATATTCAGGTGCTTCTGTTTCTGGGTTCTGTATTCTATTCCATTTATGCACTTGTGTATTCTTTGACCAATACCACACTGTCTTAATTACTATGCTTCACAGAACATCTTAATGACCCATTTTTCACACCATTTCCTCCACATGATTGAGTAGAAAGTACCCTGCATGCATGCTAAGCTGCTCAGTCATGTCTGATTCTTTGCGACCCCATGGACTGTAACCCATCAGGCTCCTCTGTCCATGGAACTCTCCAGGCAAGAGTACTGGAGTGGGTTGCCATGCCCTCCTCCAGGGGGTCTTCCCGACCCAAGAACTGAACCCAAGTCTCCTGCATTGCAAGTGGATTCTTTACCCACTGAGCCACCTGGGAAACCCAGAAATTATCCTACTAAACTTATGTAGTATCAGCTTTTTGAGTTGAGAGCTTCCATGCCATTATTATACCTGTTTAACTTCATTAGATGCTTGAGAAGCTGAGAGTCTATCTCTGATGGAAGAATATCTCTGACTTTTTATGTGTGTCAAAGGACTATAGCAACTGATAAAATTAATGAAAAGGAAGAAGGTTTGTGTCTGCTCTTTTCATCAGCTACTGGGTGTGTGGACACTGAATTTTCATATCATCTTTTCAGTTTGAGCCCATCCTTTGGCCTTGCTTTCAATATCAAATTGACAATTCAAGACTTCCTTTAAGCCAGGAACTGAGAATTTGGGAAGAAAGGTGTGTATTTTAAGCGACTGTGAGGACTTTTCCTTTGTGATGCCGCCTTAATGTGGAGGTCATGTTTCTACTGTAATTCCCCTTGTTTTATCTGTATCTCTTCCCTCATACACATTCACATGTTTCAGGATTTTGCTTCAAAACTGTATATCTAGCAAGTTGTCTACATTACCCAGCACAAGAATCAGAGTTTTTTAAGTCGCAAGGAAGCTTATCTGCAGGTTTGTTTCAGGTATTGAGATCCTTTCCCATGATCTCTGTTGAGAAGCTTTCTGCAGTCTTGCTTTGGAATGCCTGTGTAAGAGTCTCCCCTTTTCAGTCAGATGCAAAAGAACTCATATCTGAGACTTCCCTGATTGCCCAGTGGTTAAGACTCCTTATTCCCAGTGCAGGGAGCTTGGGTTCAACCTCTGGTCAGGGAGCAAAGGACCCCACATGCTGTGCAGTGTGGCCAAGAAAAAAAAAAAGCACACATCTGCCCCCACTAAGGTCCATTTGGTGACCTATCTCTCAGGGTCAATCTCAAGAAGATCTCTGCCATCCTGGATCCCAAAGTTGCAGAGTGGGTTTGGTCTCACCAGTTGACACAAATCATTGGAAACAGTGAGTACTTTCTGTTAGACTGTTCTCAGTCCATAACACTGGATAGAAAACAATTTTCACTTCCTTTGGTTATGGGTAAAATTTTATGATATGGTTGCAACTTCTTGGAAGTGTGTGTTTTCAATGCAGGTATTGCCTAAATCGTACTTATCACAGCACAAGGGGTTCTTAAAGAAGATTGTAAGGTAAGAATAAAGTAAATGACAGCAGATAATTTTGGGCCATATTAGAAATAGTCAGATGGTTGAAATCCAGGTACAGAGGATACGCAACATTAATTATATAATAAATGGAAATTGTGTTTTTGAAACACTGACAGGCATGAAAACTGAACTGCTCCCCTGATTTGAGCTCCGTGGGCTGCACCTTATTCTTGGAAGAGCTATATACCTGGTGCTGAACGTGGCAAAATGGAGAGAGGCCCTCGTTGGTCTGCAGCATGAAATTAAACAAAGGTTGCTTTATTTCCCTGTAGAGATGGGGAACGGGTCTCTGAACAGTTGCAAAACCAAGCTGTGATGCTGAAATTTCATAAACTCTGAGTTTTCAAGTTCTTAGGCAGACACCCAAGCTCTTTCATGTTGGGGTCACTTACTGTAAAAAAATCAACCTGCTTCTAGGGGCTGTCAAAGGTAGCATTATTCGGCAAGCATTCACTCATGGCTGAGATTTTTGGCTTTGTTTTATGTTTTGCTGCCTGATATCTCAGCTTCCATCATTTTGCTGGGGACCGATCCTTTTCCATTGGAATCTGGAGGTGATAAGGGCCGCAAGCCTAAATAACCAGATCTGCCATCTGTGAGGTAGGTGCTGGAGACAAGAGTCTTGTGAAAGTGGACGTGGCCCCTGGATCCACCTGCAAAGCCTTTCCCTTGTGGTCTTATCTGTCTAGTTCTGAACTGAAAAGGAATTTGTTTCAGTTCAAAAAAAAATTGTAAATAAAATTTGAAAGCTTGTTCACTAAAGGTTTCTGTGTATGTATTAAGAGGTTCAAGGAGTTTTGTGTGCTTACCACACGCTAGGACAGAGCTTATTTTTCTCCGTGGTTTGGTACTTGTTTACTTCTGGAGGTGTCTGTGCATTTAGACTGAGAGCTGTGCCGCTTAGATCCAGGGCTGCGAGTGGTCCACCGTTCCTTGGGTTTTATGCTGCTCAAAAGTTATAATATTTAAAGGCACACTAATGAAAGACTTTTGTGTACTTACTATAGTATGTATATTATACATACTATAGTCTACATATGGGGGCTTCCCTGGTGGCTCAGAGGTTAAAGCGTCTGCCTGCAGTGCAGGAGACCTGGGTTCGATCCCTGGGTCGGGAAGATCCCCTGGAGAAGGAAATGGCAACCCACTCCAGTATTCTTGCCTGGAGAATCCCATAGACAGAGGAGCCTGGTGGGCTACAGTCCACTGGGTCGCGAAGAGTTGAACACGACTGAGTGATTTCACTTCGCTTCCCTTCCCTTCTTCATAGTCTGCATATAGTACAGAATGTCCTCTGCTGTTCAGTCGCTCAGTCACGTCCAGCTTTTTGTGGCCTATGGACTGTAGCTTGCCAGGCTCCTCTGTCCTTCACTGTCTCCTGGAGCTTGCTCAAACTCATGTTCATTGAGTCAGTGATATTCTGCCATTTCATCCTCTGTTACCTGCTTTTTCTCCTGCCTGCAGTCTTTCCCAGCATTATGGTTTTTTCCAGTGAATCAATTCTTCGCATTAGGTGGCCCAAGTATGGGAGTGTCAGCATCAGTCTTTCCAATGACTATTCAGGGTTGATTTCCTTCGGGATGGACTGGCTTGATCTCCTTGCAGTCCAAGGGACTCTCAAGAGTCTTCTCCAGCACCAGAATCGGAAAGCATCAATTCTTTGGCGTTTGGTAGGGCTGTGTAACAAGAATACAATGGCATTACTTTATTTTCTCTCTGTTCTGGAGGCCAGGTGTCCAAGATCAATGTGTTGTGAGGTTTCTGGTGAGACTGCTCTTCCTGGCTCACGGACCTTTTCGTTGGGTTCTCATGGGGCCCTTACTCTGTGTGAGAGAGGAATAGGGAACCCTGGGCCTCTTCCTCTTGTAGGGTCACCACTCCTGTTAGGCCAGATCCCACCCTCATGACCTCTTTGGACCCTAATCACCTCCCTAAAGGCCCACCTTAAAATATAGTCACTTTGAGAATGGGGCTCCAGTATATGGATTTTCTGAACACAATTCAGTCCATAACAGGAAAAATCAAACACTGAACTCATAGGACTGGCATGAGGTTTAAATGGATTGACCCCTAAGAGGGGCTTAGCACAGTGCTCAGCACCAAGTAAGGACTGCCTCATTCATTGGCTGGTTTTACTTCTGGAAAAAGTCATAGCTTCATAAAATCGATTGCATACTTTGGAACAAGTGATATTTTGGCAGGCGGAGGTCAGAGTTAGTCTCTGTCTTCTGCAGCTTAAGTGATGGCACCCCTGGAACCCCAGGGGGAGGTGGGGGCATGAGACACTTGACACCTTGGCAGCTGGGAGTGGGGTTCTATGATCTTCTGCGCTGTTCTGAGCAAGGCGGCCCACAGAGCATGATTGGAAGGTGGTTTGAATGGATGACTGGCCCAGTCTGATCTGCCCACTTCAGATTTGCTGGGCAGGGCTGGCCTGGCAGGGCTGAGTGTAAACATTCAAGCTCGGCTCGGGGTGGGAGCAGGGTTTCATTATCTTCTGTCGCCCCGGAATCCAGCCTGGTGCCTGTGGATACCTCGTTGAGTGATAGATACATGGAAAGGTAAATAAATGATGAGTGAATGACATCTTTCTGTTAGTTCAAGATTCTGTGAGATGCTAAGGATTGTTGGCTGCTTCGGATCTGGCCAAAAAAGAAAAGGAAAGGAAGGAAGGAAAAAAGAAAAGAAAAATACAAAGAGAGAAATGGAAAGATGTACAGACAAGGAAGGATGGAAGGAAGGAAGGAAGGAAGAGAGAGAAAAGTGGGGGAAGGCGGGAGAGGAAGGAAAGGAGTAAACAGGATGTGCTCAGCCGCCTTGAAGGGCAGAGGCGCTCAGGGCCCGGCTGTTGAGGGCTTCACCTTCTCTTACCGCGTTCGTCACCACATTAATCCCTCTCTGCTCCCCGTGTCCCTGGGGTGGTGCTGAGGCTGGCTCCGCCCGGGTCCTGTTGCCAAGGAGGATGGAGTGTCTGCAACCTACAGGTGTGAGAGTGCCCAGCGTGGGGGATAAAGTAGCCAGGACAGGAGAGAAAGAGGTGGAAACGGGGAGGCTTCTGGGCAGCTTCCACCCTCGTCCTTGTCATTCCTCTCCTGTCTTTCTCTCGCGCCTTTTCTAATTGTGAAGGTCTTGTGGAAAAGGGACCCAGAGGAGTCTGGCTGGGCACTCGGTGGGTATATACTTACGGTGGAGGCTAAGCCCTGGTCCTGGAACGAGCTGAGCAGACAGACAGACAGACAGACACACACACACACACGTGCACACACACACACCCGAGGAAGTCCACGGGGATGAGAGGGGAAGGATCACATTCTGGAAGACAAGGGCTCCAGGTCAAGGCAAGCACTTATCATTCACTCTCAGTGACCTTTGCACGTAGCCTGATTTCTCCACTTCCTTATCTAGAGAAAAAGACTGATGATCTCCAAAGCCCCTTCTGGCCCCTAGATCTTATAATTTAGCTGCATAATCTTACTCTTCCGCTGACAGAATTCTCTCATCCCGGAAGCTTGGAAGGAGGCTTGGTGCTGCCTCTGAGAGATGCAGAAAGACGTGGGATTCTGAGCGCTGGGGGCGAGAGTAGGGAAGGGGGCTCAGCTTCAGATTTCCTGGGATTTCTCAGGAATTTCCCAAGACCGCAGCCAGCAAGATGGTGTCCCAAATGGTGGAAGTTAGCACCAAAATCAGGGGACAAACATGGGTAAACAGACTAAGAAAATGGCTGTGAAGACTTGGGGGTGAAAGCCCGGGAGAATCTGGGCATGAGTGATGCCCACGGGGCGTCTGAGCCCCCACCATGGGGGGTGTCACCCCGTCGGCCCACTGAGGTCGGCGTTCCGACAGAGAACAGGACAGCCCAGGAGGGGACAGACTGAAGCTGCCAGGGCCGGAGCTTAGACACGGCTCTGAAACCGAGAAAAGCGATTTGGGATCTAGGGGTTAAAATTCCCAGCAGCTTCTAAAACACTGCCCCCCAAAATGAATAATCAAAGACACTTTGGCCATTTGCTCATAAATAGAGCAGCTCAATAGCACAGGAAATCATGCTGCCAGCACAGGGAGGCATAAAAGCTCTGAATTATGTATTAACGTGTCGTGTGAGAAGAAAAAGTGCTAAAGAAATAGTGTAAGAAAAATAAATAAAACCACATTAAAAGTGAGCGTGTCCCATTTGGTCAGTTATGTCAAACATAAAGCAACAAAAAAGCAGTGTGCGGAAGTTAACAACGTTTTTAATTTCACTGCTGCCTTTTCCATTATAGACTGCATCAAGGTGTGAATGGGGCTGAGGCCGCAACATTGATTTTTTATGTCCACTTTAAATATACGTATATTTTAAAAGAATTTGCAAGGTAGGGTGTGTATAAAAGTATTAAATCGGAACTGACAGCCCCCTGGTCATTGTTACTTCCTCAAAGAAACAGCCTGTTCTCCTGGGATGTCTTCTCACTGGATGTTCCAAAGACTTGATTCCAAGATCTGTGCTGTAGCTGACTATGGTTCATATACTTTTTTGGGCTTTAATTTTCCCATCTCTGAAGCTGGCATTTTTTTCTTATTTATTAACAATAGCAACAATGGAATTACGGTTCTGTGAAGACTCGTATTTGTTGAACTAAAGATTCCCGTGTATATGGAGGCGTAAGAACCCCGAGTACTATACCACGGTCCCAGGCACCCAAGACACAGAGCGCTGGCTGTGATCGTGGCCTTGAAGAAGCAAACACACTGCCTGCCCCCTTTGTTGTTGCCCTTCCTGTGGTTGTCTGGTTGCGCCTTTGGGTGAATCACTGAGATTTTCTGTTTTAGATTTCAGGGAGGAGAAACGGCGCCACGCAGATATGAAGAAGCTCCCGTTTGGAGATGCTGAGTGCAGTTGCTATGAGATTTTCTGTTTTAGATTTCAGGGAGGAGAAACGGCGCCACGCGGATATGAAGAAGCTCCCGTTTGGAGATGCTGAGTGCAGTGCTACAGGGTTCGGCACACAGGCTGAAGAGCCGTGGATGTGCAGACGGGGGTCTCCCTGCACTTTGCCCTGGGGTCTTTTCACACGCTCTCCCCTGCTCTACCTCCTACCCACCTCCCTCCTCTCCTTTCAACTGGCCTCTGATGAGCAGAGCTACAGGGAGAGGGGTGGGTTTTGAGAATGAGGCTCTAAACAATGTCCACCTTCTCCTCTGCAGCGATGACACCCCATCCTCAGAGTTTACAGAGTTTTCTGGCACTGGGAGCTTGGCCGATACTCTAACAGTTGCTGGCAGTATGCTGCATTAAACCATAATTATGAGATGCTAGTCTGTCTACAACCCAATATAATAATACTGAAGGGAATTAAAATTCCATTCTCACTTTCACCCATCTTTACTATTCACCAAGCACTTTCACAGGCATTATTATCTTATTTTGATTGGGAAACTTACAAGATATCATGAAGTGGTTGATGCAGGTATCCTCCAGAAGGTTATTTGTAGCCTGAGTGACTAGCATTCCACTTCCAATTTAAAAATAAGCAAGCCAACAGTTGGTATTCACTCCCATACTATTTTGTTGCTTTATCAAGGTTAGTAATTTCCATTTTAGTTTGTAAAAAATGTGTTGAAACCTTTCATTGAGGTTTCAAATACTCATTACTTTGGAGAACTAACCATATTCAAATAAGTGCAAATAAAATATGGCACAGTTGCAGTTTTGAACTGACAAGACCCCTGTGTGCAAACTGTCCTTCATATCCTTAATCGTGGTGAGCAGACTGGATGCAGTTTTACTGGACTGGTTTCAGCACTGTGCAGGCTGGGTTTTATTTGTCCTTATCAAGTCTATGATAGAGATTCCTCGTTACTAATCCAGATCCTAGAGCCACTGCAAGGTAAGAGTGGGGAATGTCAACTTGGGTTAATGTAGGCTTTGGTCTCAAGTTGAAATGAACAAAAATTCCTACTTTTTTTTTTTTTTTTTTAAATCAAGGCTAAGTGGCTTAGAGGGTAAAGCGTCCACTTGCAACGTTGGAGAAGTGAAGTGAAGTGAAGTCACTCAGTTGTGTCTGACTCTTTGCGACCCCATGGACTGTAGCCTACCAGGCTCCTCCCTCCATAGGATTCTCCAGGCAAGAGTACTGGAGTGGGTTACAATTTCCTTCTCCAGGGGATCTTCCCAACCCAGGGATCGAACCCGAGTCTCTAGCATTCCAGACCTGGGTTCAATCCCTGAGTCAGTAAGATCCCCTGGAGAAGGAAGTGGCAACCCACTCCAGTACTCTTGCCTGGAAAATCCCATGGATGGAGGAGACTGGGAGGCTGCAGTCCATGGCGTTGCAAAGAGTCAGACATGACTGAATGACTTCACTTGGACTTTTTAAAGAAATACTTCTTGGAAGTGGCTACAGGGTTGTTGAAGGAAGTTCAAACTTGGAATAAAAGTTTTAATTAAATTTTTGTGTCAAAGGATTAGTCGTGAGACACGAGATCATGTCATATAAGGCTATAAGATACCTTCATAAGGCTGTCTTCTTGCTGAAATAGGATGATCAAGACCCCCCTGGTCATCAAAAACCTTTGTGGTAGGGGTGACAGGGTCAAATGAGGAAGTAAACGTGGAATCTTGCTGTGAAATGTCACACTGGAAAGAAAGGTCAGTGGCTGTCTTCTGTGGCAGGGACAAGGCTCTGCTGGGGTCTGAAGTGAGAGACCGCCTAGAGACGCATGGATGTGAAAGGGAAGCTAGACTCTGAGGCTGTCATACGGGAAATCTGCTGCTACTGTGCCTCTGTTTACCCTTGGCTCCTCTACGGCTGTTTATCATCAAGCCAGTCACTATGCTACTGGCCAAGTCCAACTTTCATCCTCTTTTGAAGAACTGATCGCAAACATTTGCATTTTGATAAATGCGGTTCGATAAGTATGTTCCATACAAATATACACCCGTTCTTGGCAACAGACTTCATGACTGTCGCTTCTTATTGCTATGCGTCCATTGCGAAGCTCTTAATAATAATTCTGGTCCACTTCCTATATTTGCTACTGCTTTGAATCACAGAGAGTTAAGCAGGAAAATAATTGACTTGTTCTCTCAAGTCTTTTACCTGGATGAAATTATATTACCCAGACAGGGTGTGTTCACAGTGGATTCTTGCCAGCTTATCTATATAGTTGTTTATTTTATTGCACGGCTGCTATAATAGGTGTGTGTGAAGGGGTAAACCTGCAGTCAGCCAAGAAGATAAGGCAGATGGCAGCCAGCATGTGGACTCCAAGGTGAAGAAGTGCCCTTACTGGGGTATGGATCAGAATCCAGATCTGTCAGGACAGGGGAAATGGTGGCAATTGTGTCAAATGCTCATTTGGTTTTGCTTTTTTACCAAATGTAATGTTGACTGTTTTGCCTGAGATTAAAAAAAGAAAACATTACTAATAGTTGGTATCAATCTTTCTGTCATCTACTTGAAATCCCCTAGAAGAGGGAAAGGATGAAAATAAAATGTGTTTAGTTGCAAATGCCTCATTAGAAAGCTTTATTCACCCAAGAAATATCCTGAAAGTTGCATTTAGCTGACTAAAGAGAAATGTGGTAAATAACAAAAGGAAAATTACTGAGACACGCTTAAAGAAGGCTTAGGTTAGCTGCTTGGGGACCAGCAAAATAGCAATTAAGTTTATAGAATGAAGGGATTAAAAGAAACGTAAATGAAAAGTAGAAGGAAATAAACTCTGTTCTAATCTCTAAAAATGGCTTAAATAAAATGCTCATTATAGAATGGGTTCGTGAAGCACACACGAAGCTGCGGGGATTAGCAGGCATGGATTTAAAACCTGCTTTTGACGATGCTGACAAAATGCAGTGCAGCGGCTCATCCTCGGGTACTTCTGAAGCCTGTGCAATAGGAATTCTATCTAAAACCAAGTGACTTTTCAGTTCTGTACTCAGAATTAATTAAAAATGATTTTAACTGATTCATTCCTAGGTGACATTCCACACACACATACCACACTCACAGATACTCAAACATATATATATATATATATATATATATATATATATATAT
>SJYF01001220.1:405833-417158 GCA_006410515.1 Procapra przewalskii
TATGTGTGTATATCTGCTGTGTGTGCATCTGTGTTGTTTAGTTGCTAAGTCGTGTCTGACTCTGCCACCCCATGGACTGCAGCCTGCCAGGCCTCCCTGTTCCTCACTATTTCCCAGGGCTTGCCCAAGTTGTGTACTTACTATACATAGAGGCACATATATATGTGTGTGTGTGTGTGTGTGTATGGCAAACATTTAGTTTTGAAAGCCCCTTCATGTTAGCAAATTGTACCAAAGTATAGATGGGAGGCTGCAAAAATGACTCCTGAAATGAAGTTATTGCAATTCAGGGATGGAAAGGAAATGAATAACCAAATGTACCTCTAATCTTAACTTGAAGGCATTTCCATAATTGATGCTCCCTGAGCCCTCTGTGAGCGCTGGGCTCCAGAGCTGAGGGATTTGACTTGAAAAGGCCTTGACGCTGAATGATTCATGGCCCGGCCCTCTGTGAGCCCCCGTATCTGCTCTGCACAGAACGCGCTGGGCCTTGGGGCGTGGAGGCCTCGTTCCTTAGGCAGGGAGCCTGACGGTGGGGTGTTGCCTGGGCCAAGAGACCAGGAGGGGAGCCTGTGCCCCCCCGGGGGGGGCAGTGAGAGTGTGCCCCGAGACCCCAGGGAGGTGTTGGCACAGGGTTTATCTGAGCCTGGGTGGGCAGCTGCTTCATCCAGATCTGACTGTCTTGAGAGGTCTGGAGAAAACACCCATTTATCTAGCAAGCCCCATTACCTTCTGTGTGAAGCTATTTTGTCGTCTTGAATATTTCATCACTCTCTGATCATCTTCCCTTTGGTTTGTTAAGCACTCTTATTAGACAAACCCCTTGGTGCTGAAGGATCTGAAGCTGATTCACCCCCTGTGAAATCCCCGTTTCCAGTGTAGAGAGTGATTTCTGCCTTGTGAGAATTTACTCACCACATGTGCCGTTGCAAAGAGGACCTCAGAATGGGTGGTGATTCCATCGTTTGCTGAAATCTGTGATTGAATAAATGATAAAACAATTATAGACAGGTACAGCTATGTAGAATAAGACTTTGATCATTTGACATGTGTGTTAAATCAGAAATGGCCAGCGCCTTTTTGCAATCTGTAATACTAGGGTTTGCTCAGTGGATAAATCAACATTACCTGGGGAA
Source organism: Procapra przewalskii (assembly GCA_006410515.1). NCBI lineage: Eukaryota > Metazoa > Chordata > Mammalia > Artiodactyla > Bovidae > Procapra > Procapra przewalskii. The sequence continues at coordinate 406,970 of SJYF01001220.1, forward strand.
TGTGTAAACACTAAGAGCAGAAGATGTTTTAACGTATTTAGGCAGCATCCATTCCGGTAACAAAGCCCATAGGAAAATCTGCTGGCCAGTACTTTTTAAAGCTAAGTCATGATAATTTTATTATTTGGAAGCTGCAAAATATAATTTTTAGAAGTCCAAATTAGTGAGGTTTCACTGAGTTAAAAAATGAGCAAAACTCTGCATCTCTTAGGTACACACATTATAAATTATTTTTTTCTACACCATAATTAAAATTTAGTTTAATAAATTTTACACGTTTGTCTCTCCTTTCGTCTTTTTTCTCAACGTTTGTCACGCCAGTGTTGGGCTTCCCAGGCGGTGCAGTGGCAAAGAATCCGCCTGCCAAGCAGGAGCACGCAAGTTTGATCCCTGGGTCAGGAAGCTCCCCTGGAAAAGGACATGGCAACCCACTCCAGTGTTCTTGCCTGGAGAACCCCATGAACAGAAGAGCCTGGTGGGCTACAGTCCACGGGGTCAGAAAGAGTCACTGCTACTGATGCAGTACAGGGATCTCATCTGTGGTACCACATCTGAGCCACGTCTGAGTCTCCAGCGTTGGAAGCATTAAGAGGAAAGCAGAGAGTGCTGGACATTAGGGGCAAGACAATGGGAATGAGGATATCTCAGTGGGGCTTCCATGCATCAGGGGCAGATGTCCACCAGGGACACCGGATCATTCAGAAGATGGGCCCTTGGAGAGAAGACAGGAAGAGTCACATTCTAGCTCACCGCCCAATGCAGAATTAAAGCTCCTCGGCATTAGGCAAGTCCTTGAAGTCAATACACAACGTGGGGAGGACATTTGGCTTTCTGAATCGGCCAGGCAGTAAAACTTTTCACAGTTTAGTAGTGGAAATACCCTTTGAAAAACTCTCTCTCTCACACCTGAGTTTGTGGACGGATGCGTGGAACTCTTAACGCCCCGCGTGTAGCTAAACTGTTTCAGACAGACCGCCTCCCCGCTGTTAGGGCTGAACCGTGCCCCCAGGTGGGCTTTGTCGGAGTCTAACCCCCCACCCCAGGCTGTGGTCTCATTTAGAGACGGGGTCTTCACAGAGGTAAGTCCGTCAGGGGCAGTGCTGGTCCAGATGACTTGTCGGCATAAAAAGGAGACAATTTAGGTGCAGAGGCAGACGTTCAGGGAAGGAAGATGAAGTGCAGGCGCCCGGGGAGAAGGCCACGTGCAGATGACGTCCGCAATGGGGTGATGGTGCCGCAAGCCAAGGAAAGCCGAGATGCTCGGCGAATCCCCGGGAGCTAGGAAGAGGCGAGGCACGGGCTGTCTCCCGGCCTCAGGAGGACTCAGCCTTGCCGACACCCAGGTTTCTGACTTCTGGTTTTAAGAGCTGTGAGAGGGTGAATTTCTGTGGCTCCCGCCCCTGTGATTCAGTGAGGGAAGCCCCGGTAAAGCAACACACCCCTGCTTTCTGGATTCGCTGGCGCTCAGTGGTTTTTTTCTGGAAGAGTTGACTACAGAAGGAAGGACTGCTTTGTTAGCAACCCTCGCCTGCCCTGGGAGGAGGGAGTTCCACAGTCACGGGAGTGAATGGTGCTCCCGTGGAACAGCTTCTGAGCTGGATCTGGAGATTCCTGGAGAGTCGCTGGGCTGCGGATCCAGTCGGCTCGGTGGAGGGGTTCCTCCTCTGCCGCTGGGCCCTCCAGGAGTGAAGGCAGCCCTTCCCCGCTGTCCAGGACCCGCACCTGCAGTGCAGACTCCGCGGGCAGGTCCCCGACCTCGCTCTTCTGGACTCTGGGCGGCACCCAGGAGCCCCTGCCTGCCTGCTTCTGTCCCAGCAACCGCCCGGCGGCCTCAACCCGGAGGTGACCCCAAGAGGCTGGGCAAGGCCTGGCTCCCTCTGCTTCTAGACTCTCACAGTCCCCCAGAGGCAAAGCCGCAACTAACATTCCATATTTTCTACTGCTTCCATTAGAAAAGCAAAAAGAACAGGTGAGGTTAATTTTAATAATGTATTTCACTAAGCTCCATATATCCAAAATACTATCACTGAACCCCTAATTCGTATAAAATTGTATTGCAGAGATATTTTCCTTTTTTTTTTTTTTTTGCTTGTTTGTACTGTCACGTGAGTGTATGTTCCTCGGTTCTTTGTCTCATCACAACAAATATTTGGAGCAACGGACATTAGAGCCCTCGGCGCGTCACAGCTCTCAGGTCTTGGACAAACCCTGTTATAGCTCTTAGGCAAATCAGTGTTACAGCTCTATTTTATTTAGAAGATAGCAGGAGAATCCATCCTCGAAGCGTGGGGGCATGCCAACCCAAAGATCTGAAGGGAAGAGAGTGGAGGAGCATGCGGGAGAGGGGGAGAGAGAGAGGGGGAGAGAGAAAGCGCGCACGCATGCGGGAGAGGAAGAGAGCGAGCAAGGGCACTTTGGCTCTTCCTTTCATATGTTTGCCTCCACCGGGGCCCTCCCTGTGCACACTGGGCTCAGCCAGGAGTGCTGTTTGTACTACCTGAAGTCTTCACTCCGGTCCTGGGACCTTCCTTGTTTTTGTTAGCCACCGCCATTTTGGACTCCGTTTCCCTATTCTACCTACCTAACAGTACCAAGTCTTCAAAATCCAGTGAGTATCTCACACTCAGGGCCCATCTGGATTCAACCAGCCACGTTTCAGGTCGTCTGGAGTCACAGGTGCCTAGCAGCGACCATGCTGGACAGAGTATTTCTAGACCAGAAAATGACTGCTGACCTCTGACCCGATGTTGCCTGCTTTAGGGCCCTGTCCCTAGGACTCCGGCCTGAGCACAGCAGTTTCTCTGCAGGACAGTCTGAGCCCCGGACCCCTGGTACGTCAGATCTCAGGCAGTGGACCGAAGGCTCATTCTTTGTGCAAAGGTGCTCCTGGGAACCCAGTGTGCTCCTCCTCCTCACCCTCCCATCTTCTTCCTCCCTCTCTCTCCTCCTTTTTCTCCTTCCTCTTCTTCTTCCCCTTTTCCTGTTTTTACATGGAAATACCTTTTCTCCCCAAAGACATCACTGATAGGAAGTTATTCAACACCCCTAAAAGTGTGGTTTCTTGGTTGACTGAGTTCCACTCTGTTAGTTGACTGACAACTCTCTGACTGCCCCTTACGTGAAGGAATCGCCTTAAGGCAGGGACATCTTGGATCAGGAGAGAGGTAATTCCCTAAGAAGGGCTTCCCAGGTGGCTCTAGTAATAAAGAATCTGCCTGCAACGCAGGAGACCCAGGTTCAATCCCTGGGTCAGGAAGATCCCCCGGAAAAGGGAATGGCTGCCCACTCCAGAATTCTGGCCTGGAGAATCCTGTGAACAGAAGAGCCCGGTGGGCTCCAGTCCATGGCGTTGCAAAGAGTGGGACACGACTGAGCAACTTCACTTTCTTTCTTTATGGTGCTTCTTAATGCCATTTTAGCTTTAAATGCTGGGGACTTGCCGCAGTTGGGTCTTGATTGGCTGTGACACCTTGTGCTCGTTATGTGCTAAGGGACAAGAGCAGAGATGCAAGAAGATGTGATGCCCACGCCAGAGGCAGTGCGTCATCCTCTTTATACCCAGGAGGGCAGAGAGGCCACACCTGCTGCTCTGCGATGAGGGCCTCCCGAGGCTGCTCTGTCTCTCCCCAGCACCTCCTCTGATGGAAAAATCAGGTGGTTCTCTTTTGTCCTCGTGGCACTGGGGTTGTGGGATGCTTCCGCACACTGCCCCGTGGCACATTATCAGAAAAGCCGCATCTCCCTGAGCCATTTCCAGAGCGCACTGAGGCCGCTTCTGCTCGGGTTTTGAGGATTCTGGGGACCACTTCCTGACGACTTGCCCAGAGACCCACTCTCTGTGCTGAGCACCAATGCTCCAGTCCAGCCGTACAGAATTGTTGCGTTTGAGACTCAACACTTGTCAAATTTTGGCACGTTCACATCCTCCTGCCTGATGCCATGAGCCCTCCTGCACTTGGGGCCAAGTTATCGTGATGCCCACTTGTTCATCCCCATGTTCTCACCTGAATCTGGCTGAGCCCCCAAAGCTGCAGCTGTGAGTGGGGTCTGAAGTGCCACTGACAACTGAGACCGTCAAGGGTTGGCCAGGATATACAGCCTCCCTGGGGGACATGTGACCGGGAATCAGACAGAGAGTGGCAGGTTACAGAAAACAGATGCTTTGCTTGAGTGAGAAGTCTAGCCTGCCTTCTCCAGCTCTGTCCTGGGTAAGCGCCTTCCATTCTCTGCCCTCCCTCCCCAAATGGGTAGGCTGTCTTCCGTTGGCAGTTGCTGTGCAGGGGTTAAGCCCACGTGGGAATAAGACAGCACCAGAATCAAGTTCTGGCTCTGTCATCCACCAGTTGTATAAACATGAGTAAGTTCCTTAGACCTTAAGGCCTCAGTCTCCTCATCTGCAAAATGGAGATAATATTCTAACTATTGCCATGGCATTATGAAGACTAAATGACTTAACATATAAAGTGCTTAAACAATGTCTGGCACTCAAGAAATCTTGGGTATTAATTCATTATTACATGAAGAAAGGGGAATGGTTACATCCAACTCTCTACACACTCTGAAGCTTAAACAAGAGGACAAGCAAAGACGTGTTTGCTAAGGAACTGAAGTACCCCTCCAGGCACCTTGACACACATCCTTTGGTTTAATAAACAGTGAAATGCTCTACTGATGTAGGGTCTTTCTGGATGCTGAGGTTGTTTAATGAGGCTTAGGGCTTCCCAGCTTGTGCTAGTGGGAAAGGACCTGCCTGCTAATGCAGGAGACATAAGAGACACAGGTTTGACCTCTGGGTCAGGAAGATCCCCTGGAGGAGGGCATGGCAACCCACTCCAGTGTTCTGGCCTGGAGAATCCCATGGACAGAGGAGCCTGGAGGGCTGCAGTCCGTGGGGCCACAGAGTCAGACACGACTGAGCGACTTAGCACACACAGTGGGGCTTAAGGTTTGGGCGTGAGAAGGTCACACAGGACAGAACAGGAGAAAGGAATAATTGAGAGAGGCACAAGCTGGCCGATGAAGCTCCAGGGGTTTAACCAGGCCAAAAGAAGGCTTTGTGCCCGCGGAACTGGTCTGAGGAAGGCTCTTTCCTCTTTGGACCCTCATCAAGGAAAATATAAACAGGCAGCTTCCTGTTTGGATCAAGACAGCAATCTGAGGGAGCAACCGATCAAACACCCAGAAATATCAACATCCATAATCTATATCGATATTAATCTATAGACTCCCAAGGGCTCCCATGATGGATCTCTCAGGCAGGTACATTGCTTTACTCAACTGTGTCCTGGTAACAGAGATGTATGTATCTTGGTCTTACATTTATAAATATGGAGACTAGAGGAAAGAGTTGTGGATCGCTTCACTGGAAAATGAAAACCCAGTTTAGGTTATGAAAATTCATAGGGCTCCTATACAAATGGAATCCAAAAAGACACCCTGCTCTTCCTTCAAGTCAGTTTTATGGGTTAAAAAGGAAATTTGGTGAGGGACATACCTAAAGTAAGAAAATGCAATAGAAAAGTCCTTTGCCACTGCGTTTTTAGAGACTCAGTCACGTTAACTGTTAATGACACTCTAAATAATACACTATTGCAAATTTCACGAGGGAAAATAATTATATGCATCTTAAAATTTAAAAGAATCAATGTCTGAAGAATTAGATAATCAGCTCTTTGTTCTACTTCTTCAATCTAGTCCTCTCTCGCGCTAACTAGGAATTTTGTAGGTTTCAGGAAATTAAGATGTTAAATTTTCATGGCTAAATTTTTCTTTTCACCTCTTGCTTTTCCTCCTCTGGTTAAAGCTGGTATGTCTCCCAGATTAGATGACCTGCCTCCTGCCTCTGAACCCTATGCTGTATCCTCAAGGGTTGTTTCTCACTTCTACCCAGCGGAGTGAGTCGGTTCTGGAACAGGGCTGAGTTTGATGCCTGTTTGCACCAAGTCATCACTCCCCACAGCTCTGGAGAAGCCTGGTGGGAAGGACACACGGTCCTCGTTGGATCCGGTGTGACTGGGTAATTGTAAGGGCTTATCATGTTTCTTTCCTTTACTGTGTTTTCTTTATTCACAAGTCCTCTAAATTTTTTTAAAATTTTATTGGAGTACAGTTAATTTACAATGCTGTATTAGTTTCAGATGTACAGCAAACTGAATCTGATAAACACACACACACACACACACACACACACACACACTTTTTTTTTTAAAGATTCTTTTCCCATACGTTGCTGTTGTTGTTTAGTTGCTAAGTCGTATCCGACTCTTTGCAGCTCTGTGGACTGCAGCGCGCCAGGCTTCCCTGTCCTTCACTGTCTGCAGGAGTTTGCTCAAACTCATGTCCAGTCAGTCAGTGGTGCTATCCAGTCATCTCATTTTCTGTTGCCCTCTTTCCTTCTGCTCTCAATCTTTCCCAGCATCAAGGTCTTTTCCAATGAACTGGCTCTTCATCAGGTGGCCAAAGTACTGGAGCTTCAGCTTCAGCATCAGTCCTTCCAATGAATATTCGGGGTTATTTCCTGGCAGTCCAAGGAGCTATCTCTAGCATCTTCTCTAGCATCACAGTTTGAAAGCATCTTTGGTGGTGCTCAGCCTTCTTTATATGGTCCAACTCTTTTCCCATATAGGCCTCCTCCAAATATTTTGATTTTCTTTTTTGACTGTGGGCAAATCCAGTAACATTTAAAAAAGGCAACTTCACAGTGAATTAATTTGTTACTTTCGTTCTGGTAAAAAGTTAGCAGACTTGAAAGTTGGAGGTGTCACTGTTCAGCTTTTGGAGGAATTCGATGGTGCACTGAAACGTGGTGGATGAGTCCCTGGCATCTTAACGAGTCTGAGCTCACAGCGCCCACAGACTTGCTCTTCAGCATCTGGCATGATTGGGAACCGTAGCCAGCAGGTAGCAAGTGTCAGGATAAATTGTCTACTGCTGCGTGAACATCGGCTATGAAATTGATTTGTTATCTTTTGGGGAGTGTAGTTTTGTAATAAGAACCAACAGATTATCATTTATGCAGGTGTTGTTCTTATGCATAATCAACAGCAATTTCAATGAACTAATCTGATGGATGGTTCCATTCCTGGCTCAGTGAAGGCATTTTCCCGTGTCTTTAAAGGGTTGAGCTGCGTGAATCTTTGAGAGCACATTCTTTAGACTGCTCCCTAAAACAATGGATTAAAACAGCAACTCTGCAGTTCACTGTCCAGTGGGTAGGAGATTTGTGCTAAGCTGGCCGAGTCTGTTTTTCTAGTTTCAGGGGTGTTCACTCCTGCACTTGCAGCTCTGGGATCTGTGAAGACAGCTGGTCCAGGAAGCCTTCGGCCGTGATGTCTCATCTCCTCTGGAGTCATCTCAACTGCCAGCAGGCGAGCTTGGGCTGGTCCACATGGTAGCTAGACGGGGCTCCAGACAGCGAGTGGGAACATGGAGGGCAGATAGATGTCTAAGCTTGGAGCCACTGTGCTTGCATTTCAATTGCATTTTATCGGCTAAAGCGAATCATAGGACCAGCCTTGATTTGCACCAGCCTTCCCTTCCCCTGGCTTCCACAGTCTTGTAACTTCTAGAACAGAGATTCTTCAGCGGGCAATCTGATCAGCCCACAGGGAGCTGCCAGAAAGCACTTGTATCAAGTGAAAGTGTTAGTTGCTCAGTTGTGTCCAGCTCTTTGCAACTGCATGGACTGTAGCCCGCTAGGCTCTTCAGTCCATGGGATTCTCCAGGCAAGAATATTGGAGTGGGTTGCCATTCCTTTCTCCAGGGGATCTCCCCAACTCAGGGACTGAATCCCAGTCTCTGACATTGCAGGTAGACTCTTTACCATCTGGGCCACCAGGGAAAAACCTGTGTCAAAGGTTCTTCAATGAGCAAGCCTGACCATGTACACAGGGACTCCACCCAGCTTTTGGAGCCACGTCTTAAACACAAAGAGATAACCAAGGATTACAAGACATCTTAAGATAACCCATAATATGAAAGCTAGGGGTCAAGATAAGCAAACAAACAAAAACAGTTGAAACAAAGGCAAATTCTGAGGAAAGAAAATATGTTTAAAAAACCCCTTCATTAATAGCTATAGTGTAATGAAAATAATTGCACCCACTCAGGAAGAAGAATGTCCCATTAAAAAAAGTACATATGGAGAATTAAAAAGTGTTCCTGGAAGTTAAAATAGGATAGTAACAACAAACATATTGACAAGATGGAAGATAAAGTGGAGGAAACATCCCAGAAAGTGACACGAAAAGACAAGGTAATGGAAAATAGGAGGAAAAAATACAGGAGAATCAGAAGCCCAATTGGAGAAGTCAAGCATCTTGATGATAGAGGTTCTACAAAGAGAAGATAAGGAAGATGGGACAGATAAATTATTATTAAACAAATCAGGGAAATAAACTATCCCAGGAAAGGAAGTGAGGACCCTGTACAATGTAAGGCCAATGAAAGAACTTTGCCCAGTGAATTAAAATAGGCTCAGGCATTTCATTGTATCATCATGATCTTTTGGAATATTTGAGACAAAGAGAATATTCTTTTCCACTTCTGGAAGAGAAATGAAAGTTTCATCCATATGACTAGGAATCAGAAAGGCTTTGGACTTCACAGGTACATGGGGGGTTTGAAGACAAACCTTTCATGACTTCAAAGTTCTAGAGATAAATGGCTTCTAACTCAGAGTATTACGTTCAGCTCATAAACAAATGTGAGTGTAGAAGAAAGATGTCTTCAGACAGGCAGGTTCTTAAAAGATCTACCTTGCGCACAGCTGTGACCGGAAGCCACTGGAGGGCTGATTCCACCAGAATGAGGGAGGAAAACAGGAAGTGAGCAGACATGGGATAAAGGAAGCTCGGAGGTGAAGCAGACCCCAGGGGAGGGCACGGGGACTGCGAGATGACATCTGTGGGCTGCCATGGAGTCCTGAGCCCAAACTGGAGGAGGAAGGTGAGAAAACATTTCAAGAAGATGAACAGATAGAATTCCCGATGCGTCTGGGTTTCAGAAAAGATGCTGATAAGAAGTGGAAAGTCTAGGACTGACATATTGGTAAATTCATAGAAAACTAGGCCAACAACAAAATCTAGATAATTAGCTCAAGAAAAAAAGGTACAGGGCAGAAAAATTAATCATACTACATAATTAGAATCATGAAGATCAGTTCAGTTCAGTCACTAAGTCATATATGACTCTTTGAGACCCCATGGACCACAGCACACCAGGCTTTCCCATTCATCACCAACTCCCAGAGAGTACTCAAACTCGTCCACTGAGTCAGTGATGCCATCCAACCACCTCATCCTCTCTCATTCCCTTCTCCTCCTGCCTTCAATTTTTCCAAGCATCAAGGTCTTTTCTAGTCAGTCAGTTCTTTGCATCAGGTGGCCAAACTGTTAGAGTTTCCGCTTCAGCATCAGTCCTTCCAATGAATACTCAAGACTGATTTCCTTCAGGATTGATGGGTTGGATCTCCATGCAGTCCAAGGAACTCTCAAAAGTCTTCTCCAACACGACAGTTCACAAGCATCAATTCTTTAGTGCTCAGCTTTCCTTAGAGTTCAACTTTCACATCCATACCTGACTACTGGAAAAACCAAAGCTTTGAGTATAGTGATGCTTTCTAAGGCCCACTTGACTTCAGATTCCAAAATGTCTGGCTCTAGATTAGTGATCAGATCATCATGATTATCTGGGTCATGAAGTTCTTTTTGTACAGTTCTTCTGTGTATTCTTGCCACCTCTTCTTAATATCTTCTGCTTCTGTTAGGTCCATACCATTTCTGTCCTTTATCGAGCCCATCTTTGCATGAAATGTTCCCTTGGCATCTCTAATTTTCTTGACGAGATCTCTAGGAAGCATCACTACAAACAAAGCGAGTGGAGGTGATGGAATTCCAGTTGAGCTGTTTCAGATCCTGAAAGATGATGCTGTGAAAGTGCTGCACTCAATATGCCAGCAAATTTGGAAAACTCAGCAGTGGCCACAGGACTGGAAAAGGTCAGGTTTCATTCCAATTCCAAAGAAAGGCAATGCAAAAGAATGCTCAAACTACCGCACAATTACAGTCATCTCACTCGCTAGTAAAGTAATGCTCAAAATTCTCCAAGCCAGGCTTCAGCAATACGTGAACCCTGAACTTCCTGATGTTCAAGCTGGTTTTAGAAAAGGCAGAGGAACCAGAGATCAAAT
>SJYF01001220.1:433900-446095 GCA_006410515.1 Procapra przewalskii
CATTTGCGGTGTTTCTCGGTTAACCGCTGTCTTCCTTCCCAGCCCGATCTCTCTCAGCTCTCTTTCTGGGTATCTCTCACCTCCTCCCAAGGAGGTGATTGCTTATGCGCAAACATCATGTCACCACGAACTTTTCTGCCCGGAAGTCTATGTTGGAAGACCATCCCTCCCTGCCCCCTGTGGGAACACCTCCTGCTTTGAATTAGATTTCTTGTCATTTGTATCATTCACGGATTTTTAGGATTGATCAGGGTTTAGCATTTTGTCCATTCTTCCAGCTCTAGAGATGAGAGAACTAACACGCAGGAATGAAGCGAATTACCCAAAGCCACTGTTCACGGTGGATGACGAGAGCAGCGGCCACTTACTGACCACTTTCTCTATACTCCTGTTAATGTGTTGGAACATCCTTACTCAGCCTCAGGACACTTGAGGCCGAGAGAGGTTAAGTAATTGGTTAAGAAGCCAGCTCTCACAGATAGTCTGCACCAGGGCAAAACTCACAGCAAAACCCACTCCCTGACGCTCCCGCACTCACTGTACTCTATCTGTGACCTTTATATACTCTTCTGTTATTTTTGTGAATGCATCTTACTTATCCAGCTCTGTCTGTTGGCTTCTGAGGGGTAGCGTCCTTACCTTACCAGCCTGTGACCTCTGTGAATGTTCAATACGGATGTCAGTGTGACTTCCGTAGTTCAGATCCTGGAGATCCTGAGTAGCTTGATCACACTCAGGAAGTCCCCAGCACCCTCTTCTCTGCCCCTTTCCAATTTGCTCTCTTTTTCCCCAGACATCATTTCAGTCTCATCACCCGTCTGTCTGCCTATATGTCGCCACCCCCTCTGCGCACTGTTCTTTGGAGGCTCATCATGGCTCTCTGCTAGAATTCTGCTTCCATTTATGCAATTCTCAACCCTTGTGCTTTGGCCTTGGTTTGGGCCATCAGCACGCTAACCTTTTTCTTAACAGCAAGATGCCTGCTCTTATCCTTTCTCAACCCTGGACTCTGTCCCTGGTCATGCCTAACTCAACCCATTTTGTATTAACGCATGAGTTTGATCTTTGGAACAAGAATATGAGATTGACAGCACTGGGAAGAAGCTCTCTCTGCTTTCGAGGATCTTGTGTTCGTTTTTAAGAACCAGGGTCGTGGGAAATTGGTACTTTTTCCATGATTGTTATGTGCTAGCAGTGTGGGAAGCCCTGAGTTCACGACAGCACTCAGTCCTTGTCATAACTCTGGGCGATGGACATTTTCACCTTCACTTAATAAGTAAGGAAACTAACCTTTCAAACAGTCATAGCTCACCCTGGGCCATGCTTAAAGACAGGGCCAGGATTTCAACTCACCTCTGGTCTAAAATCCGAGCCTCCTCCATGCAAGTCTTGGTTGATGTGTGTGCCATAAAGGAGCAACATCCCGAGTTCCCTGAAGGCACTGGCTTGCCCATGTGATACTCAGGGCTGATGGGGACGTGGGCTGGGCCAGCCTGCGGAGTCTAGTGACGCTCATGGAGAGAAGGCACCCAGGTTTCCTGCTGACTAGAGATGAAAGCAGTGCTCCCCACGGTCCAGCGGGGGGTCGGTGAGAACGAGTCACGTCGCATGAGCCCCTCTGGTCTTGGGATTGGTGGCAGTGTTATTCTCAGGCCAGCGTGAGAAATGAGACAAACAATGTGCTGGAAACCTTCAGGGACTTAGCAAATTCCTGAGACCACCTTGAGGGCACAGGAAAGAGCAAAGATTGGCAATGACTTCTAGAACTTTCCGTAACTGTGCCCTAAATGATACTGAAGAACAGACTGAAAGATCGGACGGCTGGGTTTGTTCTTGGCCATTTGTTGTTTGAAATTTGAAGCAACGTTTTACAGGTGGCCCTGGCAGGCTTGCTGAGCGCCTGGGGTGTGTGTACAGGAACTGATGCTACGCGCCCTCCCACCTTCTTAAAAGCCTCTCCCTTGGGGGGACCCTTGACAAAATGTCCTTACTTGTCAGACGCTGGCTTTCCGCTGCTTTCTCTGATGGGTTCTCGGTCCTCGGGTTCAAGGCTCCTCCTGGGATGCCCTCTCTGCTTCCTCCTGCCGCGGCTGACACCACCCGCTCCCGAGTTTGCTTCTCCCAGAAGAACGTCTCCTGACTTCCAGTTCCTACTGAGGCTAGATGGCTCTGCCCTGCAGTCCCATGCAGGCTTCATGTTCAAGAAAGCCCACGATCAGCTCTCTCCCTTCCTTGAAAACCTGCAGCCAGCAGATGGGCCTCGTTTTGGCCTTGTGTCTGGGCCGTGGCTTCTGCTGTCCTGTCTTTGCCCATCCTCCCGCCCCAAGCCTGGGCTTCCAACTTGTAAGCGCCTCCATCTGTCTCCATGCCACTGCGTCCTCCCCACTTCCTGCCAGCCCCGTGCCTCAGTGAGATCATGGACAGTTTTCTACTTTTAACAACCCTGCGACTGCTATTCTGCGTCCAGTCTCGCCTGCTTCCTGACATACTCAGGGTTGCATCCCAGTGGTCTTTTCAAAACACAGATCCAGATAGGGCACTGGCCTGAGGAAAAGTGGAGTCGCTCAGTCGTGTCTGTCTCTTTGCGGCCCCGTGGACTGTAGCCAACCAGGCTCCTACGTCCACGGGATTCTCCAGGCAAGAGTACTGGAGCGGGTGGCTATTTCCTTCTCCAGGAGATCTTTCTGACCCAGGGATGGAACCCGGGTCTCCCGCATTGCAGGCAGAGGCTGTGCCGTCTGAGCCGCCCGGGAAGCCCCCTGAGGAGGGCAATCCAGTTGTCTGTGGTCCCCTTGCCAGCAGGGGTCTGACAGCACTTCGTCTGCCTGCCCGCCCCACACCTGTTCATTCTTCTGTCTGGCTGATCAGAGCTCTGGGCACAGCGCATTCTTCTTTTTCATCTTGAATAGGGCACATTTCACCCATTTTCAGGATATTGTGCATGTAATTCCTTTGCCTGAAATATTCTTTCCTCCCCTGGTGTATGTAATTCCTGCTCATTTCTGCCTCTTCATCTTAGACTTACTTCCCTTCAAAAATCTCTGATGCCCTGAGCCTGTGTTGACTATTTCTTTTCTGTGCTCATTTAGCTCTCACTTTCCTTGGAGAAGGAGATGGCACCCCACTCCCGTATTCTTGCCTGGAAAACCCCGTGGACAGAGGAGCCTGGCGGGCTACAGCCCATGGGGTCGCAAGAGTCAGACACGACTGAGCCACCACAGAATGACCCCAGAGCAAGGTATCTGAAGGCCAGTAAAAACAGAAATGGCCCTCTGGACTCCAGTGCTCAAGGACATGCCGAGATTTGTTCATGGCTGACGTATCTTGTTCACAGTGTTGTAACAATGTTATTCTGGGCGGGACACCCCCCGGGTGGACTCTTTCATGAGTGAAAGTGACGCATCTCCTCCAGAGGCTCTCATCATGTACAAGGCAGTCTCCACATGGCCTTTCGGGTACACCGTACATGCCCACTCTGCACAGCCTTTGCTTAACCCAACAGACTGCCAAGAGACCAGACTCATGCTTAACCCATGTAATTGCTCTGCTGTGGGTGGCAATTTGTTCTTTCTCAACAGGCCTACAGCTTTGTTTCCTCACTTTCTTCTTGAGATTTATTTTTGTCGTTGTTTAATTATATGAATCACAAAGGGTATGACCCTGAAACTTAGGAAGAAAAGGAAACATTTTTTTAGAAAGATGGCAAAAATTTTAACAGCTCATTCATCAAAGCCAATTCTCCTGCTTGCTCCTACTGATAGGTGAAGACCTTTGTGAATCAAATTTGCAGCTGATGGCTCATATTTGAAGGAGTGAAGTTTCATGCCTGTAATTTGTCACATATTACTAAGCAATTGCCTATTTTCTTCTTGAGATATTCTTTTGAATTTTGCCAGTGTTTTCATTAGTATATTTGCATCGCTTTTCAAAAGACATGTATATAAAATCATGCTGTATTGAAACACATAGTAGTTGTAAAATTTCCTTTAATGACTAAAACAGCATAACCCCATGACATTGTAGGCTCTCAATAAATGCTTATTGAATTCAATTGAATATTGTTAATATTTTTATTTGATTTCAGAGCACTCTCTTTTTTTTGTCTATAGATATTTCTAATCTGCTTTTCATAGTTTAGGAAATTTCATTCCAATGTATGTTGACTATTTTTCTTTACATTATGACAATATGCATGATGGATCTTCTCCTGAAACATATAAAATCACGTTATATAAAAAGGATGTTGAGGATTTAGAGAGGGTAGTCATTTTATCTAATTCAGTAGTGAAATCCTTAGAGTTTCTAATTTTTTATTTTACTGTTCTTATATCTCACCCGGGTCTTGAGTAATCATGGTGAAAACACATAGCACTATTTTATTTTATTTATTTTTTCATAGCACTATTTTATTAAGAAATAAATAGCTATTTTCTAGACAGGAGAAAACATAGTAAAACATAATATTCTGTTGTTGAGCTAAAAAAAGCTAATAGTACTACATAATGGAGCATGGAAATGCTGCTTCCTCCACAAGACAGCTGAAGTATAGCGGCACTTGTCTGATGGACTGGTCCAGCAAAGTCTGATGGACTGGTCCAGAAAAAGGCAAGTCTGAACAGAGACAGCCGTGTGTGAACAAAAGTAAATGGCACAAGCAAGTGGTATGTATGCATTTCATATTTTTGCTCACTTATGGAAACAGATCCATTAATTTTTGATCAGCAGGGAAATGAATTATTTAAAACAATGAAACATAATTTTGACTTCACATTAATAGGACAAAATCAACTCCAAATTTAATATAAAACTAGTTACTTTGCTGGCAAAGCCCTCACACATGCATTGCCTCCCCATTATTAGAGTACTCCACGAGAGGGGGGCATTTGTTACAACTGACAGATCCTAACTACGCAAAGTCCACGGCTCACCTGATGGGTCGCTCTTGGTGCTATACCCTCAGTGAGCTTGCAAAAGTGTTCGATGCCATGCGCCCATCACTGCAGACTCATACGGCCACAGTATTGCTACCCTGACAGCCTCTGTGCTCCGACCCTCCTCCTCTCCCTCTCTTCCAGCCCCTGGCAACTACTGACCTTTCTCCTGACCCCAGTTTTGTCTCTTCCAGAATGGCTTATAGTTGAAACCACACAATATATAGCCTTTCAGATGGACTTTCTCCTGTTGTTCGGTCGTTAGGTCATGTCTGACTCTCTGCCACCCTATGGACTGAAGCCTGCCAGGATCCTTACAGTGGGGTCCTCTGAGCAGGAATACTGGTATGGGTTGCCATTTCCTGCTCCAGGGGATCTTTCTGTCCGTCAACCCACATCTCCTGATCAGCAGGTGGATTCCTTAGCACTGAGCCACCAGGGAAGCCCTGGCTTTCTCTTAGTGACATGCAGTTGTCTCCCCCTTGTCTCTTCATGGCTTGACAGCTCATCTCTTCTTAATACTAAGTAATATTGCATTGGCTGGATGTGCCACAATTTATTTATCCATCACCTACTGAAAGGCATCTTAGTTACTTCCAAGTTTCAGCAATTATGAATAAAGTTGTTATAAACATCTGTTTGCAGGTATTTTTGAGGAACTCGCAACTTTTTTTTTTTACAGTTTCTATTTCCCTCCTAAGATTACTCATCTGTTAAGTCATTATAAAATCGCTTTGTTGTGTGTCTCTGAATGTATTTATAGTAATTGTTTTAAAATCTTGTCTGCTAATTGCAACATCTGGGTCATCCAGGGGTGATTTTTTGACTGCTTTTGCATTCAGTTTTAGTCAAATTTTCTCTCACTTTAATTTTTTTAAAGTGAACTTGGGACATGGTAATATGTCATAAGAGTATGGATTCTGTTGTATTCCTCTGAAGAGTGTGATTTTTGTTCTCCCAGTAGTTAACTTGTCTGGAGTCACTCTCCAAACTCCGCCTCCCCTGGGGTGGGCAGAAGCTGTCATTTTGGCTGTATAGTGCAAGCTGTGTCTTCTTGGGGTCTTTCTGTCACACACAGCTCAAAAGGGAGGGCCCGCTCCCCTAGCATCTCTCCCTCTAGTGCACCCTCCTCTGTAGCTGCCCTGCTGTCTGCCTTCTGTGTTCTCTGTCACTGCAGCTGGGAAGGCTGTGGTTTTCTACTGCACAAAATGCATGCTTGGGGTGTCCCCTCAGCCAGAAAGCTGCCAACTCACACACCTCATGTGTTCTCTCCATCTTTCCAGGATAGACTCTGCTCCAGTCTATGCCTGTATTTGGTCATTCTTACTCCTTTAGTCTTTTAAATAACTCTTTTGTCTACTTTTCCTAATCGTTTCCTGCAGGAGTCTGACTATACGACTCCACTCTTACTTCCCCTTCGTTAAATTTTCATGATTCTATACAGCTCCAAAATTTGCACTGGCCCTGTTGGTCAATGGTCAATCTTAAAGACATGGGCTACTTTCTACACAGAACTAATAAAGGTCCAAGGTGTCATTGTGGAAAGGAGCTAAGGTGCAAAATGACTTTCGAGTAATTTTTAAAGATGGGAAACATAAAAATACTTAAAATGTTTATGTATGCAATGATTTTTAAAAATTTATCAAAGAATCATTTATAGAAAGCTTATGTAACCCATGCTTGGATGAATATTTACGATGAGTCAGATGGGGGAAACCATTCTCAAGGAACTCAAAACCCAGAAAAAAAAAATGAGAAGAAACACCCTATGCTGTGAATGTGAACAAAACTGGAGAACAAAAAGACAAGGTCTTATTCCTTTGCTTAAGAATAGCTTTGACCACTGGAGCAGCATGTGCCCTGAAGTCTGGTCAAAATGAAAGTGGCCAATAGTCACATAGCAAACTCTTAGCTTAATTCTGGGGGGAAATGGGAGAAGAACATAGGAAAACATAGGAATAGGTAACTGCTTGAAACAGGACACATAAAAATATGGCTTCTGCACATTATGGAACTCTTGATAAGGAGTATTCAATTAAGAAGCCCTATTATACTTTACGGGGAAACAGTGGAAACAGTGTCAGACTTTATTTTTTTGGGCTCCAAAATCACTGCAGATGGTGACTGCAGCCACGAAATTAAAAGACGCTTACTCCTTGGAAGGAAAGTTATGACCAACCTAGACAGCATATTGAAAAGCAGAGACATTTTCCAACAAAGGTCCGTCTAGTCAAGGCTATGGTTTTTCCTGTGGTCATGTATGGATGTGAGAGTTGGACTGTGAAGAAGGCTGAGTGACGAAGAATTGATGCTTTTGCACTGTGGTGTTGGAGAAGACTCTTGAAAGTCCCTTGGACTGCAAGGAGATCCAACCAGTCCATTTTAAAGGAGATCAGCCCTGGGTGTTCTTTGGAGGGAATGATGCTAAAGCTGAAGCTCCAGTACTTTGGCCACCTCATGGAAAGAGTTGACTCATTGGACAAGACTCTGATGCTGGGAGGGATTGGGGGTAGGAGGAGAAGGGGACAAAAGAGGATGAGATGGCTGGATGGCATCACCGATTTGATGGACGTGAGTCTGAGTGAACTCCAGGAGTTGGTGATGGACAGGGAGGTCTGGCATGCTGCAATTCATGGGGTCGCAAAGAGTCGGACACGACTGAGTGACTGAACTGAACTGAACTGAATTATACTTTATAGAACAGTAGACATTTCAGTACTGGTGAGTGGGGGTAGGATGGACGTTCAGAGTTGAAGAGGGGCTGGAAGTCTGGGGGTTCTCTGTATACAGAGAGGAAGGCATGCAAGCGGGTGAAGGTAGTGTGGTCCAGGCGGCCGGAGACAGCTGGTCAGAGAAGAAATGGAAAATTCAGGCCTGGCTGGGTCAGAAATTTCCCGGAGGCCCCCACAGTGCAGGTTTCATCAAGTGTCTGGTGAGTGGGGATTTGACATTTATACAGCAACTGCGATAGACGGATTGGTAATAGAGTATTTGTGTGTGTGTGTGTGTGTGTGTGTGTTTGTGTGTGCGCACACACATGCGCAGTTGTGTCTGACTCTTGCGATCTCATGGGCTGTGGCCGGTCAGTCTCCCCCTCCTTCTCCTCTGATAGATGATAGATAGACAGATAGGCACCCATATCTGAATTCAAATATACTCACATACACATGTGGAAAGGGGCTGGCGTCTACGGTCAGAAGAGCACTCGCTGTTCTCATTTCCTCGGTCAGGCCGCTGTTTCTCAGTTCTTTCAGCTTTTTTGTTCTTGTTGATGTTTGTGTGTTTTAAACACAGAAGCTACTCTCAGTTTTGTTACTGAATTAGAACTCAAAAGAAAACTGTTTCAACTTTTGACCCTAGAACCGACAAGTAGACTGCATCCCATACAGTCTGGGCTGAATGAAACATTACCTGGATGTGTAACAAGTCGTGACCAAAAGAAACGACTATAAAATGGAGAATGGAGAAATTTTAAAACTAAATTTATATCAGTTCGCTTTGATTCACAAAGCAATATACTGAGTTTTGATAGCAGCTTTGTCCTTAGGCCATGCTATCGTGTCCCAAGCACAGCAGGTGACAGGTCTGTAGCAAATGTGAAATGGCAATAAACCCTGATACCTGTGTCCAAGAGGGAACACCTTGGAGCAGGAAAGATGTAAGTAAGACAAGATTCCTCCTGTCTAAGCGTTAAGCCAACATTAATGTCTTCTGGGTCAGGGCTCCATCAGCGTTTCATGGCTCCTATTGGAATCCCACTCTAGCTCTAACATCAGGCTTTACTACAGTTTCTTCCAGTCCATGACTTCATTTCCCCTCCTTTCCTAGAATGAATACACATTAAGTCAGTCTTAATTTTAGAATTTTTGAGTACTGAGCAAGTAAAAATAGCCTGAAGACGTGAAAGGTTATAAGATTTTTCATTCTAATAATATATTTTAACAAATGTTTATTGATGCACGGCCCACAGAGGAGTGCACAGATAATAACTGTGTAGCTCAATGAACTTTTTACAAAGGGACTGCATCTGTTTAACCATAGCCCGAGTCAAGAAATGAAACACGACCAGCCTCACTGAAGCTCCCCTGTGCCTTTCCAATCTTTGTCACCACTCCAAAGGTACCTGCTCTTCTGAATGCTAAAGCCACAGCCTAGCTTTGCCTGTTGTTGAACTTTATACAAATGGAATCATGCAGGTTATACTACTTTTTGTTTGCGTTCCTTTATTTAGCACTAGGAGATCCATCAATGCTATTGCATGTAGTGGTAGGTTATTTCATTGCAGTTTAGCACTTCATTTTGAGGAAATATCAAACTTGACCATTCATTCTGTTGTTGATGGATATTTGGGTTGTATTCTAACTTCTGCACATCATAAATAAGACTCCTCTGATGATTCCTGTATACTGTTTTTGGGTGTAAAAAATTATGCCCTCTATGTATACCTAGCAATATAATCTCTGGGTCGTAAGCTGAGTGTAGATACTGCTAAACAGATTCCCAAAGTGATTGTACAAATAAACACACCAACAACGTCAGTCCTAGTTGCTGTTCATTCCTACAAACTCTTTCTATTGTTGGTCTTCAGGGTGATTACAAGAGTAACTTGTACTTCTAATCTGTATTTCTTTGATGACTAAGGAGCTGTGTGTGCTCAGTTGCTCAGTCATGTCCAACTCTTTGAGACGCTATGGACTGAGGCCTGCTAGGCTCCTTTGTTCATAGGATTTCCCAGGAAAGAATACTGGAGTGGGTTGCTATGCTCTTCTCCAGGGGATCTTCCCAACTCAGAAACCAAACCCACGTCTCCAGTGCCTCCTGCATTACCCGCGGATTCTTCACCTGCTGAGCCGTCAGAGAAGCTGACTGAGGGTCTAAGGACATTTAAATATTTATGGACCAAATCATAATCCTATTCTGGGAAACCTTTTTGCCTGTTTATTTGTCTGGTTGTCTTTCTCTTAATGGCTTGTGAGAGTTCTCTATGCAAGTTAAGACGAGGTAGACAGTGACAAGGGATTCAGGGTAGGTCTAAATTAGACCTGCCCCAGTCCTCAGCTGTTCTTGAGGGCTCAGGA
This sequence comes from Procapra przewalskii, assembly GCA_006410515.1. Lineage (NCBI taxonomy): Eukaryota > Metazoa > Chordata > Mammalia > Artiodactyla > Bovidae > Procapra > Procapra przewalskii. The sequence goes on from SJYF01001220.1 coordinate 443,910, forward strand.
AACTTATGACTGGAAATTTTACAGGATAGCAGATGAAGTCTATTTCTACCACTTTGGGTTCATTCCTCCCACAGGCCAGACTCAGATGAGGTGGGAAAGGGTGATATCCACTGGATGCCCCCCTCTCACCTTGAACAAATGGGAAGGAGCCAGACAGCCCTTGGGGATCAGTTAGGAACGTCTGTCCCAGTGATTCCACTGGAGCCCGTGCCTTCCTGAAACTCACCCTTGGTTGTCAGCACCCACCACGTGCCTTGCATTTATGCTGGGACAGCAGGAAGATGAAAATTTCTCGTGTCCCACGGAGAGCCAAGGGGTGCAGTCCCAGAAGTCAGAGATCTCTTGGATGCCACCTTGTGCAAACGAAAATTTCCCCGGACACACGGTGATCCGCACTCTGTTCAGATGCTTCCACAGTCACAACAGAAGCTCCATCATGTATCTTTTGAAGAAAACTGCTCCATATTATTGATCAACTCTGACTGTGGGAAAATTCTGATCCGTGTTTGTATCAACTGTGGCTCCCTGTCTCATGTCCCTCTCTTCAAATATTTCAAGACAGCCATATGTTCATAGTCTTCTCAACTTCTCCTTTAGACTAAAAATAGAAACCAGCTATCTTGGAATAAAAAAGAGAAGGGAAAAAGAGTACCACAAAGGACGCCCTAAGACTGAACATAAGAAATTAACCGAGGTTGTTTCCTGATTCAATAGCACCTATCTCTTCCCTCTTTGTTTATTTTTCGTCTTATTAAACTGATTATCAAGGGGTCCCAGCAGGCTCATTAAAATCCTTCATTTTACTTTATTACAGATAATTCCCTTTGTTTCATAGACCAGTTTTCTTCCTTCCTGTCTACCTACACTGCTGTTGAATCTTTTCCTTTGCATTAGTGGTAGAAGAACATCTTTGCAGGGGGACTTTATATAAGGTGCATGACCCTGCTGAGTACAGAGCTCTGCTCAGGTTTAAGTTCTGTGAATGGTGCTCAAGATCAAGGTGGTTTTCAGAACCACCATGATGCATCTTTGCTTGTTTGCATGAGGCATGCATTCTTGATTCTGCTTCCTGAAACCAAGAACGTTTCTGGAGCTGCAGGGCACATAACTGCTCTGTGTTTCTACCTTTACGGAAATAAAGGAGAAAAATAAAAACACCAGAAAAAAATCTGTTGATTCATGAAAATAGTAAAGGAATACTCTGGTGCTTTAGACCAGTTCTTTCCTAGTCTTGAAATAGACTGTTTATGAGCATTTACTCACCCTATAAATATTTATGAAATGCCTTCTTTATGCCAGGCACGGGGGTTAAGAATTGTGGGTAAAGTGATGAAAATTGCTCTCACTGAGTTGCCAGCTGGTTAGGGAGACTGGTCAACAGTACTGGTTTGGAATGTTGCAATGTGCCTAGTAGAGAGTACTCGAGAAATGCTCGCCACGGCCACTGCTGTCGCTGCCACTACTGCTGCTGCTCTCACTACCGCTACTTCCCCTGTGGCTGTTGCTACCACTCCGACCATCACGGCCGCTGCAAACTGCAAGCGCGCGGCTGGTGTGGATGCTATTCCCTGTCCTACGGCGGCCACTGTTGCCATTGCTCCTGCACCTGCTGCCTCCACCACCACCGTTACTCCTGCCACTGCTGACTATTACCGTGGACACTGCCGCCTCTGTTACTACGGTTGTTACTGCCATTACTGCCACTATGCATATATTGTTACTACCATTAATACCACTGTGCGTGTATTGTCACTGCCATCACTACCACTGTGCGTGTATTGTTACTACCATTAATACCACTGTGCGTGTATTGTTACTACTATTACTACCACTGTGCGTGTATTGTCACTGCCGTCACTACCACTGTGCGTGTATTGTCACTGCCGTCACTACCACTGTGCGTGTATTGTTACTACTATTACTACCACTGTGCGTGTATTGTTACTGCCGTTACTACCACTGTGCGTGTATTGTTACTGCCGTCACTACCACTGTGCGTGTATTGTCACTGCCGTCACTACCACTGTGCGTGTATTGTTACTGCCGTTACTACCACTGTGCGTGTATTGTTACTACCATTACTACCACTATGCACGTTACTCCTACATCTGTTTCTACTCCTACAACTACTGTTACTACCACGGCTTTGGTTGTTGCTGTTGCGATCATCACTACGACTGTGGTTG
>SJYF01001220.1:472372-488885 GCA_006410515.1 Procapra przewalskii
AGCATTTTAAGTGAATCCTCAGTTCTGTGGGAGAGGACACAGTATGCAAGCTGTGAGAATGTGGAAAGTCCATACAGATTGCCAACGTCCTGACATCTTTGTGAGAAAAGTGTTACATTCGTGAGGAAGGTGAGTGAGGAAATAGATGGATTTGAGGATGAATTCTGGCTTTTATGGACAACTCATATTTCTTATTCACTAAGGCTTAAAATGGCCCGCAATCTTTAATAACTCCTTTCATGCCCTATATCCCAAGATACCTTTCAAAGTTGCAAGACTGCAACTCGGTTATACATAAATAGGTTAAACTTTTTTTGTTTTCCTTCGGAGTTTGAATATAAGTGATGAAAATTGACATTTCATCTTGCGAAAGAAAACGAATTGTGGATCTTCTCAACAACTACTTACCAACAAATGCAAACGTCTTTGAATCTGAAGTTTACTGTGAATAGCACTGGGCTTTGCTAGAGGTAGACTTTGAACCACCCTGTAAAGAGCTTTTTAAAGGAAAGAGTGTCTTTGAAAGCTAAGGAGCTTGTAGCAAGAAATATTTCAGTGGTGATTTATGAACAATGTTAAGAAATATGCTCTTCCTTTAATAAAAAAAAAAGTCCTGACACTTAGTAAAATGATGAGGATTTATGTGCTAAAATGTTTTGCATGGCAGCTTCTGAGTAATAGATTCATAAATATTTCCCTCTTTAATTTAAAAGTCAAAATGAATAAGAAAAAGGTGCCAAATTAAAGATATTCAGTCAAACAGAGAAGATGAACTTTGGGTTTTCCGGGGCCTCACAGTCAGAGCTGTCCTCCACCTCCCTCATCCAAGGCAGGCAGGGAGGACCTTTTAAAAGTTCCTGTCTCCCTCATTTCCATACACACATGTGCGCCTGCACACAAACACGAAACACGGAGATTTTCCTGAGCGAAGTTTGCTTTAAACGATGCTTCTCTGACCACTTTCCATTTGGGTTTCCACTAGTATGACTTTTCCAATGTGCCCACAGTGTTTTATGCACGGAGAACTTAATTTAAAATGGATCCACAATGTGTGTGCTGTGCGTGAAAAGAGCTAAGGCGTAGTGGTCAGAATCTGCTTGAAGAAGGGTTGGAACAAGAGGCCAGACTCCATGCTGGCCGTGGTCCTTCAGGCCAAATGCTGACTCCCTGCCTCCCGGCCACTTTTGTGCTTAGCGATTCAATTCAGCTCAGGTGCCCTGAGCTCTTCTTTTCTTCTTGCTTCTGTGGCGGTGGGTGTTGTTGCTGGGGACCCGTGGGGCCAGGGGAAGCGAGCAGCACCGAAGGAAAGTCGGCCACACAAGAACAGTCCCGGGGTATTGGCCCCCGCGCATTGATTGGGGGAGCTGGGACTTTCTCAAGCCACACAAAGCGGCTCTTGTTGCCATAGAAACCAGTGCTGAGCTGAATGGGTAGCTGGATTCTGCAACCCCTTCCTTTTTCTTTCTAAGTCTCTGCTGGAGATGCACTGTCTTCTGGTTAGTTTTGTTTTAATAAAAATACAGACTGGTGAAGAAAATGCTTCCCATCTCAAGGCCGCTTGCTTTCCAGGCCAATGACACACTGCCGGTGGGTTGGCAGTCTGGCTGGATCTCCCCGGATAGGATCTGAGATGGGGTCCCTTTTCTTCAAGCCCTGTACTGACAGGCCACCAAGTGCCGTGCCAGGCTGTGACTGGCAGGCTAATTTGAATACCAATGCTGCTCGGCGGGCTTCCAGGGAGGGCCCACAGGATTCAATAGCGGTTTCTGGGGAGCAGGGGAGGGACTTCTCCCACAATTGCGAGTTTCCTTCCTTCTTTCACTCCCAGGACACTTCTCCGCTGGGTTATTGGCAAGCCTGCTTTCTATTCTTCAAGGATTAATGCCTCAGTGCAAGGGGAAAATTGAAGAAAAAAAAAATCCCCCAAAGCCTGGGATTTCTATTGCTTTCTCATTTCCCAGTTAGAGTTCATTAGGGTACCACAGAAAAGCAAGGCTTGGGGCCTCTGTTGTCCTGTTGTTAAGAGTTTAAGACAAGTAACAGGATGTTTTTACCTTTTCTAGAAAAAGGACAGGTAACCTTTGGTGCTAATGGAGGTCGGCTAACATCTATAAACAGTGGAGCTTACTAAGGGGAATAGGAATAGCTGTATTAGATTCTAACAAGCTAATCTGCTTATCAAAAGTAAGATTTTCAGCTTCCTGTCAGAATTGCTGAATTTAAGTGATTTTGTACTTTTCCCGTATTTGAAAAATTTCAAAATCAGAGATTACATGCCCTTAGGAAAATTCTAAGGGCAAATACTCTCTCTTCCCAGGAAAATGCTTTTTAAAAAAAATTTATTTAAGATAAATACACTCTCGTCAGTAAAACGTTTTATTTATTTTAAAGATTTTTTATCTTTGATGTGGACATGTTTTAAAGTCTTTATTGAATTCGTTACAATAGTGCGTGCGTGTGAAGTTGCTTCAGTCATCTTTGGCTCTTTGTGACCCTGTGGACTGTAAAGTCCACCAGGCTCCTTTGTCCGTGGGAATCTCCAGGCAAAAATACAGGAGTGAGTTGCCATTTCCCTTTCCAGGGGATCTTCCTGACCCAGGGGTCGGACCTGTGTCTCCTTCGGCTCCTGCGTTGCAGTGGATTCTTCACTGCTGAGCCACTGGGGAAGCCCTTGTCACAGTACTGCTTCTGACTTAAGTCTGGGTTAGCCCAAGGCATGTGGGACTCTCTGAACTCCTTAGCCAGGGACTGAACCCCCAGCCCTTACCCTGGAAGAAGTCTGAACGCCTGGACCACCTGGAAGGTCTCTAACATGTGTTACACATATAAGGTTGCAGGCTTGCATCTTTGCACTGTGAGATACTTTGTTAAACTAGTTCCCTGCTTCGGAAGCGCTCCTTAGCAGCTTGAAGCAGCCACGTGTGCCGTGTAGTCTTCTGAGGAGCCACCTTACTTCCTCACTGCAGGCTGGGCAGTTTGGGAAAGAGGGGGCCCTGGCACAATTTCCTTTCGGGGGGCCTCATGCAGACTCACTTTGTTGTTCAGTCACCAAGTCGCATCCGACTCTTTGTGACCCCACAGTCTGCCTCACGCCACGCTCCTCTGTCCTCACCATCTCTGGAGTCTGCTCAAACTCATGCCCATTGAGTTGATGATGCCATCCAACCATCTCGTCCTCTGTTACCCACTTCTCTCAGCGTCAGAGTCTTTTCCAATGAGTCAGCTCTTCACTTCAGGTGGCCAAAGTATTACAGCTTCAGCTTCAGCATCAGTCCAGTGGATATTCAGGTTGATTTCCTTTAGGATTGACTGGTTTGATCTCCTTGCAGTCCAAAGGAAAGAAAGTGGAGTCAGTCATGTCTGACTCCTTGTGATTCCATGGATGGTAGCCTGCCAGGCTCCTCCATCCATGGGATTTTCCAGGCAAAAATACTGGAGTGTGGTGCCATTTCCTTCTCCAGGGGATCTTCCTGGCCCAGGGATCGAACCCAGGCCTCCTGCACTGCAGGCAGATGCTTTTATAGGCTGAGCCTCCAGGGAAGCCCTCCACCCCCTTTCGGTCCAGGGAGCTCTGACGTCTCCTACACTCATCGCGTTTCTCTGCAACCCATCTGCTGCTCGTGTTTGTGGTCTGGGTGGCACCACACCAGTGATGTCAGACAGCAGGGATATTGTCCTTGTCTTGAGGGCAAACATAAATTGTCGTCCTTGGTGAAGACTTTCTGGATGTTGGTGGGTGGAGGGCAGCCTGCCAGGAGCCATCAGTGAGAGACCAGAAGACGCAGAGGAAGCGGATGCTTTCTTGAGGACAGGATGTCCCGTGTTCGTTATCAGTCACACGTCAGCTTTACTTCTCAATGAGTGTGAAAACCATGGCCCACGTTTTCTTACTAATGGTCTCTTGCTGCCGCTGCTGCTAAGTCGCTTCAGTCATGTCTGACTCTGTGCGACCCTGTAGATGGCAGCCCACCAGGCTCCTCTGTCCCTGGGATTCTCCAGGCAAGAACACTGGAGTGGGTTGCCATTTCCTTCTCCAATGCAGGAAAGTGAAAAGGGAAAGTGAAGTCGCTCAGTTGTGTCCAACTCTGTGCGACCCCATGGATTGCAGCCCATCAGGCTCCTCCGCCCATGGGATTTTCCAAACAAGAGTGGAGTGCCAGTCTGGCAGGTTGGAAAAAGTCCTTTGTTTTAGGTACAGTGCAAGGGCTCTTCTCTGCCTGTAATATTTTTGAGGCTTATATCCTAAAAGAGCTTTTTGATCATTATGTATTAAACCCAATGACTTATAACCTCAAAACTCCAGGAATTTTTCTTGTTCAGAGCTAAGCAATAATAATAATTATTAAGAACGAATTAAATTGCAGAGATGAGTTTTTCATACTATGATAATCATAGAAACTGACTTGAGCGGATTTTGAAAACGTGTCGAGAGAAAAGGAAATGACAGTTGTCTGACGACATCTTTTCCATGTGACGTCACAGATGGAACAGCTGGGTTAGTTCTCCCAGCGATGCCTATGGGTTTTGTTTTCTCTTGGCCCAGCCTAAGAAATTAAAGGTATAGTAGAGAGGGAAAAGTTCAACTTCCAAATTTAAATCTTTAGCTTGATTAGAAGACACGCTGGGGTTACTGGGTCACCTTTAATTTACATTTAAGCAGCAGGTCATTACAAAGTCCTCCTGTGGGGCTCCCCAGGGCCTGGAAGGAGCCCTGGGTGGGTTCCTGGGTGGGCTGAAAACAGCAAAAGGAGCCAGACCAGTGTTTTCCAACCCCAGTGAGCCAGGGGCCCAGACGACAAAGGAAATAGCGAAGCAGCAAAAGGCTCCCTGGGGAACAGCTGTGAGTGCCCATCTCTGGACCATAGACGGGGTTCGCTCAGTCACTGAGCGCCTCTGTGCAGCAAGGTCACCTGCACGTCTCCCCTAGCAATGCTTCCTGAGGGTGGAGCCCACCCCGACTGTGCTGAGCACATTTATTTTCTCCCACCCAAGTGCTCACAGGTGGGAGTTAGCTAAATAAAGGAAAGAATCTTGCTTTCAGATTTTTGGTAGGTAGAAGAACATTGCTTAGTCTCTCAGTCATGCCTGACCCTTTGCGATCCCCTGGACTGTAGCCCATCAGGCTCCTCTGTCCATGGGATTTTTTTCAGTCATGAATACTGGAGCAGGTTGCCATTTCCTCCTCCAGGGTATCTTCCTGACCCAGGGATTGAACCCATGTCTCCTATGTCTTCTGCAGGTGGGTTCTTTACCAGCTGAGCCACCAGGGAAGCCCAGGAGAGGAAGATTAGGCACCTCATTTCCTTTCGCTCTTGTGTTGACCTTCAGGCTTGCTAGGGCAGCGTCACAGTCCTTGCGCCTTAAGCTCAGGCCCCACAGTTTGGGGATTCCCAGGTGGCGCTAGTGGTAAAGAACCTACCTGCCAATGCAGGAGATGTGAGAGACCCAGGTTCCATCCCTGGGTCAGGAAGATCCCCTGGAGGAGGGCATGGCAGCCCACTCCAGTATTCTTGCCTGGAGAATCCCATGGACAGAGGGGCCTGGTGGGCTACAGTCCACAGGGTCGCAAAGAGTTGGACATGACTGAAGCGGCTTAGCACACATGCCCACAATTTGAGTGGTGGCTGACCTGGGGGATCAGGCCGGCCACTGCAGCCAGATCTCGGGGGTTTCACCCCCAGATGGAGGCTCTGGTACTGGAGCCGCCTACTGGCTCAGCTCTTTGAGCCTTGGGCTCGTGCGACTCTTCAGGTCAATTTTAGTCTCCTTCAGGAGCATCTTCTCCAGCTACGGCTCAGCCCAGGCAGCCTTCCCCGGGGCTTTGTAAATAAATGCAGCTTTACAGCCACAAGAGACACAGGAGAACTGAAAGTTCTACAGGGAAAACAGCACTTCCTTTTCTTCCCCAGGTCGAATTTGTTAAGCGCAACTGTTTTCTCTGGCCGACGAGTCCTCATACGGGTCCTGATTTAGCGGCTGCCTTGGTCTTTCTCTAGGAGGTTTTGAATGCCCCACCTACCAAGACATTTGCTGAAGTTCAGGAGCTGTGAGTCGTGATTTAGGATTCTTTTCGGCCCTGACATCATGCACCCCGTCTTTGCGTGTTATCCAAATCAGAAGCACATGTGGTGCTTTGAAACTGTGTCAAATGGCAATAACGCGAAACGAGGAAATATTTCTCTGGGCTTGTAAAAGGGGCTTGCGGAAACCACGAAAGCGCTGGAAATGTGAATCTGTAGTCTCTTTTCCTCTCGATTCCGCCCTCCGATCGTAAGCACCCCTCGCTCTGATCTAAGGCCGCCTTTCCATGGACTCGAAGATCCTGCAGGTGCGGTGGAATCCCAGGGCCTTTCTCCACCTGCGCCCGGGAATTCTGCTGCCTCATCCAACCAGACTTCAGCGGGTATGGATAATGGATGGGCCTGTCAGGTGTGTAAATAGGCATTCATTTGTGTGCTGCTGGCCGCTCAGACTCTGTCAGTGGGAGTTTCTGTTGGCAAAGGGATATTGAGATGCAGACCGAACCCGCCAGAAGTCTGCACAATTCCAGGTGCCACACCTATGGCAGACCCTGGGCATCTTGCCTCTTCACCACTGAGCAAGTTTCCCCTCCAACCCTAAAGTCCTGACATGGTCGTAACCTCTGCCTCCTCGTGGGACTTCCTGCCCTGTTTGTACGGCAGGTGATGAGTGTCCATTTTAGTGAATGAGAAGTGCCACTGGGTGCAATGTAAGTCACTCTGGTGTGTGTGTGTGTGTGTGTGTGTGTGTGTGTGTGTGTGTGAGTTGCTCAGTCATGTCCGACTCTTTGTGACCCCATGGACTGCAGCCCGCCAGGCTCCTCTGGCAATGGGATTCTCCAGGCAAGAATACTAGAGTGGGTAACCATTCCAATCTCCAGGGGATCTTGCCGACCCAGGGACTGAACCTGAGTCTCCCACACAGCAGCCAGATTCTTCACTCTCTGAGCCTCCAGGGAAGCCCTGTAAATCACTGATTTCCCACTTTACTTGCCGATCAGGTAGGATATGTAACACCAATTAATTCCCTGCAAAGGTAAATAGGTCCAGGCTTGCCCAGGGCTTGTAGTCCCCTGAAAAGATCACTGATGTTCAGGTAATACTTGCAATCAGGGATAGATATGTTCAAAGTGCTATGGGAACTCAAACAGTCAGCTACTGACTTCATTCTTAGAAAACTTTGAAAAATGATGAAATGCATTTTACTCTAAAAGTCAAGTCAAAGTGTTGATAAGTTGCAGTCGAGGAAGAAGGCAGAGCCTCGTAGGGCTTCTGTATGCCCTGTGTGGTTCTTTCTTTCATATAAAGAATGTACTAAGAATATCTATTTTATGACTCTGTATAAAGAAGTTCATTAACACACTTTATTTGACTTAAAAATTCCCTTTCTCTTCTGGTTCTGAAAGAAGCTACAACATTCCGTGGGCCACTAACAGTCTCGAGCCCTTGGCACCGTGTCTGGGAGAAGAAGGCAGAAAGGAGAGCAAGAGAGCGGGCTGCAGGGAGGGGACGGGAGCAAGAGCCCAGAGGAAGCAAAGCGCGGGTGAGAGGAGCACATCGCACACAGGAGGCCATGAGACAAGCTCACCAACAGCTGGGCTAAAAGCATGGCAGCGGGAGGGAAGTGTAGGGAAGTGAGATGGACGGAGCGCGGGCCTGGGGCGCGCTGTGCCCCTCTCCCAGAAGCACCGTTCTTGAGCGCCTACCGCTCTTGAACTCGGGTGGGGAGGCCCTGTCTTCCCCGAGATGCTCTGTAGTGAGGCTTCTGAAAGTCGCCCAGAGGGGAGGGGCAGGTGGGGGTGAGGCCCCTGCAGGACACAAAGGCTTGAGGTGCTTGGACGCTCAGGGGGAGCTTGCCAGGCGACGGCAGGTACCAAGCAATCAGGAGGGTGACTTTGTGCATACACATCAATAACTCAGTTTTCTTTTACAAATGGAATCCTCATGCAAGAATTAGAAAGTGTTGTAATGTTAAAAAATATACAGTTAAAATGGATCATTTATACCTTTATGTTTATCTGTATCTCACTAGATTCTCACATTTTAGGCTTCATGACGGGCATTTTGCTGTTGTTTCTGTTGCCTGTCTGTTAAAAGCTTTTCTTAGTTATAAGAGATTTTCACGTACATATTTATTTCAATATTCACAGTAGTTGCATGAGGAAGCCATCACCAGTTACCATTTTTTTTTCAAGAAAACTTAAAAATTTTTTTGGCCATGTCTTATGACCTGTGGGATCTTTGTTCCCCAACCAGGGATTGAACCCGAGCTCCCTGCAGTGGGAACTCGGAGTCTTAACCGCTGGACTTCCAGGGAAGTGCCTGTTCTTTTTTGCAATTGTTAATGATTTGTTAAGTGGGGTACAGTTAATTTACAATGTTGCGTTAGTTTCCAGTATACGCAAAGCGATTCAATTATACACATATATGTATTCATAGACTTTTCCCTTATAGATTACACTAGAGACTAATTATAGTTCCCTGTGATACACAGTGAGTGGAGTCGCTCAGTTGTGTCTGACTCTTTGTGACCCCATGGACTGTAGCCTACCAGGCTCCTCCGTCCACGGGATTTTCCAGGCAAGAGTATTGGAGTGGGGTGCCATTTTCTTCTCCAGGGGATCTTCCCGACCCAGGGCTTGAACCTGGGTCTCCCACATTGTAGGCAAACGCTTTACTGTCTGAGCCAACAGGGAAATCCGTGCTATATAGCAGGTCCTTGTCATTTACCTGTCTTCCATATAGTAGGGTGTGTATGTTAATTCCAAACCCCTAATCTGCCTGTCTCCTTCTCTCCCCTGCAACCCACTTCAGTAACAATAAGTTTGTTTTCTAAGGACATCGCAATCCTTATTTTGTAAATTAGGAGCCAGACTCAGAATTTTTGAGTTGACCAAGTTCCCTCAATTACATAACGTCAAAGGCAGGACTTCACTCCAGGGGCGTATGTATGCGTGTGCTTACTTGGCACTGACGTTCTATGTTCTATGGGACATCAAACTTAAAAGAGAACTGATTTCACATCAGTTAAGGTATCCTTATGGGTGTCCCTGGTGGCTCAGTGGTAAAGAATCCACCTGTCACTTCGGGAGACACAGGTTTGATCCCTGGGTCGGGATGATCCCCTGGAGAAGGGAATGTCAACCTATTCTAGTATTCTTGCCTGGGAAAGCCTCTGGACGGAGGAGCCTGGTGGGCCACGGGCTTACAAGTGTCGGATAGGACTTAGTGGCTAAACAGCAACAACAGAGGTGTCCTTACACATTCCCCCCATTTTGTTCATGTGATTATTTACGAATTCCCTAATCTGCCTACCATTTCCATCCTTCCCTTTAATGAAAGCACTGTGCTCATCACTGACTGATTCTGCCGACGACGTACAGAATCAAGAGGGAGCTGCTCTTTCTCTGATACCTAGGCATGAAATTTGGCGGACTGAATATTTATGTTTATAAAGTTCTCCTAACACAGCTTGGAATTTTCCTGTATCTGTTGATGACATGCAAATTGTTTCCCTTAGCATGCAGAAAATCCAAATGTAATTTAGGAAACATTTCTTAGAAGCATCCAAATGTACTGAAGGTTGTCACATTCAATGCATAACTTGGCAAGTTTTACTTTTTACCCTGTAAAATGTAATTTTCCAGGCATCTAGGGCTCAGGAAGGATCTTTATGAATTGTAACTAAGTAGAGTTTTACAAAGGAGGTTAGACCTCAATGGGTGTCATGTTCTACACACTGGCTTTACTCTGGTTCAGGTCCAAAGATGCTGCCATGATGACCAGCTGTGACATGCTTGCTTCAAACCAGCCAGAGACACAGGGAGAACGTGCGGTGGCCATGACTCACTCTTTACCCTGCAGAGCAGTGGCGGATGATGGCTGCGCTCCACTGCTGGTGGCCGGGAGCAGGTGGGGTGCTGCCCAGCCCTAGCCTTCTTCTTTGGGTCTCCCTTGGGGGAACCACAGAATGGTTCAGTGGACTCAGATTAACTTGAGAGTTCAGTAAATCTTGGCTCTTAGCTATGGTTCTGTTGTGAATTCACCAAGAAAGCTTTGTAAATTAGTCTAGCTTTTTGTATATGAATGCTTTCTTGTGTAAAAAATGAGCCCAACAACAATGTCAGTGCCACGAATTTTTCAAATAAAACTTTTTCTAATGCAAATCTAGTTGATGCATTATCCTGCTTACAGAAGCAAAGTTGAGCATTCGAGACCCTTTGAAAAAATATTTAATGTCTCTGGGTCTATCACTGACTGGAATAACTGCTCACTCCCTGGGAGATTCTAAGTGTTATATCTATATTTTTAAGCCTGCAAAATGGAAAATCACTAACTTTAAATAGTCAAAGTTGTAAATCTGTAAAACTCTATTTATTCAACTAATAATCACTGAGTGAGTGCTCAGCCAGTAGGCTGGTGAGTGTAAGAAGAAAGAATTACTTCCCTCTGCCCTTGAGGAACCCTGCTGTTACTGGAGATAGGTAATAGAAATAATATGAATATAATATATTCTAAACTTTATTGCGGTATGACAGCTTCTAAACTTTGTACATGAAATTAAAAGATGCTTGCTCCTTTGAAGAAAAGCTATGACAAACCCAGACAGCATATTAAAAAGCAGAGACATGACTTTGCCAACAAAGATCCCTATACTCAAAGCTATGGTTTTTCTAGTAGTCATGTATGGGTGTGAGAGTTGGACCATAAAGAAAGCTGAGTACCGAAGAACTGATGCCGTTGAACTGTGGTGTTGGAAAAGACTCTTGAGAGTCCCTTGGACTGCAAGGAGATCCAACCAGTCCATCCTCAAGGAAATCAGTCCTGAATATTCATTGGAAGGACTGATGCTGAAGCTGAAGCTCCAGTACTTTGGCCACCTGATGCTAGGAGCTGACTCACTGGAAAAGACCCTGGTGCTGGGAAAGATTGAGGGCATGAGGAGAAGGGGGTGACAGAGGATGAGATGGTTAGGGAGCATCACCGACTCAATGGACATGAGTCTGAGCAAGCTCTGGGAGACGGTGAAGAACAGGGAATCCTGGTGTGCTGCGGTCCATGGGGTTGCAAAGATTCAGACACAACTGAGCAACTGAAGGTACAAATAAAATGTCCCTGAAACAAGGAAGAGTGAGAATTAATTTTCCCATGGGCGCCAAATTGAGGAGGTGACACTTGGAAGCTGGTTAGTTAGCTTTATAGGCAGCTGGAGGTGAGTTTTCCAAGGAGATAGGATGAGCTGGAGATACGGGTAGGGGGCATGGCATCTACCCTGAAATGCTGCCAGTTGGTAAAATACCTTTTGTCATTGTTCAGTCACTGAGTCATGTTCAACTCTGCGACCCCTCGGACTGTGGCCTGCCTGGCTCCTCTGTCCTCCACACCTCCCAGAGTTTGCTCAGGTTCATGTTCACTGAGTCGGTGATGCTGTCCAACCGTCTCATCGTCTGCCACCCCTTCTCCTTTTGCCTCAGTCTTTCTCAACATCAGTCTTTTCCAAGGAGCCGGCTCTTCACATCAGGTGGCCAAAGGAATGGAGCTTCAGCGTCATTCCTTCCAGTGAATATTTAGGGTTGATTTCCTTAGGATTGACTGGTTTGATCTCCTTGCTGTCCAAATACCTTGTTGTTATACGTATTTCTGCAGACTGAATGAGAAGTCATCTGAGGTTTTCTGTGGGAAAGTAACATGATCAGAGGCGCTATTTCAGAAAAATGGCAGAATGCAAGGGGGTTGGAAGGGTATAGTGCTTGAGTCTGGGGGCCGGGTTTGGAGGCTAATGTATTGGTGACATATCACCATGACAACATCAGAAAACAGTGTGTGTGCATGTGTGTGTGTGTGTGTGTGTAGTGCCAGTTGACTCAAGGAAATGGGACCCTTGTAACCTAACCATGTATTCTATTGATTTTTTTTTTTTTTGCCAAATGCCTCCCCCCACATCACACACAAACATAAACTCCCTTCTACCAGCAAAGAAAACGAAAGCTTTGGTCCTCTACCATTTCTGCAGTTCCTCACAGTGCTGAGTTGGAAGGATGGTATGTAGATATTATTCTGAGGTCATATGTGGTCACGTGAACCCTCGACTTCATGCAGGCCCTTCGGCAGTGGCTGGTTTCCAGCTGTGACTCAGGGCACTTACCCACCGGAGTTTCAACTGGTGTGAAGTGAACCCAGGCTAAATTTTACCCCTATTTTACCTGGCTGTCCCACTGGTCCTCAAGTCCCAACAGCCACCCTCCACACACACCATGTGGATGTTATTAGGGATCTTTTCATCCAGTTTCTGGTTTCGTTGAATTTCAAGATCTTGCGGGTGGTTTGCAGCTTTCAGTAATGCACAGCATCGTCAGTTATTAGCTTGACGGGAGGAGCTTGTTTTTTATTTCCCCTTCAGAATTGTTTAACAAATTGCATTTACATAGACTGCCAGGCATTCAAAAGCGTTTGACGAAATGGAAGCACTGCCACTGACTGATTCAGCTTCTTTTGGCACGTATGGTCAGTTACACGTACTTCATTGGGGTGGGTTCATCTCCTAAAGAGACTTTAAAGATGTTGCTCTATGCGCTTAATAAAAGAGACAGAAGGTGTTGGCGCAAAGCCTCTTGTCTTGGATTTATTTTTTAAGGTGTAAATCCTGAGAGGAACCGTGGTCACACAGCTGATTCCTGAGAGAGCCCCCCTCCACACGTCCTGTCTCTGTCCATCCATGCCTGCTCCCGACAGAAGCAACACGGTGATCACTAGCCTCTTGGTGTCTCTTATTTGTTTAATTTTTCCTTAATGTTTTTGAAGGTGATTGGAGAATTTTATAGCTACAGTGGTATAGTTGGACTCCTTTGGAACACCTGTCATTTATGTTTTTACTGTAGTTTCAAATTTTTGTTAGAATGAATAAGGAGCCAAAGAAAAATGTTTCCCAAAGACACTCATCTAATTATTGAATTGTACAGTTTACCTTTAAATGGGTGTCTATTTTTTTAGCTCCTGTTTTTTTCGTTTCCTTTGAAAATGTTCATAATATTTAATTACCTTCACTAATTCCTCAGTGCTTAGATTGTTACAGGCTTTGTTTCTTATTTTTATCGAGTTCGTCTTGCCCTTTTTAACAACTTGCCCAATTTTCCATTCTCTTGGAGTTATTGAGTATAGCACATTGATGATTCAAAATCTTTTTATCTCTATCACATTTATATTTTGTTCTAAATGACATTGTTAAAAATTCATAAAATTGGTCTGTGTCAGTTCCTTAACCATTAAATTGGAAAAAAAAAAAGGATGGATTGCTTCAGCATGTTCAGAACATTTGCAACCCTAGAGATTTTTTTCTGAGCACAAGATGTGTTCAAGAGCAGAAGCCAGCCTCAGAGGCACAGAAGATGAAAACAACTGAATTAGTTTCAGTCACTGTAGTCTTTGGAGTCAAGAAATTAACCCCAAAATAACATGAATAGTAAGATGATGAGCTGAGAATCTGAAATCTTTTCAGCTTCCTTTATCTAAGATGCTCATTGTTTAGAGGTGACTTTGTACATCTTCATGTCATTGATGACTACAGATAAAAACTGAAAAGAAAAAAAAGAAAGTATTGTACCCAGATCTTACTGGCCCAAACCAGCTGTGTGGCATTATCCTTCAGAGCCTTGGGTGTTTTTCTGCACGAGGTGTCTTTCTTTTGCCCTTTTCTACAATATTTGGTAGGCCACATATTTAATTACATAGGATACAGAAGAAATACAAATGCTTGGAAGTTCACAGCGCCACGTAAGAGCTTGATGGCTTGGGGAACATGAGGAGAAATTTCATTTTACTTGGCAGTAAGACATGAGGCGACAGAAGCCTTATGGACACACGGAGACAGTTCAGAGGAGGCCGCGCTTCCAGTGGGTGGGCGGGCTTGCTGAAGTCTTCCAGTGGTTCTCGCAGTTCTTGTCCTGCCCCCAACGTCCACTACTCAGCACTCACGTCTCCTGGTCCTTTAGTCTGCAGACGTTCTGATCCTCCAGAAGGTACCACAGGGGAAAAGGTGAAGTTACAGAAAACTCTGGGAATAAGGCTGAAGGGGGGGGGGGTGCAAAAAAAAAAGATGCCTTGAAAATTCATCATCCAAATTATGCCAGAATAATGCACAGCTATAAATACATGGTCCGTATCTTTCTCATATTTTTAAATAGTGCTTTCAGGAAGGGCCTTTGTCTCTGACAAAGACTCAGCCAGAGTGTATAGAAAAGTCACTTTGAAAAGTTACTTTTAAGATATTGAAGACTGCTTTTTAAACATAACATAGTTTTGCTTATGGGTTTTAACAAACATCAAGAGGCTGTTTCGAGATCTGTTTTAAACAAACTCTAATTTAGGATAAAGAGAAGCCATTCCAATTTCCTGGCTTTGTAGTCTGGAGGTGCCGGGACACCTCAGGCTGCCTCAACCTACCTGCTCTGGGCCGCTAAGGCTCCACAGAGAGCCAAGCTTAAGGGCCAGTTACATGTATTTCTTCCCAACTCTGCATCCGCGACCTCACTCTCACTTTTCACTTTCACGCACTGGAGAAGGACATGGCAACCCACTCCAGTGTTCTTGCCTGGAGAATCCCAGGGACGGGGGAGCCTGGTGGGCTGCCGTCTATGGGGTCGTACAGAGTTGGATACGACTGAAGTGACTTAGCAGTTAGCCGCATCCAGTGGTCTCATACAGTGACTTGAAGCTGGCGGTGATGAAAGTATTTATACCACAGATACTGGCTGGTTCTGCAAATCACACCTTTATTCCCTGAGTTAGCCATCTAAGTATTTGCCAGCATATCTGTTTCGACTGATATTTGCTTTGAAAACTCTGTGTTGGTCTGATTCTATGGAACTGTTTGCTTTTAGCATTTGCTGCTGCTAAGTCGCTTGTCGTGTCCGACTCTGTGCGACCCCGTGGACGGCAGCCCACCAAGCTCCCCCGTCCCTGGGATTCTCCAGGCAAGAACACTGGAATGGGTTGCCATTTCCTTCTCCAGTGTGTGAAAGTGAAAAGTGAAAGTGAAGTCGCTCAGTCGTGTCCGACTCTTAGCGACCCCATGGACTGCAGCCCACCAGGCTCCTCCGTCCATGGGATTTTCCAGGCAAGAGTACTGGAGTGGGTTGCCAGTGCCTTCTCTGTTTAGTCACCATTAACTCTTAGACACAAGCTCTAGGGACTCAGATTTAGTTTCCAGAGCCCTGCAGGTTGGGCTGGGTGGTGCCTGGGCCTGGGGAGTTTAGGCAGGGGATTCTGATGAGCTCTGTGGCCTGTCTCCCTGCTCCTGCCAGACCGTGTGCCGTCCCACCGGGATTCTCACTGCTGGGAGCTGGAAACAGCCGCGGTGTGTCCTGAAGAGCTTGCTCGGTGAGGAATTCCCAGAGCACAGGCTCTCTCTCCTCTGGTCACATTTCCCAGTGAAAGTGGAAGGTCTTTTTATTACCCTTTACTTATTTCATGCTGTGTTTTCCCCAGGTCTGCCCCCTGCACGCAGTTTACAGGCCACACCTTGCGAGCATTGCAACAGTCTGGTTTCTGGGATGAAATAAACAGTACGTGAAAGGACAGAGTACATGGGAACAACATCTTTACATAAGGCTGACCTCTAAGGAGATCAAAACATCGGATAAAAGTGGTCGCATTCTCACAGTCCTGTACACATGGTTATGGGGCAATGAGAGCGCCATGCACTGGTTTCACATCTGGCTGATATATAGTGCCAGGTTTGGCACTTCAATAAAAAAAAAAATGGCAAAGGTTTGGCTTGGTTTGCCGTGAGGTGTTTTGTGTGGTGTGGGTGTGTTACTTACAAAGTCTCCTGAGGCTTGGGCGGGAGTAAATTGTTCCACTCTCCTGCAAATGCCATAATTCATTAGCCACTCGCACCTGTCATGTGGCAGGTTTCTTTCCCGGTGGGAACCAGGCCCCCTCCAAGCAGCCACCCTCTCCTGGGACTAAAGCAAAAGTGCAATGTTGTGGGTGCGCGTTCTGTCTAGTGTCTATTTGCATCTTCGACCTTCTTGTTGGGCGCGTTTCCAACTCTTCTGGATGAAGCAGTATGGCTTTCCCTTTGAACTAAATATTTTTATCTCTTTACAATCCAATTTACGAATATTTGAAATACTCTTTTTTGTGTGTGTTGGGGGTGGGGGCAGTGTACAGGGGACTGTGGAAAAGAAGTTTAAGAGAAAAAAAAAAATCCAGATCACTGATAGGAACTTCTCCAACAGACGCTTTGCCAAACCTGGTGCTTCCTTCCTTCAGGGAGGTCCTTCTTAAAGAATTGTGTCTGTCCTTCATCTCAGTAGAAGTAATTTATTGCCATTCATTTTCAGCTGTACTTTCACATTTTGGTTTTCTTGTACTATTTTTGGTAGAAAATTGGCAGCCTTGAGTTGCCAACCATGCAGGGAAATTTTTAAGTCTTAAATTTTTTTTTTTCAGTATCAGTCATAACTTGATTTTTATTTTATAAAATCCTCCTT
>SJYF01001220.1:502281-514891 GCA_006410515.1 Procapra przewalskii
TTAAACGAAGAAGGAAGTTCAAAGGAAAGTGAGAATATGAGTCTATTTGTGTGAAAAATAGATGGCTATATCTAGGCAGAGAGTGAAGTGAAGTCGCTCAGTCATGTCCGACCCTTAGCGACCCCATGGACTGCAGCCTACCAGGCTCCTGAGTCCATGGGATTCTCCAGGCAAGAGTTCTGGAGTGGGTTGAGAGTACTTTGGGAATAAAGGTGCGTAAAGCATTCACAGGAGCTGTCTATGTATGAGATAACGGGTGCATTTAAAATTTTTAAAGGAATTTTGCTTACTTTTATTTTCTCAAACATGCATTGCTATAGTAATGAAAAAACAATGAATGTTATTTTTAATTAAAAATGCTAAAGCAAACTCCTTTGTTATGCGTTTACACAGCACGAAGCTGCAACCCATTCAGTCAGGCACTTTGGACCTCGCCTTCCAGTGGGTCTTGTCAAAGTTGCACTCTCAACCCTTGACCTAGCCCCAGACTGCCTGCAAACAATGCTTCTTCTGGCTCCATGGTGTGGGACCGCTCTGATTTCTCAGAGCAAAATTTAGCCCAGTTCCTGAGACAATAGATGCCGCACAGAATGCTGCTCTTTGAGATGCTCTCGTGATGTTCACATCCTTGGGTGGCGCGGACGTTTAAACACTTGTGAGCAGGTGCCACCACCCTGCGGTGTGGGACAGGGGTGGAAGCACATGGAGACAGAGTGGGAGCCCAGCCTGCCCCTCGGCCACCTCCTGACGCCCGGGTGTGCAGGGGGCGGCCGGGGCCCCCCGGGGCATCAAGCAGGAGGGCAGGAACAGCCAGCTGTCCAGATCTCAGCTCAGTTCCCAGAACGGCACACTCCAGACACAGCTCAGACTGGTGGACATTGCATATTCAGTTCACTCTTCACCAGGGAGAGGAAAGCTGAGGGGACAGTCAAGGTCCTCCGGAGGGACCTGGGGCATGTTAAGAGGCGTACCGTGGGGGAGGGCCTCTAACTGCAGGGCTCTGGGGTCCCCGCAGCAGTGCCTGTTCCTTGCAGAGTGGCAACCTTCCCCTCCCGAGGAGTTTTACGATGTTGCAACAAGCAGCCTGACAAAATGGCACTGTGAAATAGGGAGGGCTTTCCTCACTTTGGACCGGCTACCGTTATATGCAGCTAAATCTTCATAGGTGATTTTCTTAGAGCTTGGAGAAAAAGAAAAGTTGTGTGCGTTTGCTCAGTCTAGCCCTCTGCCGTCCCCCTCTCGCTCCCTGTGAGGGCACGGTGGCAGTTCGGTCTTCTGATGAGCTAAGAGCTTCTTTCATCGCGGGGCCTCCCCAGCACGGGCCTTAGCAGCGAGTTGCCGTCGCTCACACATTCCAGGAATCCTCATTAGCTGGGAAAGATGGGACTGTGTTTGTCTTCCACATTCCAGGCTGGGGGAGATGCTCTCTCTCAGAGAGCGAGCGGGCCTGGCGTGTTTGTGTTGCTGCAGCGTAACCCCAGGCTGTTCAGTAGAGCAAACACACAGCCCTGATGGGGTCAAGGCCGATGGGGCCGGCCTCGCGGGGGCAGCCAGCCTCGTCTCCCAGGGCTTCCGGGCCCTCAGCATGCTCCAGTCTCCTGCGTGCGAGAGGTGTTCAGGAATTCCGCAGATTACTGAACTGCATCTTCTAGACTGGATCTGTGAACAGGCTAAGGAAGGTCCAGGGAAGAGCTGAACCCACAGCCTGTGTCTGGGAGGTTTCCGGGGCGCCTTCCAGGGACGATGCAATGTGGTGAGTTAGGAAACTTTCAAACAAGACCTTTCCTTCTTCCTTTAATCTATGAGATGGCAAGGTGTATGTCACAGATTCAGCACACTCGCTAATACGCTCCTGGGGTTTCTTTGGAGACCACGTCCTGCGTTACACGCTGGCTGACCAAGCTCTGTGCTTCTGTCTGATCACCTTCTGTCCTGTTCGTGCTGGAGTGTATCTCAGTGATGTGGTTTTGAAGCCACTTTCCATCATGTTCATAAGCACAATGTCATCTGACATAACTATTCTATGTGTTGACTCGGGGACTGTGGTGGGTGTTTGCAGAGATTAGGGGGTACATGGGGTCATTGGCCCAAGAGGGAATTAGGGAAAGGCCAGCGTCCCCCCAAACAGGAGCCACACGAGACTGTCAGAGGCTGCGGGCACAGACCACAAGCGGAACTGAGGGGCTCATCAACCCACTGAAGACCTAGTCAAGAGCTAGAAGTCAGCAAAGAGCAAGTTGGAAAACCAACCTGTTGTAACAACTCTCATAGCCACAGATGCAAAAATCCTGAATTAAAAATTGATGACCAAAATCCAAAAATGTGTCCCTCAGATTGCATATATTAACTAGGCATGATTTCAGGAAGGTAGGATTGATTCTCTATCAGGAAATCTCTACACAATTCACCTCATCATCCTGTTGAAGGAGAAGAACTGTGATTGTATAGACTCACTCCAAAGACATTTGATGGGGTTTAGCAGGTATTCCCAATAAAATGTCTAAGTAAATCAGAATTAGGAGGAGACAACCTAAACTTGAAAGAAACTATTTGCAAAAAGTCAACAGCAGATAAATTTCCAAAGGATAAAATGTTAAACTAATTTCCTCGAAACTAGAACAAGATGGAGAAATTTACCATTGCTGTTATTACTGATATTTCTAAGAAACCTGATAAGAAAACCAAATAATTTTTAGAACCTTGTAGAGATAAAGTTATTCTTCTTGATGATATGAGTTCGTGTCTATAATATCAAACTCCTTATATTTTATGAAGTGGAGCAATACTGAAATCCTAGAAATAGATCCCAGTAAATTATGGAAACTTGAGAAAGGAGTGAATTCAGTGAGAAAAGGGAAACTCTTTACTAACAGTGCTTGTAGAAGTGATTCTCTGTCTAAAATGAAATTAGCTTTGATTCTCTCTCTCTCATGATATGTGAAATAGTAAGTGGACCAAGTACTTAAAGGTGAAAATTATAAAGCAAAAATTAGACAAGTGATATGTTAAATGTGAGAGATCGTGTCTTGATAATCAAGGTGAAAGTGAAAGTTGCTCAGTCGTGTCCGACTCTTTGTGACCCCGTGGACTGTATGTAGCCCACCAGGCTCTGAAGGCCATGTACTTAACATATTTGACTACTTAAAAAAAAAACACTTTTTGTAAAACAAAGACACCATACACTCAGCCAACTGACAAAAGACAGAGGAAGAACACTGCACTTGAGAGATGTTGAGAGGTTAAGTTGGAAGGGAGATAAAGGGTTAAAATCCACAATTACATAAACATTTACAAATGATCATGTCACAAATTGTGATAGCATTAATGCAAATAATCCAGAAGAAAATAGGCAAAGGACATGAGTGGACAAGGTAAACAAATCCATGTGGCCGGCAGACATACAATATGACCCTCAGCCTTTCTCCTAGTGAGAGAAATTCAAGCCAGAGCAGTGGGTCTCACTGTATCCATACCAGATAAGAAATTTTTTTAAAAACCTGGCTCCAATGTGGGAAAACTATGCTCACAAAGTGTTAGTGAAAATGTGAATTGCTTCATCCTTCTTGGAAAGTAACCTGGAAGCTTCTTTTAACATTTAAACTAATATCCTTGACATAGTAGTGCCATAGGAGCCAATTTCATAGAAATGAAATATCAGACGGTAAGGTCATATTTACAGGACTGTTTAGTGCAGCACACTTAACAAGATCAAACCCCAAATCCATGCCGAGTAATATGGGAATGATTAAATAAAATTTGATGTTCTGCTACAATGAATTATTATATTTTTAAAAATAACGAGATTGATCTTTTCCAACAACTTGGAGGAAATCTCACTCTGTACCATTAAATGAGAAAAATTAAGACTTGGAGAAGTTTAACAACAAGTAATACTTTTTTCTAAAAAGGAAACTACAGTGGATTAACTTAGCCCTACTAAGTGAAGTTGCTCATTCATGTCTGACTCTTTGCGACCCCATGGACTGTAGTCTGCCAGGCTCCTCTGTCCATGGGATTTTCCAGGCAAGAATACTGGAGTAGGTTGCCATTTCCTTCTCCAGGGGATTTTCCTGACCCAGGGATCAAACCCGGCTCTTCCACACTTCAGGCAGACTGTTTCCTGAGTCACTAGTGTGAACAGTTCCCAACTACCCTACCTGTGAGCATGACCTTATTTAGAAATGCAGTCTTTGCAGCTACAGTTGTGGTAAGGATCTGGAGATGAGATTATTTTAGATTTGAGATGAGCCCCAGATTCATTGACTGTGTGGATCATAACAAACTGTGGAAAATTCTTAAAGAGAAGGGAATACCAGACCACCTAATCTGTCTCCTGAGAAACCTGTATGTAGGTCAAGAAGCAGCAGTTAGAAATGGACATGGAACAATGGACTGGTTCAAAACGGGGAAAGGAGTATGTCAAGGCTGTATATTGTCAGCCTGCTTATTTAACTTACATATAGACTACATCTTGGGAAATGTCGGTCTGGAGGAATCACACACTGGAGTCAAGATTGCTGGGAGAAATCTCAACAGTCTCAAATATGCAGATGATAGCACTCTGATGGCAGAAAGTAAAGAGGAACTAAAGAGCCTCTTGATGAAGGTCAAAGAGGAGAGTGAAAAAGCTGGCTTAAACCTCAACATTCAAAAAGCGAAAACCATGGCATCCAGTTTAATCACTTCATGGCAAATAGGAGAGGAAAAAGTGGAAACAGTGACAGATTTCACTTTCTTGGGCTCCAAAATCACTGTGGATGGTGACTGAAGCCATGAAATTAAAAGACACTTGCTCCTTGGAAAGAAAGCTGTGAGAAACCTAGATTGAAAGTGAAGTCGCTCAGTCGTGTCTGACTCTTTGTGATCCCATGGAGTGTAGCCCGCCAGGCTCCTCCATGCATGGGATTTTCCAGGCAAGAATACTGGAGTGGTTTGCCATTCCTTCTCCAGGGGATCTTCCTGACCCAGGGATCAAACCCAGGCCTCCTGCACTGCAGGCAGACCTTTTACCATCTGAGCCACCAGGGAATCCCATACGACTAGGTGAAAAACCTAGAAAGTATAAGCAAAGTATAATCAAAGCTATGGCTTTCCCAGTAATCATGTATGGATGTCAGAGCTGGATCATAGAGAAGGCTGAGCCCCTAACTACTAATGTTTTTGAACTGTGGTGCTGGAGAATATTCTTGAGAGTTGCTTGGACAGCAAGAGCAAACTTGTCAATATGAAAGCAAATCAACCCTAAGTGTTCATTGGATGGACTGATGCTGACGCTAAAGCCCCAATACTTTGTCCACGTGATGCAAAGAGCTGACCCATTAGGAAAGACCCTGATGCTGGGAAAGATTGAAGGCGAAAGGAGAAGGGGGCAGCAGAGGATGAGATGGTTAGATGGCATTCCCGACTGAATGGACAGGAACTTGAGCAAACTCTGAGAGATAGTGGAGGACAGAGGAGACAGGCGTGCCGCAGAGTCTGTGGGAATCACAGAGTTGGACAAGACTTAATGACTGAACAAATGTGTGTGTATATATGTAATGTGTGTGAATGTGTAGATATATGCGTTTGTATGCATGTTTGTGTGTGTGTGTGTGTGTGTGGATATGTATATATTTTATGTATGCCTGTGTGCATATTACACATATTTATGTAATGTTCACTTTCACGCATTGGAGGAGGAAATGGCAACCCACTCCAGTATTCTTGTCTGGAGAATCCCAGAGAGGGGGGATCCTGGTGGGCTGCCGTCTATGGGGTCACACAGAGTCGGACGCGACTGAAGTGACTTAGCAGCAGCAGCAGCATGTAATGTTTATGTTGTGTATATATTCATGTACACATGTGTATGTATATGTGCAGACATATACATACATACACACACACATATAAATATATATATATTTACCTCTTTAGCTTCCAGAGAATCCCTGAAATGAAATGTTTTCATGTTTGCCCATTTACAGAGACAAGTCTGCTGGTCCAGCCTCAATTTACTCAATTTTCATTTTTTTAAAAATTGAGCTATAGATAATTTACAGGGTTGTGTTATTTTCAGGTGTACAGCAAAGTGATTTGGATATGTATGTGTGTATATGTATATGTATATATGTATATATATATATATATATATTCTTTTTTTTTTACATTCAAATGCGGATGGGGAGTGGAGGGAGGCCGTATGAGGAGCCAACTACAGACAAATCTCACACCGAATCTCCGGAGACCTTGTACACTTTTTCCCGGTTCCACATGGAGATAACCTCCCCTCCGTGCAGGGCTGGGCTCTGCCTAGCGCTCCCAGGCTGCACCGCCCTGGGCTCGCCCCGCAGGCCCTCAGTCTGTTCCCCTGGGGACCCAAGCTGGAGGGCCGTGCGCACTGCCCACTTCCCGGGGCCTGGCCTTTCCCCTCAGTCCCTTCTCCCTCGTCACACCCCGGGCTCTTGGCTCACCCCTGCCCCTGTAAACTCTCCCGGCTCCTCAAAGCCTCAGCGGTGTGCACAGGGCAGGAACTGGGAATTTAGGCCTCATGTCACTACGCACGTGAACAGATGTCCGTCTCACTGGCTTCTGGAAGAAAACAGGAAGCCGTCTGACCGTTCTTGTCACCGTGTTGCCAGAGGGCTTGAGAAAAGCCAGAAATTCGGATTTTTGTGTGGAATGTCTCAATTTAAGACCACCGACAATGATCTCACAATTTTAAATGCCCTGTGTGGGTTACAACCAAAAGATGTTAGAAGACAGAATTTATTCTCAGGTCTACTAGTTTAGGCGCTTCTGAACTTTGAACATACTTTCTTGCTGATTTTGTGAAAATAACTGCCTTAAAAAATTCTCTTAGAAGCCAATCCACCACAAGGTATCAATTGCTTAACCTGTAACCACTTTTAAGGTTTCTTGCATCTTGTCTCCTCCTCTTAGTCCTAAGGCTTCCTAACCTTTTCAGAATGAGAAGTCTTCTGAAAAATGACATTTATTTAAACATTTTAAAATTTGAAATACCTTTTTTTCAAACTTAAAAATAAATCCACCTTCTCATAGGATGATAAGAATTCTCCAAGTACTTTTTGAATAAAAAATAATAATACCAAAAATCTATTAAAACTTTAGCAATACTTTTAAATAAATGTGCATTTTGGTAATCTCAACATGATACTTTAAAAAATATATATGTCAAATTTTACTTTCCAGGTACCAGGGTCTGGACACCCTGTCATCTGAAACAACCAATAAAGCATAAGAAAGATAGGTAACATTAATTTTCAAAGAACATGAGGCAACAAGGAATAGTGTTCCCTGAAAGACAGAGACAAGTGAGGTGACCCCATGATTGATCTTCAGAATACACTGTGAATAGAAAAGCCAGACTGATTGGGAAATTATTTTCAAGGCCTGGCTTATTTCTAATAAAAAGTCTTTACCTAGAACATATTAAGAACTCTCAAAATTCAATGATAAGAAACAAAGAACCCAATTTTAAAAGGGAATGAGAGATGTATTAATAAATCTTAATTAAGATTAATAAAATAATAAAAAGCTAAAATTAAAAAGACAGAGGATGAGATGGTTGGATGGCATCACCAACTCAATGGACCTGAGTTTGAGCAAACTCCAGCAGATAGTGAAGGACAGGGAAGCCTGGTGTGCTGCAGTCCATGGGGTCAGAAGGAGTCCAGCATGGCTTAGTGACTGAATAACAACAAGAAAAAAGACAGACAGGATCAAATGTTGGCAAGAACGTGGAGGAATGGATCTCTCCAGTTATTGCAAAATGTAGTAACCATTTGGAAATAATTTGGCACGTTCTTACAAAGTTAAACATGCATTTACCACCTAATCTAACCATCTCACTCCTGAGTAACTGTCGAAAAGAAATAAAAACTTATATCCATACAAAGAGTGGTATACAAATGCTCATAGCAGATTTACTTATAATAGAAAATCAGAAACCAAATTGCAGCACATCCATACAGCAGCACGTGACTTGGCAAGAAGAAGGAATGATCTATCATTAATACACACTGCAGCATGGATGGATCTCAAGATAACTGCCATGAACAAAAGAAGCCAACCAAAAAAGCATGACTCCAGTTGTCTATAAAATTCTAGAAAATGTGAGACACGCCAGTGCCCTGGAGACAAGATGAGGAGAGGAAAGGGGCAAGAAGGAGAAGTTACGAAAGGTCACAACATCCAGTGAAGAATGAGAAGCAGCACATGGTCCATGGACCTTGTGGAACATGGTTCAGCCTTAAAAAGGGAGGGGCTGCTGCTGGTTCCGTGATGTGGCTAAACCTTGGGGCCTTTCTCCTAAGGGCCATAAGCTTTCACTTACACGTGGTACCAGAGACAAACTCAAGGAGAAAAGGTATAAGAGTGGATGCTGGGGGCTGGAGAGGACGTAGGGAGTTACTGGTTTCACAGGAACAAAGTTTCAGTTTGGGAAGATGAAGTGGATGGGTGGTGATGAGAGTTTCATGACTACGTGAAGAGCATTGAACTGGACCCTTAAAAATGGGTAAAAAGGTGACCTGTATGTTCTGTATGTTTTATCGCAATGAAATAAAAGGTCACAAGGCAACTTTGGGGGTGACAGCAGGACTGGCTACGTAATGTGTGGAGCAGAAAGGATTATGTTTCATCAGAATCCCAGCACTCTGGAACAGAGCAGTCAAACAAGCCTGCAGGTCACGGGCCACCCCAGCCTCCCCAGGGATCGGTGGGTCCCTCCCCTCGACTCTGGGTGCTTTCATCCAGATAGACACAGGCCGGAACTAATCCAAACAGAATCTTGCAGTGTGCCCAGTGTGGTATTTGTCGATAATACTTCAGTAAGACTGCTTAAAAAGAATAATTACAAAGTATGTCTTTGAAGAGGAGGGCGCTGATATGACTGAGCCAGGCTCCTCACACCAGGCAGGGCTTTTTGCAGACGTGCTTGGATTAGTCCATCTCTGCTAACTGGTCCCTCATCCATAAGCTGGGGCTCTTATTTGGGAAGGAGCTCTGGGGAAAGCTGTGGGCCTGGAGTCAGAGGACTTGGGTTTGACTCTTGCTCCAGCTTCTGACTGTGACCTTGAATGGCCCAGCTTCCCCATCTCCTAACTTGGCCTCACAAGGCTGTTGAGAAGATTCAACACAAGAGTCGTGCACAAAGTTCTGAGCACGGAGCTCAGCCTCTGGGCTAGTAACCAACGTGTGTGGAGGCAGGGGAGGTTTGATTCCTGGGTTGGAAAGATCCCCTGGAGAAGGGATAGGCTACCCACTCCAGTATTTTTGGGCTTCCCTTGTGGCTCAGCTGGTAAAGGATCTGCCTGTAATGCGGGAGACCCAGGTTCCATCCCTGGGTTGGAAAGATCCCCTGGAGAAGGGAAAGGCTACCCACTTCAGTATTCTGGCCTGGAGAATTCCATGGACTGTATCGTCCATGCGGTTGCAGAGAGTCGGACACAACTGAGTGACTTTCACTTTCATGATAAGCATAGTACAGTCATCCCTCTTATTCACAGTTTCAGTTGCCTGAGGTCATAAGTTTTAAATTTCAAGCTGTCCTGAGCAGCCTGATGAAACCTCACACTGTCCAGGACAGAAATCATCCCTTTGTCTGGCGTGTCCCACCCGAGTCAGTCTGGGTTATCAGATTTTGTGTCTTGGTATTGCAATGCTTGTGTTTAAGTCAGCTTTATTTTACCTCTTAATGGCCCCAAAGGTAAGGGTATTGGGGCTGGCAATTCAGATATTCTTTTACTGTGCCTACTTTATTAATTAATCTTTATCATACATATACACATATGTGCATAAACATGTATGTATGTGTATAAAAATGTAGTCTATATAGTGTTTGGCACTAACTAAGTTTTCAGGTATCCACTGGGGTTATTGAAGGTAACTATTCCTGTGGGTAAGGTTGGAGGGGGACTACTGTAATAGTGTCTGATATGATTGTGTGCGTGTGCATATGTGTGTGTGTGTGTGTGTGGGCATTTGCTCAGTTTTGTCCAACTCTTTGCATCCCCATGGACTGTAGCCTGCCAGATTTCTCTGCCCATGGAATTTCCAGGCAAGAAAACTGGAGTGAATTGCATTTCCTCCTCCAGGAGATCCTTCCGACCCAGGGATCGAACCTGAGTTTTTTGCATCTCCTGCTTTGGCAGGCTGATTCCTTACCACTGGGCCACCTGGAAAGTTCTGATATGATTGTGGTGAGAATTAAATAAAAGCATATGTAAAATGGCCTCTTGCGTAGCTCAGTGGTAAAGAATCTCCCTGCCAATAAAAGAGACACAGGAGACGCGGGTTCTATCTCTGGGTCAGGAAGATCCCCGGGAGAAAGAAATGGCAACCTACTGCAGTATTCTTGCCTGGAGAATTCCAAGGACAGAGGAGCCTGGCGGGGTATATTCCATGGGGTAACAAAGAACAGGGCACGACTGAGCACTCACACAATATGTAAAACACTTAGAGCAGAGACCTGAATAAGTGCAAAGTATAAACAATATCCTGTCGCTTGTAGGTAAACCCTGCCCTGCACAGAACTTCGGTATTGGTGTAATATTTGGCATAATTTCCCAAATAAACTACTGGTCAGTCAGAGAATTAGGTCGGTGGATCTCCATTTCCTCCGCTTGTTTCTCCTCCTTTTTTAAAAAATTAAATCTATAAAAGAGATGAGACCAAGGTAGCTAGGCAAGACAGTGCTCTGTTCATTTGAAATCCAACAGAAGTAATGAAGACTTGAAAAAAAGTGGGTAATGTTATGTTTGATATTCAATCAATAACAAAATGTTTGTAAAGGGAAGATCCTGAAATCACTTGAAAATGCAACCAAATATTCTAAAAACTCTGCAGAAGTACAGACAGCCAGATATTCTGTGCTTTCTGTTTTCCAGATGCCTTGTAGGTATAGTTTTTGTATTTCTGACAAGAGTTCTTTTAAAAACTCATTTGAATGTCTCTTTAACTGAGTGGGAGTTGCAAACGTNCAAACGTTCTAATAATTTTTTTTACCTCTTTCATATTTAAAAATAATATGCCCTCTGAACATTTACATTCAAGATTTGTTTTTCCTCAGATGTGTAAATAACGCATAGTAATTTGCATCTCATGCATAAATCTCACTCTGCTGAATGCAAATATTTGGGAAAGTTCCTTGTTTCTCTTCCTTCCTTTCCCCGTTCATGGCAGTTTAGTTGACTAATATTTCTAGAAAGATGATGAGGGTGCATTGGTGGTTAGAAAATGAATCTCTTGTCACTACTTTCTTGCAATCAAAGGTAGAGGATTCAATACCAATACAAATATTTCAAGCATTAATATTTTCCCAGATGAATGCACTGAACGTGTCTTTCATTAGCGGCATGTGTAGATGTTGCCTGTGTGGGGATTTATCCAAAATGAATTTGCCCCTTGGATTCCTCTTGGAATTCTTGGGTTTCTGCAGAACCTTATCTGTACGACTTAAATCAATTCCAATTGCCTGGTGCCCCTGAAAGAAGGCACCCATCCGTGGGAGCAGCCCTGGTAGGCTGAGGCTGCTTCCTGGAATCTCAGCTCATCATCCCTTCAGGTCGCCCCGACGCTGAGTTACGAGAAGCCCCTCTGCCTTGCATTGATCATGTCATCTGGTTAAACTCCGAGGCCTCTTTTATACTCAGAGTTTCTCGCACTGCTGCTTTCTCACCTACTGATTATTTGCTGGGTCTCAAACGATGTCTCGGGAGAGTCTCACCCCCATTATAAAATGCGTCTAAAATATTTCGTTGAGTCATCTGCCCTTGGTACAGCTAAGGGTTTTCAGCAAATGTCTGGTAATGCTTTGAATAAAAGATGCTATGTGAAAATAAATTGCAATGTTCTCTGCTTCTGCTCTTTATGTGTGCTTTCCTGCTACCATCAGGAATTTGTCTTATTTACTCTTTAGTGCTTTCTTCATGTAAAATCTGCAAAATCTGATATTCTAAAATCATTTATTTATTCTTTTTTTTTTTCACTCATTCTCCACGCAATTTAATAGGTATCCTTTGGGTGCCTGCTCTGACTCGCCCAGTGTCAGGAAACAAGAAACCGAAAGCAGGGGCCTGTTCTTCAGGAGAAGACAGGCTTTTGAGAAGGTGCAAAGCAGCTGGATGGCAATGCCGGGCAGTGCACAAAGCAGGCCAAGCCAGAGGAGGCTTTAAGAGCCTGGGAAGCAGAGATGTGTTTGGGAAAGAGAATAACAAGAGAATGGTATTCATCTTAGCATGACTTCCGTGGTGGCTCAGTGGAAAGCATCTGCCTGCAATGTAGGAGATGCCGGTTCGATCCCTGGGTTGGGAAGATCCCCTAGAGGAGGGCACGGCACCCCACTCCAGTATTCTTGCCTGGAGAATCCCGTGGACAGAGGAGCGTGGTGGGCTACTGACCACGGGGGTCGCAAAGCGTCAGACACGACAGAGAGACAGAGCATGCCGTCTTAGCACTGTTATTAGCTAATACTGGCGATGGGACAGTGTTGACAGCACTTACCAGTGCCAGACGCTGTGTGCGCTCCTCTGATGTCTGCCCACGTCATTTTCATAAGGCAGGTGTCGCTGACATCACTCTCCGGTGAGAAGCATCTGCAGAGAGGAGGGGG
>SJYF01001220.1:514900-536498 GCA_006410515.1 Procapra przewalskii
GGGGGACTGAAAGGCATGTTGAAGAAGCCAAATTTGCAAACTTCATGCAGAGGAAGAAGGGATTCCCTGGGTAAATGGAGTCAGCAGAGACCTGGCCCTGAGATTCAAGAGCTGTAACCAAAGAAAAAGAGTCCAGGCCAGCACATGGATGAACGTTAACTTGGGGGTGATGGGAGATGGGGCTTCAGGAGGGAGTGGAGTCAGGTCACGTCGGGGGGGAGGGTCACACAGTGGCTCAGGAAGATGGACTTTGTCCTACAAGCATCTTGGAAGATGTTTGGATGATAATGATCAAATCGAAGGTTGCATGCAACCATCCAGTGAGTCAATGGTGCAATAACTGGACTGAAACGTCATCTTCGCCACTGAGTTAATTTCTGTTAGGTTCCTGTCAGGGTCTGGATGTCTGCAGAAATACTCAATGCACTAAAATTTACCCCAGTGTGATGTTCCAATCCCACATCATTTTTCCTGGAGCACTGGCCCTGGCGGACCCTCCATCCACTCACCACCCCCATCACACACGCACTTGTGTATACATACATGCACATGCATACATACATCTTATTAAAAAGGTAACCGTTGGCAACCATGTTTTGTGGTTTCTAACCCCAGATCCTGACAACAAGATTGAGTACCAGTGAGATGACCTCACCCAAGTGTTTGGAATTCAGATGAGATGATTCTAACAATGTTGAATGTTTTCTCTTCCTTGGGCACATGATAATCCTCAAGAGAGTCTGGTGCAGGGGAGGAGTGGAAGGGGAAGGGCAGGAAGAGAAGAAAAATTATATATATTGCACCTTATGAAATTACCATGTTTAAAGATGAACCCTGATTGAATAGTGGCAACTTGGCGTCATTCACCCTTCATCAGTACACATGCATGAGTGAAGCATGCCTGCCTTTAGGTCCGGAGAAACAGTCTGTATCTCTAATAAATTCCTCTTACATCTTAAGCTGTTCTGAAGTGTTTTCCCTTCACTTGCCACCAAAAGGTCCTCAACAGAGATCAAAGTTACAGCCTCTGATGGCCCGAAGTTTGCTGCCCAAAGGAGAAACGAAACGTGGTGTTTTATGTACACCCAGTACCTCTATTGTCAAGGCAGCTTAGACCCGAGTGTTTACTGTTGGCCCCACATAGACACCGTGGGGAGGACTTATTTGGAAAAGGCCCAGGTGGCTTGCTGCATTCCAGTCTTCCTCCTCGTCCCCCTCCTTCCCCTGGACTGAGGGAGCCTGGAGTCCACTCTTTAATTCAAAAGCCTTTCCAGTGTGCTCATCTGCCTCCATGCGGCCCTGGGCCCACCGTTGCCTGATCACCTCCATCCTTACTTTAGTGTCTGAGATGTGACCTCCCTTCCAAAGCCATGGGCTCTAAGTAACTTGGCCTGTCTTCTCATCTCAACATACCTAGTCTTCCTGTTAACAATCTGAGGGTCACATTCAGTATCATCTTGCTAATCTGACTGCTGTCTTTTTTCGATACCATATGTACATATTTTCACATTAAGAAAGATCTTTGTGTGACTGATGGTGAGGAATTCAAGCTGGCCACAGCCTTAGTTCTGGGGCTGCAGAGGAAATATCTTCAATGGTGCTGATGTCTTGAACATCATGCCTCAGAGGTGAGTGTCTGCATGTTTGTGACCTCAAAAGTCTATATGTATTTAGTGAACAATGGCACGAGTTCATGTCGTGTCAGTTTCAAGATGCCATTACCTACGTGATTTCTTTCCAGCACCCGTCCAACTAGGTTTATCGGCATTTGCAGTGTGACAGTCGTGCTAAGCGTCTCTCATTAACTATCACAGGGGTGGCAAAGGACATGGGCATTTTTTCATAGGAAACATTTTGGTGAGTGTTTTTGGGTGGTGGATAGAGGTTCATGCCAAGTGGAGGAAAGCTTGAAAGATTATTTGATTAAAAAGAGGATGACAGAGAGATGACGCTCATCGCTGGTAACTAGAGCACTGCAACAGTTGTGTTGCTGTGTAGGAAGGACAAAGGAAACTCTACAGTCGGTAAGACAAGTGACGATGATTTTAGATGGAAATAAAAGGATGAGACAGAGAGTGGCAAGGTGGGAAGATTGTAGCAGTTTGCCTGTGGCACAACCAAATTTGGGTTTACATTTGGTTAAGTTCAAGGGTTTGCAGATAATCTGGAAAGATCTCTTGTTAAGGCATATGGTGGGTTTATGCCTTAACAGCAGGAAAGGGGTGGGACCAGGGCATTAAAAAAAAGGGATTTTCCTGGAATGCTATCATTTTCGAGATGAGGTTATATGAAGCTATAATTCATTTTTTTCTTTCCTTTTTATTTTTAAAATTATGAAAATATGATAACACATTTACAGGAGACTTGAGAAATACAGAAGACAGTTACGTATAGATCCAGTATATATTATAATTTCTTAAGTAAATAAATTAAGATTTTTTAGTTGGAGATTCAATATCAAACTCTCAAAAAATAAAAGAATGAATATACAGAAAAAGTAGGATATAGTAGACCTGAGAAGTACCATGACCCAATTCAACGTAACTAAGATTTATACAATTTTCACACAACAATAAGATACAAATTCTATTCAAGTTCCCATAGATTATAAACTAAGAGACCCTAGAACATATCTAGACCCTGGAACATATTTTTGTACCAGGTACAAAAAAACGCACTTATTTTTTAAGGCATGCATGTAAAAGAAAAAGTCCAAAACTATATGAGACGATTCTGCTTTTATTAATTCGGCTGATGGGCCTTTGGGTGCTTTTTATTATATTCACAGTTTCCCCAAAGCCTATTCCTATGAAAGCATTTGATGACGTCAAGGAAGCATCTGTATTTGTTCAGTCCAGGTTCCCACCCAACTCAGCGCTGACTGCATCCTTGGAGCAAAGAGAAAAACTAGGAGCAAATGAGATCAAGATTTTTGTTTATTTGAAAGAAGACTGTCTCCGAGTGCATTTAATCAGGGATCACCGGTAAATATTTATTCTGGTGTTGGGAAAAGGAGTTATGTGTTTACAGGAGGGAGCAGGGTTGGCGGGTTGGGGGAAGCGCTCTGCTTACCCCCCTTGCCGAGCTCTGCTCCTCGGGAGGCCTCTCTCCTGGGGGGCAGTGCTACAGCAAAGTGACAAAAGCCGCTCTGTGTGGGCTGACAGCACCCCACCTGCAGGCAAGCGGCTGAAGCTTAATTAACTGGCCTGTGTGTTCTGTCACATAAATCCAAATGCATCAGCTTCGGCTCCTGCTCTGGCTCCGTCCGTGGGCAGGCAAAGACACGCTGCTGACTGTGGGTTCTGATGCTCCTTCGTCCCAGCTAATTAGAGGAGGGCAGGGCCGGCACCCCCAACCCCGACCCCCCAGCCTCCCTGCTCCCCAGTGCATTTTCCTGTGGGTGGACTTGGCCTTGAGTCTACTGGGGGATGCTTTAGAGACCCAAGGCCCTCCTCTAATCCGTGCTGTATTTCTCTACCCACGGTGGCCAAATGCTGCCCCCACTCTCTCCCTGAATTCTCTGATGGGCGGAGTTTCTCCAGTCTGGTTCCTGGCCGACTGGAACCTGGAAGGTCAGCTCCCTGCCCTTTTTCCACCCGTCCCAGCCCTCGGGGGGCCAGACGTGCTTCTGTTCACCCCTCTCCTGCCCGAGTGCACGTTTTGGCCTGCAGGCTTAGGGCCGCACAGTCCCAGTGCCTCCGCTACCAGAACGAGCCTCCTCTGTGGGTTTGCTCTCCCTTTGGGGCTCCTGAGGCTTGACTGAAATGTTGGCGGTTCTGCCGTGTCCTTGTCGGACTTGGTCGTGGTCTCTCGCTCCGCTCTCTTGTGTGTTCTCAACCTCATCCTCATCCACCCTCATCCTTAGGATGCGATCATGACAAAATCTATTCATTGATCCCGTCATCACGGACTCTGTCAGGGCAACTCTGCAGGCAGACTGCAGAGCACACGAGAGAACGATTGAATGTTCCTCTTTTCCTGCCTCTTCCTAGGGGCTTCCCTGGTGGCTCAGACAGTAAAGCATCTCCCTACAATGCAGGAGACCTGGGTTCGATCCCTGGGTCGGGAAGATCCTCTGGAGAAGGAAATGACAACCCACTCCAGTACTCTTGCCTGGAAAATCCTATGGACAGAGGAGCCTGTTGGGCCCCAGTCCATGGGGTTGCAAAGAATCGGACATGACTGAATGACTTCACTTCACTTCTTCTATGCCAGGGGGACCTGCAACTACAGTATGATTAATGCTGATGACTCTTACAGGGGCTTAAGCTTATTTATTTGGGCTTCCCTGGTGGCTCAGTGGGTAAAGAGTCCACCTGCAATGCAGCAGATGCAGGAGACTCAGGTTCGATCCCTGGGTCGGGAAGATCCCCTGCAGAAGGGCACAGTGACCCGCTCCAATATTCTTGCCTGGAAAATCCCATGGACAGAGGAGCCTGGCAGGCTGCAGTCCACAGCGTTGCAAAGAGTTGGACAACACTGAATTGACTGAGCATGCACGCATGCAGGGTTATTTATTTATTCCTCTTGCTACATGCCAATGTCAATAATTACATTTTTCTTCTTGCCCAAACTGGAAAGAATGCTTACTAAGAAGAAAGACAAATGTGTATCTTTTTTTCTTCTTTGTTTCTAGATGATCTTAAAACTGGCTTTCTTAAAATACAGAGGGAAATTAATGTTGTAATACATAGGGGAAGACCTTATATTTTATAGGGGATATTCACTTTTTTGGGGGGGGAGTTCATACATAACAATTTTTGGTTAATGGTAAATTCTAGGAGGAAGACATCCTTGTTCCTGAATTAGAGCCACCAAGAGGAACACTTACTTTTTTTCCAAGTTCCCAGAGTTTTAATTGTGTGGCTCTTAAGGGTATCTGTGGTGTAATACTAGACTTTCTGGTTCTGGACAGAATCCAGAATACAGTTCTTTACCAAAATCACTGAAGATGGTGGCTGCAGCCATGAAATTAAAAGGTGCTTACTTCTTAGAAGGAAAGTTATGACCAACCTAGACAGCATATTAAAAAGCAGAGACATTACTTTACCAACAAAGATGCGTCTAGTCAAGCCTACGGTTTTTCCAGTGGTCGTGTATGGATGTGAGAGTTGGACTGTGAAGAAAGCTGAGCACCAAAGAATTGATGCTTCTGAACTGTGGTGTTGGAGAAGACTCTTGAGAGTCCCTTGGACTGCAAGGAGATCCAATCAGTCCATCCTAAAGGAAACCAGTCATGGATATTCATTGAAAGGACTGATATTAAAGCTGAAACTCCAATACTTTGCCCCCCTGATGTGAAGGACTGACTCATCTGAAAGGACCCGGATGCTGGGAAAGATTGAAGGTGGGAGAAGGGGATGACAGAGGATGAGATGGTTGGATGGCATCACTAACTCAATGAACATGAGTCTGAGTAAACTCCAGCATTTGGTGATGGACAGGGAGGACTGGTATGCTGCAGTCCATGGGATCATAAAGAGTTGGACACAACTGAGCAGCTGAACTGAACTGGACTGAAGCATTTGGGAAATTAAAGGATTCCTGACTCCAGGAACAGTCTTGTTCTTCAGTCGCTAAGATGCGTCCCATTATTTGTGACCCCTTGGACTGCAATGCACCAGTCTTCCCTGTCCTCCACTATCTCCCAGAGTTTACCCAAACTCATGTCCATTGAGGCTGTGATGCCATCCAGCCATCCCTTCCTCTGTCGTCCCCTTCTCCTCCTGCCTTCAATCTTTCCCAGCATCAGGGTCTTTTTCAGTGAGTTGGCTCTTTGGATCAGGTGGCCAAAGTACTGGCACTTCAGCTTCAGCAAGAGTCTTTATAATGATTATTCAAGGTTGATTTCCTTTCTGAATGACTGGCTTGATCTCCTTGCACCCACCTGGGAATCCCTCCAGGAATATTGGGAACACGCAGACAGTTTCCTCTTCTCTCTAGATGGCTGTGGCCTGTGTCTTCCCTTCCTGGACAAATCTGGAATCTTTGAGTAGATTTGTGCGGGGTGAACATCTCAAATCCCAGTTGTGGGTTTAGACATGGTCCTTCTAAAAGACAAAGTATGAAAGGTATTTATTAAAATTATTTTTGTTTTTTATGCCTTTTTAAAATTGGAATACTTCATGCGAATTATGTATGAGCAGTGGCCTTGCAAAAAGCACTATACTTACAGCATATGGTTTATTATCATTGAGAAACCCCAAGACATGGCCTTATTAATATAACATCAAGTTAGGGGTGCAGGTTTGACGTGTTTCTGGATTAACAACCGCAGGACCTGGGCTTCCAAACATCGATGGCAGCTTTGATGCCTCATTAAGCGAACTCCGCTGAGCACTTGTTTTCTATTTTCTAGCAAAGCAACCTTCTGTTGAACTGATACAGTTTTGCTTTTCTCCATCCCCCTTAGCAACCTATTCTACTGATTACAGTATGGCTGAATTTTCAATGGTAATATCTTCCATTTTTGTGTGGTTTAATTGCAATTCATGCTTATTATGAATTTTTGTGTCTGTCTTCTGAATGAGAGCCCCCGATTAAATGTGGATTCAGATGAGGTTCTAATTCTTCTATAGACAAAAGATTCTTTAGAGAGTCTGGCTGTGAGGGAGACGTGAAAATGTGATCGATTCTGTGGCGCCTTTATTGTTACTGCTCATGTAGCCTCCCAGCCGATGGCATTAGTGTCATAAACATTATTCACTGATGGGAAGCACCACTGAAGCCAGTGCTCAGCTGCACATGTTGTTGGCTGTGCTAATTCAACAGGGTTAGATACAATTTTCCCCCAGAGGAACTTAATTCCCATCATCACATGTCTTTCTCTTATAGGGAGAGTTTGCAGACCTCTGCAAATTCCATAACCAAACTCTCCCTGTGATCCCTGATGAGTAGTAATTACCTTTTTGTGGGATGGCAACAGATAACTTGTGAGAACTCAGGTTAATAATTATTATTATTTTTTCTGCTGTGTTCTAGAATAACACCAGAGTTATAATAACAACAACCTTTTTATGTGAGAGGTCTTTTGAGATGCAAAATTGGCAACAATAAAATAAACTATCTTCTTTTTAGCAGTAACTGTAGGGGTAATTGTACAGTAAAGAGGCGTCATGAAAGGACTGCCGGGTCCTCACTACAATCCTGCCTGTTGCTGTCTTCTCCTTGGTTCCCATTTTGGTATTGATGATGCTGATAACATGGCTCCATTTTGTTCCCTTCTATATGATAATCTCCAAGACTCGAGTGCCTAAAACCAGGCCTACTGGGTTGCCACGAAGCTTCAGTAACGACATTTTATTCCACATTATAATTTGTTTTCAGGAAGCATATTTTTAATTATTTGCATGAATAATGTCATTATGTATTCATGACAATACAATTCTGATAATTAATTTACATGATGGAAATTTCTTAATGGTTTTGATGTCACTGTTAATAGCAATATCTGATAGTGGATCTGGGATGTTGACATAAATTTAACTTTTAATATATAATTGCCAGCACTATTGGCAGGATGAAATTACTTTGTAAGAAAAGAAAAAAAGGCCTATGGGGGAGGAATTTCAATGAAGAAGAAAGTGAACCTTCTCTGGGGTTTATGGGTCAGAACAAAATATATGCACTTAGATGTGACAAATGACTTACTTGGACAGAGACCGGTGAAAAGCAAGCTTGTAGCTTCTATAAAAGGAGCTTGCTGTGAAAATACTATGAACTGGCGGAAGAAGGGGCTTTTGCAGCCGCGTTGTTGGTTTGATTCCACAGTTTTTCTGTAAGCATCTTTCGAAACGTTGTTGAAGCCTTTCGTGTTCTACTTTTGCGTTTTGTCTTTGATTGTTACTTTGAAGTTTACTTAACTTTTAATAGGGAAAATGATAGCCTCTTGTTATTGTAATTACAGAACATAAACCACTGTGCATACCCATGAAAGGTCTGTCTCATTCTTTTCAGTTGGTCAGTTAAGTGGTAGAGGTGTCAAACCCATCATAAGAGAGTAGGCCCTATTAATTCTATTATCTCCTCTTCAGGAAAAGACCCTCCTCAGTTTACACGGTGGGAGGGAATTTCACAGTCTCAGAGTCTTCATCTTAAGGTTGAGAATTGTGATCAGCAAGTGGACCCTTCATACATATTTTTCTATATAGGAATATATGTATATATGTAATATATATAACATATGTATGGACAGTGGCTGCAATCATGAAATTAAAACATGCTTGCTCCTATGACAAGCCTAGACGGCATATTTAAAAGCAGACATCACTTTGCCAACAAAGGTCCATAGTCAAAGCTATGATTTTTCCTGTTGTAATGTACAGATGTGAGAGTTGGACCATAAGGAAGGCTGAGCTCTGAAGAATTGATGCTTTTGAACTGTGATGTTGGAGAAGACTCTTGGGAGGCCCTTGGACAACAAAGAGATCAAACCAGTCATTCCTAAAGGAAATCAACCCTGAATATTCGTTGGAAGGACTGATGCTGAACCTGAAGCTCCAATACTTCGTCCACATGATGTGAAGAGTCGACTCGTTAGAAGAGACCTGATGCTGGGAAAGATTGAGGGCAGGAGGAGAAGGAGGTGACAGAGGATGAGATAACTGGATGGCATCATCGACTTGGTGAACATGAGTCTGAGCAAACTCTGAGAGATAGAAGGACAGGGAAGCCTGTTGTGCTGCGGTGTAGGGGGTGGCAAAGAGTCAGACATGACTGAGCAACTGAACAACAGCAATAATATATAAGGGAACATAGTATGCATGTATTATATATATATATACACATGCATGCACTCATAGATGTGTATGCGTGTGTGTGTTTCCAGTTTACAAATACTGGAATTTCGTAGCTCTGCTACTTTTTGGTGAAACCCCCCCAAATTTGCAATGACTAGGTCCTTGGTGCTTGTCTAATGGTGCCGTTGTTCTGGGCTTCCCCTTTTCCTGAAAAGGAAGGCAGCATCTGCCCTTATGTGGCCTTCGTGCCCTGTGAAGCTGGGAGAGTCTCAGCATTACGCCACAGATGATGGCCTGCTCCCTTCTGTCCATCTGAAGTGACTACCCAGGGTTCTGAAGTTCTTAGTAGAAATTAGTCTTCAAGATCCCTTGACTCTTGAACAGTGTGAGAGTGGGAAAGTAATGAAAAAATTCCAGGTTTAATTTGCATTTGGCCTTTGAAATGTTGTATACGGTTTCCATCTGTCGTATACGGAAGAAACCATCATGCCATGTGTATTCGATAACTGGGTTATTTCAGATCATCTGGAATGTGGAAAGGGAGAGGAAAATAGTCTACCAACAGATAACAGATGCTTTCTTCTTCCCTTACATTTCCCATGTCTTTGCCATCTATGTCACCCATTAATTCGCTCTGAGCTTAACTGGTTTCAGTTATTTGTGTCTGGACCGTGGTTTTCCTGGGACACTGATTAATATGTAGTCAATGTGAAATGCAGATTCAGTCATCCTACAGCCAAATGCTACAAACAACTGCTCAGCTGGACCCCTCTGCTTCCTCCTTCGACTGCTCATCAAAAGCAGAAAGCATCCACTCTCACCATCTTTGCCTCTTTATCCGTCTCCCATTTTCATTTCTAGGAAATATACAGAAAAAAGGAGGATGGTGAAAACGTTGAAAAATACAGGAGAATGACGAACCAATGGAGTTCAGGCTGCGCTACTGAGCTGGCTCTGCAAATTTGATTTTAATAAATATTTTGAGAATGTATGTTTTGATTATTGGGCTAAAAAAATCCTTTGCAGCTATTTAGAATTGAAACATGATTTTGAATGCATGCATGCTAAGCCGCTTCAGTAGTGTCTGACTCTGTGACTCCATGGACTGTAGCCCAGGCTCCTCCGGAATCTCCAGGCAAGAATCTGGAGTGGGTTTCCATGCCCTCCTCCAGGGGATCTTCCCAACCCAGGGATTGAACCCAAGTCTCTGCACAGGCAAGCAGGTTCTTTACCACTAGCGCCACTGGGAAGCCCATGATTTTAAATGTTCCTGTACAAAAACTATGCATTTTATGTGATTTGTCAGAGTTTACTAATAAGTGTGAAATCACCTCAGTGAGCATTGTTGTAATAGCATTGATCTTGATGATTGTAAAATATAGTCCTCTGGTAGTTATACTCTAAATAATTCAGGGAAAAATGTTTAGTTGACCCTTAACTTTTCAACATAGTCATGCTACCTTTTAACTTTTTCACTTTGCTGATCTAATTGCTTTGAAAAATGTATTATGCTTGTGGTATAGTGTATAGCTCATATATAAAAAACTTAGAAAATATGTTTTGGCTACATTATGAATCATGTATTCCAAATAACAGTGGACATTTTTGCTTTGGAGTTTCACATACGTGCCATTTGCAATTGCTTACATGTTATAATCCCTTGCATTTAAATAGCTCATTATGTAAATACATATTTAGAAAATTCTTGGATATTTATTTTCATGGAAACTTTCATTCAGTCACTGAACAAAAATGATGCCTTAAAAATGATGCCTTAGTGTTGTTCAGCTCAGTTCAGTTGCTCAGTCGTGTCCGACTCTTTGCAACCCCATGAATCGCAGCATGCCAGGCCTCCCTGTTCACCATCTCTCAGAGTTCACTCAGACTCACGTCCATCGAGTCCATGATGCCATCCAGCCATCTCATCCTCGGTCATCCCCTTCTCCTCCTGCCCCCCATCCCTCCCAGCATCAGAGTCTTTTCCAATGAGTCCACTCTTCGCATCAGGTGGCCAAAGTACTGGAGTTTCAGCTTTAGCATCATTCCTTCCAA
The DNA here is from genome assembly GCA_006410515.1 of Procapra przewalskii. Lineage (NCBI taxonomy): Eukaryota > Metazoa > Chordata > Mammalia > Artiodactyla > Bovidae > Procapra > Procapra przewalskii. Next base: position 525,691 of record SJYF01001220.1, read on the forward strand.
AGAAATCCCAGGGCTGATCTCCTTCAGAATGGACTGGTTGGATCTCCTTGCAGTNATGTCTCTGCTTTTGAATATGCTGTCTAGGTTGGTCATAACTTTCCTTCCAAGGAGTAAGCGTCTTCTAATTTCATGGCTGCAGTCACCATCTGCAGTGATTTTGGAGCCCCCCCAAAATAAAGTCTGACACTGTTTCCACTGTTTCTCCATGTATTTCCCATGAAGTGATGGGACCAGATGCCATTATCTTCGTTTTCTGAATGTTGAGCTTTAAGCCAACATTTTCACTCTCCACTTTCACTTTCATCAAGAGGCCCTTTAGCTCCTCTTCACTTTCTGCCATAAGGGTGGTGTCATCTGCATATCTGAGGTTATTGATATTTCTCCTTAGTGTTGACTGCTGTGTTAAATATCTAGTAAAAAATATTAAAGTCTAAATCAATCACATTTAACTTTTGAAATTAAGAAATAATAATAATGCTCATACTTTGAATTAATGTAGTTGTCGTTGTTGTTCAGTTGCTCACTTGTGTCTGACTCTTTGCCACCCTGTGGACCACAGCATGCCAGCCCTCCCTGTCCTTCACCATCTCTTGGAGCTTGCTCAAACTCATGTCCATCAAGTCGGTGATGCGATCCAACCATCTCATCCTCTGTCGCCCCCTTCTCCTTCTGCCCTGAGTCTTTCTCAGCATCAGGGTCTTTTCTAATGAGTTGGCTCCTCGCATCAGGTGGCCAGAGTATTGGATCAGCAGATCCTACTGGATCAGAAGAACTATGGTGCTGGGTCCCCAGGTGATCACGCTTGGCTTTGCTCATCTTTCATCAGGTGGTAGAAACCTCGGCAGGAGAAGAGTTAATTATGCTTATGGGCTGTCCAGTGTCTGTGCTTCAGATGCTTTAGTTCTGAGTCTGTATGCGGCCCGGCCCACTTGAAAGCCCAGAATGCACCAACAACCCTGGTGAGCTAAGGCCAGCGGCTTGCTTTGCAGATCACTGCTAATCCTGTATTGAGGCAAGTGGCGTCAATCACACGTTCTTGAGAACTGCCCACTTTTGTGTTGGATTAGTTTATGTTACCAGACCTGCTGCAGGGTGGCACCAGATTCGGGAAGTCCAGCTGCTGACTCAGAATCAGGGGGGACTGGACAAGGAGCAGGGCAAGTGGGCGTTAGCGATGGATGGGGCGATGGACAGCTTCCGTGCCCAGGGCTCAACTTGGGCCCAGGAAGCTGGCGCTCCTGCTCTGTAAGCATCACAGCTCAGCCTCTGAGAGCCTTGATTCTCTTGTCAACAGAACAAGGGGAGGAGGAAAAGCTCTTCTGAATTCTCTGACATTCCGACCTTCTCTGATTTTAAGTCTTCTGGATAAACTGTGATTGTCCAAAGTAAATAATAACCACAGGGAGGGGTGAAAATGGAAATAGCCTATTCTAAGACCACTCTAGAAAAGATGCGTTGAAAAGGAAGACATGGAGGGAGTATGAGGGACATTATAAACGTACCGGCATTCAGAGAAGAGGGGCCTTTTGCTCTGGGGACTCAAAGATATTAATGGTTTATCAGAAAGCTAAACGACTCAAGTGAGATGATCTGTGTAAAAAGCTCACATAGCAAATGCTCAAAAATAGTACCTGGGGTTATCATCTCCTATTTTGCAGAAGAAGAAGGAAGTGTTCCACTTTAAAAATGACAGGTTTCCTGCACACACACACACACACACACACACACACACACACACACACACTCCTCACTCCCCTTGCCCCAGTCTGGCTTCTCAGTACATGTATGTGTTAAAAATTGATAGCTTCTACAGGAAACCCTCATGCCTTATTAAACAGGTGTATTTGATAGTATATTTAATACAAATATTTAACTTGGCTTTAACTCTCCTGTGCTCTTTATGAGTATATTCCAGTTGCCCTAAAATTCAACCAGAGTGGAGACCAGCAATTTGAGTCACCCCAACAACCTCCAGTGCCTCCTCTGTGCACCCGTGTTGTGTGGCAGAGAAGAGAGTGCTGAGACCCAGCACGCGAGTTGCTGTCCCTTGGTGCCTGGAAGTGTGCAGACAAGGAGAACGATTAGTAGAACCGGATAAGAGAATCAGAAGAATTTTCATCCCCAAAGAATAGAAAATAAAATGTAATTTTTGGCTGAGGTTTCCATTATGTTGGAAAACCAGCCGCTTTCCAGCCCCAATTCAGTGTCTTGTCAGCTGGTGGAAGGGTGGGGTTGCCTGTGTGTGGAGGTGTAGCCTGGGCAATGAGACCTGAGGAAAGGCCTGACTTGCTTCTCCCCAGTCTTCACACATCTTCAGTCAACTCAAGGACTAAGTCTTCTTCAAATGCAAAGGTTATGTTGGAGAATAATGGAATTGCTTTAATTGCTCAGAAATCAGAAAGCTTCCCCAGATTACTGCTTCTTGTCTTTCTTTCCTCTGGGTCCCTCTGGGTCTCTCTGGCCTTACCATCAAACTTAGCAACGTGGTCCTCAGCCATCGCCTCCCGTTTCCCCTCACCTCCTGGGCCTCCGGCTCTCACTTGCATCTCCCTGGGTCTCCCCACACCTCCGGGACTCCCCATTGGCCACATCATGTCTTGTCTCCGCACCTCCCCACGTTCCTCTGTCACACTTGACAGGTGCAGCCACTTCGTTCTTAGATTTTTATGGATCCTTGAGGTCTTGACCTCAGACAGTCACCCTCTTCTCCGCCTGCATCACACCCTGTGCATCTCTGATCTGCAGGGACTTGTCCTGAGTTTCTTGTTTCCTTATCCATTCTTTAATCTCTTTGTGATCTCAGCCAATTCCTAGACCTCCAACTCTCCCAGCTCTCCAACTAGCTCTGCTCTTTCTACTTTAAACTATGCAAACTCCAAATCTATATTTTAAGCTTCCTAAGAGGTATGAGATGTGCTATATCATATCAAACACTAAGCTGACAATGGAAATGAAACTTTGAGAAAAAGTTTGACGGACCTTCCAGCAGAAGAGTACTTAGAACTTGAAGAGTAGCTCCATGTGGCCGATGGGGAGAAGGACTTGTCAGAGACAGCTTGCTGTTTGCTTTGAGAGGTGGGCACAGACCTCGGAGCCTTGCCTTTGGACCCCTCTTCTCTTTTTCCAGGAACGGTATCTCCCTTGATAAGCTTCACTCCTTGAGCTCAGCCTCTTCAGAGAGAACTCACACAGTTGCCGCTCAACGCGTCATTTACATGAGTCTCAGTTCTATAGAAGCAGCTGGACATCTGGGCTCTGTTCTCCTGCCATTTCGCATCCAACATAGCACAAATGAAACTCATTCTGTTCCTCCCCCAAATTTTATTTATTCTCAATACTTAGGCGAGTGACCTCCTAATAACTATAACTTTCGAGGTCTGAAGCCTAAAATTTGTCTCTTTTTACTCTGTCGTGTAATCCGCACTGCATGTGACATTATGGCTGGGCTTTGTTCAGGTTTTCCCTCTGCAAGACTCCTTTTGACCATTTTCTGTGCCACCCTCTGGGTTGACGGCCTTGGGTGGATTAGATGATCACACAGACTGTTCTCTCTCTCTTGCTCACTTCCACGGGAGAAGTAGACATCGCTGCTCTCCTCACCCTGGGCTTACCACGTGACTTAAGTAGACGAAGGATATTGACAGGTCTGACTCAACTCTGTGCTTACACAGTTGTGCTTGTGTGTCTGTCAGTGTGCACCCAGACGAAGGCACGTGTTAGTCCCCTGGTCCTAGGAGAGTGATGGAAGCCAGGGGGAAGCCCAGATTATGGACCCCCAGCCAACCTGCAGATATGTGACCTAAATAAAGGCTTCTTGCTGTTGTTAATTTTCAGGGTGTTTTTTATGCAACATTATTGCAGCCATAGCTAGCTGGTCACACCTCTGTTTCTAGTCTAACTGCCCCTGCTTGTAGTTCTGCTTTCTCTCTGTCTCAAGGCCACCTTCTGCACACTTTGTGGACTGCTATTCTCAAAGCACACCTGTAGTCATAACTTTCAGGAGCAGTTCAACTACTCAGCGGCTCCCTATGCCTTCTTGCGCGGTCAGCGTCCACAGACGGTCAGTGAGACCCCCGCTCAATATGGCTTATCCTCCACTTGAGGGGCCAGGTAACCCTCTTTTTCTGTGCTCAGATTACAGTCTAACTAAAGTGCTGGCACACCCCAAATGCACTCAGAGTCTCTGCTTGCCATGACTTTGCTCATACTACTTCATCTGCTTGGCTCATCTGCCTCATGGTTTTCTTGCCAAATTTCAAAACCTAAATACCTTTCAAGATACTTCCTTGATGCCATCTCTTCATAAATCCTTTGCCGTTCTTTAATCATCATGTAGTATTAGGACATTTCCCTCCTTTCAACACCATCCAATTTTTGGTAAATTCATGACACTTTTTTTTTGTCTTCTTCCTGTTTTCCCATCAGTCTCACTCTGTTCTCCCCAAACACTTTTGAATACTTGAATTTATGTTTATTTTCTCTCTGTGTTTTCTGTAGTTTGAAAGTCAGTACACTACAAAGTAAGGTCACAACTTTTATCTGAATTGAGTTGAAAAAAGTATATATTTCCCCTAGTGACCCCAAACGTTATTTGCATTCACAGAATAGAATTATGAATTGTTTTGTTTGTGGGGAAGGTACCATAGGTTATATTATGGAGAAGAAAGTGGCAATCCACTCCAGTATTATTGCCTGGAGAATTCCATGAACAGAGGAATCTGGTGGGCTGCAGTCCATGGGGTTGCAAAGAGCTGGACACAGCTAAGTGACTAACATCGTATGCCTTTAAGTGAGTAATCCTGGGCCAGGAGCACTTCCCTTTAGGAGGAAGCTTAGCACAGTCCCAGGTCTGCATCTCAGGAACGCTAGGGGTTGGACAGAGAGAAAGTGGGGACTTGGTGGTGTAGAAGGATAAGCTTCTGTCTACTCTGCCATGACCCTCCAGACCATCACTTACTCCAGGGATGGGAGCAGCAGCTTCTACAAAATTAGAAATTATCTCCAGGTCAAAGCAGGTTCCTTGCAAAACTGTGTCCATTCATTTGATTAATCTAGTTTTTACTTATTACCACTTTTCTACTTTTGGTCTAGGAGTCAAAATGTATCATAATTTTAATCCAAGTGTTTTGAGATCCCAGGAATCCAGTGAAGACATGAACCTCATGATGCATTTAGCGCTGGACTGTATCACGCCTTACCATGCCCCTTGCACTTCTAGAGGAGAAAGGCTCACCTGGAATTAGGGGTCACAGGAGCAAAAACAGGTGGCCCACTAAAGGCAGTGGTTAGAATAGCTGAGATTCAACGACTTAGCCTTAGAAAATCTAAACTGCTCCTCCTGGCTTCCATGAACTGGGAAATATCTATGGCAAGATTGGTTGAGGATATTTAGGCTGTTAATGACGCTGGAACACTTTTCTGGATTAGTCGGTCAGTATCTTTTGTTCATACCAAAGACCAGCAGAACATGTGATGGGAGCGTATTACTTACTTATCCAGGAATCGAGCCAGGGTCTCCTGCATTGCAGGCAGTTTCTTTACCAACTGAGCTATACCAAGAAAGCCCTTACTTAGCTGCAGGAAGACTTAAAACTCTGACCACATTTTAGGAAATTCCCTTAAACTCAGAAAATTGGAGTAAATGAAGGGGAATTGAGGTCAGGTTGGCACCAGAGAAGCTGAAATTCTTGCCTCAAGTGTCCATGGCCACTGGCCTCTGCCCTTACTCACCTCAGCTGACCAAGTGCTGTCTTGATTCAGGATCCAATTTCATTCTTCACCAGAGGTTCACTTCATGCAATACCTGAGTCAGAGGCATACATTCTGAAATCCAAAGAGGGCTAACCAAATCACTGTGGCTTATTCTTATATGCTCTAGAAAAAGTCAGGTTTATAAATGACCAGTTTTATAACTGTTCACTGATTATTCTGCCCACTATGTCAGATTTGGTTATTGTGCAAAAAATAAAAATGCCTGTTTCTATTTTCTAGACTCACCAGCCATGCTCAATAGCAGAAAGCTGTCAAGTGGTTGGATATGTGTGTTTCTATATAGAAATGCTTGACTCATTAAGTTGTGTCTTTCTGTAATACATTGTGACTTTAAGCAATCTTCCCTAATGTATATATAGTATTAGTCATTCAGTCGTGTCCGACTCTTTGTGGCCCTGTGGACTATAGCCCACCAGGCTCCTCTGTCCATGAGATTCTCCAGGCAAGAATGCTTGGGAGCAGTCACTCCTTTCTCCAGGGGATCTTCCCGACCCAGTGATCAAGCCTGGATTTCTTGCACTCCAGGCAGATTATTTACGCTCTGAGCCACCAGAGAGGCCTCAATATATATATGCAAATATATATATGTAAATATATACATATAATGTACACGTATATGCCTACACATATGTGCACACTTACACACACTTGGGAGGACATCAATACATCACTTTATATTTTTATCACGGTTATTTGTAAATAGGAAATAAAGTTAGAATCCTTGAAATTATAATGGCAAGCACACAAAGACACAGTTGCTGGCACAGAATTCAATTAACAGATAGCAATCATCCTTGGGTGACTGTGTGAGGTAGAAATATACAGGCATGCTAATAAGTAGTATCTTAAAGCCACCACATTTATCAGCTAGCAGCCAGACATGGGCGCAAGTGTGGGCAGACAGCGCTGCTCTAGGATATTTAATAAAAACCAGCTCTCTCCATTTAAGGATTTGTGTTTAATCATTCAGCAACATCCCGGCTGGGATGCTTTGCAAATGGAACTGCTTTGGTCTGAAAATGCAAGGAGTTGAGAGGGATGGGGAGGCGGGAATAGCAGTTTAAAAATCATCAATCGGTGTTTATATTTTTAATGTTTTTCCTTGTCATTTTCTGACCTTTGAGCTACTTTATGTGCATCTGCTGGGGGCATCATTGCTTTATCTAAGGAAACCTACAGAAGGCATTCATTAATACAGAATAACCAGCTGAGTGACTCAGTAAAAAACATTTTCCCTAGAAGCCGCTTAGTATGGCTTAGAGCTATATTGTTCTTGAATTTCAGTTAGAGATGAGCACGTCGGCTGCTCAGAAACTGGAGGCTGTTATGTTTTATTTTTTCATATGTGTGGATATCTTTCTATAGTAGGTCAAAGGAATTTAAGTGTCTTTCAAGATGTTTTGTTGTGAGTACAAGCAAAGAGCAAAGAAAGGTTACCATACTCTATGATGGTGAATGGTCTCGCTTTCCAGGAAAGTGTGGATTTATCAAAAGAAGGTGACCCCCTGCTGTTCAACAGAAAGGAAAACTGTCTTATATTGAAGGAAATCAGAAGCCATGTTTATGACTGCCAAAATTACAATCCTCATCACACAGAAATGGTTCAGGAACAGCAAATCTGTTGGCATCTGGGTCATGCATTTTGCCTGGAGTTACTGTGTCGTATTTGCTGCAGGCTAGTGCCTGCGGGAGCCTGAGTGCTCAGCAGATGGCTTTGCTGGGAGAACAGCTTCTATCTTTGGTTCCTTGAATCAATCAAGCCTTCTGGAAAGCTCTGCCTTCTTCAAAGCAGAGAGGTAAGAGAGAAGAGGGAAGATGAGCGTACAGGGACTAGCTTTGCTGCAGGGATAGCTGAAGGAAGCGGGGGCGTCTTCTACTTTAACTGTATTTTTCAACACTTGGATCTTTTTGACTATTTCTCCTTTAAGGCTCAAGATTTTATTTTTTCAAAGTAAGAACAGTGAAAACAAAAAGCAAGCAGAAGTTGTGGTGGAGTCCAGACATTTAATACTTTTTAAGCTTTTGGAATTTTGAGCACGCAGACTTGCTAGAGATAGGAAAAAGGCACTGTTAGTCTAGGACTGAACCATTGTTTGAGATTCCAGTGCTAAGTTATCAAAAGCCAAATTCTAGGAGTCAAGACTACGCGTTTGTCCTGTGGTGTTTGGTGGCCATGCTTTACTGTATGGCCTGAAATGTTGTCCTGGGATATTTCTCTGTCTAGAAAGTCAACTCAGAAACATGGCCATCAAGGAAGTGGGTCAACTCCACAGGGAGACCAGCCATGCAGGGCTGACAGCGTATCCCGTCTTCTGTCGACTAAGTGTGATTGTATGAGCCCAGATTCACTTCACTGATATCTAGAAGATCCACGGCATCCAAATTCGGAGAAAATGGACACGTTTAATTCTACATTTTTACAGAGTTTTTACAGAATCCCTTAGATTTCCCATCTATAATTTCACAGAGCAGAAACACGATCAGTAGAGTGTGAGTCTGGCTATTGTTTGTTGTTCAGCAGCGAAGTTGCACCATACTCTCTGTGACCCCATGGACTGCGGCACACCAGGCTTCCCTGTCCTTCACCATCTCCTGGAGTGTGCTCAGATTCATGTCCACTGAGTTGGTGATGCTATCTAACAGTCTCATCCTCTGCTGTCCTCTTTTCCTCCTGTCTGCAATCTTTCCAGCATCAGGGTCTTTTCCAATGAGTTTTTGCATTAGGTGACCAAAGTACTGGAGCTTCAGCCTCAGCATCATTCCTTCCAATAAATATTCACTGTAAATACTGTAACCATCGAACTGGTGAATTTGAGTGTTTGTATGTGAGGTGAGTATTGCGAAATTTTATAGAAAATGGATGAGTCCCCACAGATTCTTTTCCATTTAGTCAATTTTGTAATTTTTAATTATGTCAACAATTACCTATTTCCTACAAGGCTTGTTGCAATGGAGCATTTACAAAATTCCTATGATCCTTGAAAAAAATAACAATTGATGTGGTCTTCTAAGTGCATACAAATGATGCATTAGGTTACAGAAAGTTCATAATATAGAAAAAATAAGTGAATGCTTATTCTTATGAAAGAATTAGGCTCAGCTTAAGGAAAGCAGTGTCTTCAAATGCAATGTTGCAGGCAGTTGTGAAATATTAAAACCAAAACCAAAGGCTTCTCTTGGTTGTGTCAGGAAATTTTAAGCATGACTCATCTGGCTCATGTGTGCTTGGTATGAGGTGCTCATATACAGCTCTGAATGCATAAATTCTGTGAGAACGAATTAGTGTACCCCCCCCCCCCACACACAAGAAATACTGTAACTGATTAGGCCAATAATCCATACACCCTGCTTATCTGCCTAGAAAGTGATTTCAACATTTTTAAAATGCAAAATACGTGGTTTTCTGAGATGGCATATATCTCAAATTTTTGAGGATTAATTATAATTCTATTTGAAAATGTTTGGATGTTACAATGATAGGATTTGTGGGGCATATAGAAAGACAAATGGAGGCATGGCTGTGAACTCAAGGAGTTTTATAGCCTAGCTGAAGTCATGGAATGAGCGTTCACGACACAACACTTCAAGACAAAATGTAATTAAGCGATAGCCTTTTGTAGTGAACGTTCCGTCCTGGGGAAACTCAGAATGAAGGAGCTTGAATAAGAGAGGAACACATCTGGGCCAAGTGGGCAGCACTGGGGGCAGGTCTTCATCAAACTCACTCCACACTTAGACATTCACATTATGGATTTATGCAAATTTTTCTTGATCCTTTAAAAAGGCATTTCAATATTTCCAATTCTTAGGCTGTGTGCTAAGTCACTTCAGCCGTGTCTGACTCCTTGCAACCGTACGGACTGTAGCCTGCAGGGCCCCTCTGTCCGTAGGATTCTCCAAGCAAGAATACTGCAGTGGGCTGCTGTGCCATCCTTCAGGGGATCTTCCCGACCCAGGGACTGAAACGAAGTCTCATGTCTCCTGCACCGGCAGTAGGTTCTTTACCATTAGCACCACCTGGGAAGCCCAGTTCTTAGACTATTAGTGTTCAATTCGACCTAATTTGCCCCTTTAATTTTCAAGGCTGCTGCTGCTGCTAAGTTGTTCAGTCATGTCCGACTCTGTGCGACCCCATGGACAGCAGCCCACCAGGCTCCTCTGTCCAAGGGATTCTCCAGGCGAGAACACTGCAGTGGATTGCCATTTCCTTCTCCAGATGTTTTCAAAGAGTGTCCCTTAATTCTATTATGGTAGAACAGAGATTGGCGGATAAATGAATCACACACTTTATCCATATATTTCCAGATCTTCTAGATTTCAAACATCTTTTTATATTCTTAAAAGGTCTAGGTGAAGGAAAAGGCACTGCACAGCCAACCCATTGAGAAAGCTTCTAAATGGGATTTTGTGCAACAAGACTTTCAACTTGGCTTCATCTGTGGCACTTTATTGCTTGAACTCCAGAATCAGGATAGGGAGGAAGGAAAGAAGCTCTGAAGTCAAGTGCAGCATTGAGAGCCTTAGGAAGCAATTGGGGTGATTGGGCATTAAGAAGGAAGAGGGGATGACATGGGCATCAGTGGGAAAGCAGTATCAACAGCGTTGGAATTTCTCTAGGAAATGGGTATAATTGTAGAGGCAAGTGAAAAATTGTTGGTGTCTTCCTGGTGCAAGACAATGGGAGCCTGCGGTAATGACAGTGGGCCTTGGGAAGGGAATGCAGAGTCAAAGGCGAGAAAAGGAAAGCAAACTTTAAAGGGCTTGGTAATTGCCATGGGGGGTGAGACAGCAGAGGAGTCCAGATAAAGCAAGCTTAGAGAATAGAAGAGAGTGAAGCCAAGTGAGCTAACTGAGGCTGTGGCGATGCCAAGGTCAATGCTGAAGTCCAAAGACAGTCATTTCAGTAAAGTGCTGAGGAGGAAGCAAGCAGGCAGTAAGAAAGTGGGGGCAGGAGTGTTCAAACACTTTTCAAAGAAGTTTGGCCTTGAAAGAAAAAAGAAAAGGGGAGTAGGAGAATCCAAATAAGTTTATGTCCC
>SJYF01001220.1:558762-594484 GCA_006410515.1 Procapra przewalskii
TTGTGGTTTCTTTATGAGTCTGTGAAGGAAGCATTCACACTCAAGGGGACGGGAAAGGAAGGGAGGTAGAGAAGGACGAAGAGGAGGGCGCTGGGGAGCGAGGAGGGACTCGCCAGGAGAAGGCGGTGTGGGGGAAGAGGGAGCTGTGAGCGTGTCCTCCTGGGTCTGAAGGTCCAGCCGCTCTCTCACCCCATTATTGCCGCTGTTGTTCAATCACTGAGTCGTGCCTGACTCTTTGAGACCCCACGGGCTGCAACACGCCAGGCTCCTCTATCTTCCGCCATCTCTTGGAGCTTTCTCAGCTTCATGTCCATTGAGTTGGTGATGCTTGCTAACCATCTCATCCTTTGCTACCCCCTTTTCCTTCTGCCTTCAATCTCTCGCAGCATCTTTTCCAATGAGTTGGTTCTTTGTATCGGGTGGCTTCCCTGGTGGCTCAGATGGTAAAGCATCTGCCTGAAATGCAGGAGACCTGGGTTCGATCTTTGGGTCAGGAAGATACCCTGGAGAAGAAAATGGCAACCCAGTCCAGTATTCTTGCCTGGAAAACCCCATGGACAGGGGAGCTTGATAGGCGACAGTCCATGGGGTTGCAAAGAGTCGGACACAACTGAGCGACTTCTCTTCCTTTCTATATCAGGTGGCCAAAGTACTGGAGTTTCAGCTTCAGCATCAATCCTATCAATGAATATTAAGGGTTGATATCCTTTAGGATGGACTGGTTGGATCTCCTTGCAGTACAAGTGACTCTCAAGAGTCTTCTCCAGCATTGCAGTTCGAAAGCATCGATATTCTTTGGAGCTCAGCCGTCTTTATGGTCCAACTCTCACATCCATACATGACTACTGGAAAAACCACAGCTTTGACTATATGGACCTTTGTCAGCAAGATGATGTTTCTGTCTTTTAATAAGCTCTCTAGGTCTTTCATAGCTTTCCTTTCAAAGAGCAAGCGTCTTTTAATTTAGTGGCTGCAGTTGCTGTTCACAGTGATTTGGGAGCCCAAGAAAATAAAATCTGTCACTGCTTACACTCTTTACCCTTCTATCTGCCATGAAGTGATGGGACTGGATGCCATGATCTTAGATTCTTGAATGTTGAGTTTCAAGCCAGCTTTTTCACTCTTCTCTTTCACCCTCATCAAGAGACTCTTTAGTTCCTTTTTGCTTCCTGCCATTAGAGTGGTATCATCTGCACATCTGAGCTTGTTGATATTTCTCCCAGCAATCTTGACTCCAGCTAGTGATTCGTCCAGTCTGGCAGTTTGCATGATGTACTCCGCACGGTAGTTAAATAAGCAGGTGGCAGTGTATAGCCTTGCCATACTCCTTTCCCAGTTTTGAATCCTGGATTAAGGATTAGCTGTGACAGGAGCCGACCCCAGTCCAGCCTCTCACTTCCCCATCAGCTCCCAGTTCCGCAGTTCAGAGCGCCTGTGGCCAGCCGTTCACAGTGTCCTTGGGAATCCGCCCCTGGCTCTGTTTGGGCCTGGAGAGCAGTGAGAGCCATGGTGCCACACGGCTGCGGCCACAGGCTCCTGCCAGGGAAGATGGATTTGCTGTGTGCTCCTCCGTCCGCTCATTCATTCTTGTGTATTCCCAGGTGACACACATGTTTCTGGAGGGTTGAAAGCTGAAGAAGACCTGATCCCTTCTCAGGATGTTTGGAATCTAGCTTGAGAGTTTGAAGTAGTTGACTTCTAATGGACCATAGCAACACCATTAAACTATCCCCTCACACTGCTAATCATTAGACTGAGTCTGACAAAACTATCACAGGTCAAGCTTTTTAAATTGTCTCTCTAAGTTAAAATAAATGCAAGCAGAATTCGCAGGAGAGAGATACAGGGCAGGACATTAAATGCCCAGAAATGCCAAGGGCATTCTAATTTTAGAATAAAGAACCTAGTGTCCGAGCGTGGGGCAGGGCTGGAATGTCCCCTCCTGAGCCAACAACGCCGCAGTCCCCACCACCTCCCTCCTCCCTGACCCCAAAGAGTGTGTGCTGGGGAAAATTTGGACACCAGACAGCCTCTCTCATAATTCTGGGAGTTTTTTTTTTAAAAATTACAATTGATTTCTTAGAAGTAATAAACTAGGTTTACGACAGTTGTGGCAAAAGTGACGTCGTAGCTCTCATCTAATGAGTGAGGTGCCCTGCTCCGGGGAGAATGGTCCTGAGTCCCTCTGGTGGTCGCAGACCCGGGTGATCCAGGGGTAGGGACAAAGACTCATGTGAAGAGCATATTGTCAGGGAGCTGAAGGGCTTACCTAGTGAAACGGGAAAGCACAGGTGCACACATTTAGCTTTGTCCTGTGGGGAATGAAAATCTATTTTTAATCAGCACTATAGCACAGAAGAAGTATGGCATGTATGCTTGCTATGAGCAGTGGCAGCTGGCGGGAGGCTGGCAGTTTGTCATCCCAGTACTGGGTCTAAAAAAAAAAAAAAAAATTCAATCTTCAGCTGAAAAAAAAAATGAGACAAAATAACAGCAGCTCACGTTTCTTGAGCACTTCCATGCTTGGCGGTGGGCGCTTTGCTTGAATTGTTACTTCTTTTCTCCTCCTGTCGCCCTTATGAAGGTTCTATAATTATCCATGAGGTAAGCAAGGATCAGAGGGTAAGATAACGTCCTCGAGTTCCCGGGGCTGTGGTGGAATTCCTGTTTGAAATCCTAGTGAGTCTGCTCTTGAGGTCTGCTTCAGTGTCCCGTGAGCCTGCCAGAATGTCCTGGGCGCCCCAGAAGTCTCTCTGTTGACATCATGGAACCATAGACTGTCACCTTCGTAGGGGTCAGAGCCTATCTTGATTGGTTCCGTCTAACCCCAGGTCCTAGTTAAGAGCCTACCCTATCATAATAATCCATACTGGGTGAATGAATGAGTGGATGGATGGATGAGTGATGGATGAATAAATGGGTGATGAATGGGTGAGAGAAATGAGTCTTACGCAGTCTTCTACTGAGTCAGTTTCTGAGAAAGGAAAATAGGCACAGGTCTCCAGGGATTTTGGAAATAGAGCTTTCCAAGGAGGACCTGTATTTCCAAAATATACCACCTTTCAGCAACTCTGCAGGTTGTTTGTACATGTTAGTCGCTCAGTCGTGTCTGATTCTTTGCGACTCCATGGACTGTAGCCCAGCAGGCTCCTCCGTCCATGGAATTTTCCAGGCAAGAATACCGGAGTGGGCCGCCATTCCCTTCTCCAGGGGATCTTCCTGATGCAGGGATCGAACCCGGATCTCCCACACTGTAGGCAGATTCTTGACCTTCTGAGCCACCAGGGCAGTCCTGCAGGTCAGCTGCTTGCAGTCAGTGAAGCGAATACCTATGAATTGGGAAGGAGGGCAAATTAAGCGACGTGTAGCAGCGTGAGTGAAAAGGAGCGTTATATCAGGGACTGTATTAGTCATGAGCAAACTGAATGGAACAAAGTCATAGGATAGAGATTCGAAAATGTTTTGCTGAATAAACACTTGTGGAATTGGATTGAACGTGCCTTGATGCAACAGGCTGGTACTTCAGTTTTAGGGCCATGTGTTGGGGTATTCTTATTGCCTGAGAAATACTACAGTCAATGTCTATGAGTGCTGATATCTTGTAGTTGCTGCCCTTAAAATGTCTGCTCCTGGTTTGAAGATCCTGCTTCCGAAATTAGAGTTTCTCACTCATTGCTGTGCTGGTAATGTGCTGTTTACTCAGGCAGGCTGCTCTGTTTTTGCAGAGATCAAGTACCTATGCCTAAGAACATGAATTTTGACAGCAAGTGTCTCATGAAAATCCCACAGAAGAAGCATGGTGCCCCTTCCGGGGAAGGGGTGAAGGCAGAAACCCATTGTGCATCTCCAGACCTTTCATGTCTCTGCCTGTGGACCCCAGCCTGCTCCTGCAGAGGACCTTGGCTTAGAAACTGCACTCCCCTTTCTCGCCTGTCTCTTGGGAAACAGTAGGAGTGTGCACTGTGGGGTGGTGTGGGGGCAGGCTGCCCAGTGCTTCAGAGTGGAGGGAGCCTGCCGGGCTCCATGGAAGGAGTGAAAAAGCCCTGTGAGCCTCCCTTTGAGATCAGAGCAGCCAGAGAAACTCCCCTTCCCTGCCCCAGCCCCTTACGCTTCACTGAGGATTATTCAGCTACATTATAGCTCTTTATTAGGGGTTATGTGTACTATTATCAGTGGCAAATTACAGGCCAAACTGTAAGGGTCAACAGGAGGGAGGAGCTGGCACAGTACTCTAAGGAGCAGAATTGTTTTAAAAAGCATATGAGGGGCTCAGTTTCTGCCTGACTGCTAACTTCAGACGTGAGACTCTGTTATGCCAGCCACACACAGAGTGTGTTTAAATACTGCACAATCATTAATGCAGAGGTCTAGAGGAACATACATTTGACCGTGATTAAACCATGTGCAATTTGCTTTATTTAATTTCCGTGGGGCCTGTTGCAAAGCAGATTTATCAAGTCATGACTTGGAGAATTTTCTTTTATTAGAGCAGTGTGGATCTTAAACATAAAAGTCATGTCTTCAAATACCATTATGTTCCAGTGCTTTATGCTGTGTTCGTGAAATTAGGCCAAGAATTGCCTGTACCAAAGTGATCAGGGAGCTAATATTTAGAGAAGTGAATGAACTAACATTTGTTTCGTGTACTGTAGGTATCAAGCCTTATGTTAGGCCCTTTATATGTTTTATCTCACTTGATTCTCAAAGGTGTCTCTTAATTTAGAATTGTTTGCCTATTTTTCACACCAGGAAGGGAGAGAAAGTCTTCTCCCAGGTCATATATACTAAATTAACTCAAAAACATATGTTCTTTCTCTATATTTTACTGTCAAATATATCAATAATTATTGAGGAAGTAAGAACAGAGATTTAGACAGCATATTAAAAATCAGAGACATTGCTTTGCCAACAAAGGTTCATCTAGTCAAGGCTATGGTTTTTCCAGTAGTCATGTATGGATGTGAGAGTTGGACTATAAAGAAAGTTGAGTGCTGAAGAATTGATGCTTTTGAACTGTGGTGTTGGAGAAGACTCTTGAGAGTCCCTTGGACTGCAAGGAGATCCAACCAGTCCATCCTCAAGGAAATCAGTCCTGGGTGTTCACTGGAAGGACTGATACTGAGGCTGAAACTCCAGTACTTTGGCCACCTGATGCAAATGGCTGATGCAACTTATTTGAAAAGACCCTCATGCTGGGAATGACTGAAGGCATGAGGAGAAGGGGACAACAGAGGATGAGATGGTTGGATGGCATCACTGTCTCAATGGACATGAGTTTGGGTAAACTCCGGGAGTTGGTGATGGACAGGAAGGCCTGGGGTGCTGCAGTCCACTGGGGTCACAAAGAGTCAGACACGACTGAGCAACTGAAGTGAACTGAAGCAAGAGATCCTTTTATGAACTGAGTTTTTATTCCTTTTACCTAAACTTTTTATATGTATTTGACTCAATAATTTTAAGCATTTACCTTTTGCACACAGCTCAAAATCTCTTGCCTCTCTAATATATCAAGTGATAGATTTTTCTTCATTTGCCTACTCCAATCGCATCTACCAAATCTTGTATCTTAAAAGTGAGTGAAGTCACTCAGTTGTGTCCAACTCTTTGTGACTCCATGCACTGTAACCTATCAGGCTCCTCTATCCATGGGATTTTCCAGGCAGTAGTACTGGAGTGGATTGCCATTTCCTTCTCCAGTGGATCTTCCCAACCCAGGGATCGAACCCAGGTCTCCCACAGTGTAGACAGATGCTTTACTGTCTGAGCCACCAGGGAAGTCTGCATCTTGTATCTTACTCCTTCAAAACTGGAGGTGACATTTACTATTTTATAAAGCTTTCCCAGATAAATTTTATTGTTGAGTTTTATATGTATTACATATAATAAATATCTGATCTATAGAATAATTGGAGGCTTCCCAAGTGTCGCTAGTAGTAAGGCCCCCACCTGCCAATGCAGGAGACACAAGAGACTTGAGTTTGATCTCTGGGTCAGGAAGATTCCCTGGAGGAGGGCATGGCAACTCACTCTAGTATTCTTGCCTGGAGAATCCAGTGGACAGAGGAGCCTGGTGGGCTACAGTGCATAGGGTCACAAAAAGTCATATATGACTGAAGCAACTAAGGATGCACGTGGAATAGTTATAATTGTTGGCTAAAGTTTCCATCAGGATTATTCTTTGTGCTTATTTAGCACTTTATTTATGTGGGCAATGGATCATAGGCGCTCTGTAAGAGCAGGAATATTCATGTTTATTTCTCTGTGCTTAATGTCTAGTTGAGGGCCTGGAAAATAGAACTCTTCCTCCCCTCCCTCCATGTATATATACACAGATGTACTCACACACATTTATATATATATTTCTATTTGTAATGCACTTACACTAAATAGCATGGGCATCAGGTTTTGGTCATGTTACCATCTTTGTTAAGCGTCATTTGCATTTTCTGTACAGAGTTCAAATGTCTTTTTCTCATATCATATTCTTTCCTACCTTTTTGCGTTTATTAATTGAGATTAATTATTCAGCCTGAGCAATACCTCTTTGTTAAATATTTCACCGTCTGCACTCAGGCTTCATGCGTTCAGCATTGTAACTATTACAGGACTAGGAAAGGCAGCATTTCATGAGGCTTAGAACATTCTTGAAAGAAAATGGGAATACTTGTTGAGGATGTGAATGCTTTCTAAAATAATCTAGTGTTTAACCAGAAGGAAAAATGTCTTCCAAAATTTCTATTTTCAGTGTTAGATAACTCTGCACGATGTATGTTTCTCTGTGTGTATATGTGTGTACGTACATGTTTATGTATGTGAACACATGTGTGCAAGTACATGTATGTGTATGCATGTTTAACCCGAGTTGAAGTCTCCCATCTAGACTAAAAATTCTGCCTCTGTGTTTTTTCAATATTTTAAGTGCTCAGAGGATAATGCAATATTGCAAATTATTTTAACAACCCTACAGACATTGCTGTTAAGTATAGGGAATGAATGAATGAAAATACATGCTGATATCCTTGAAATGTATGAAAATGCATGGGAATACATGCTTATATGTCACCCAAGTAAAAGCATCCCACATCTTTCCCTTGTTTCACGTGCATAATTGCTGGTTTCTTTTAATAAACTGGGATCATATCATATTCTACAGCCAAACAGGGACTTGCAAAAGATTTTCACACTCATTGGTTATTAAAGTTTCCAAAGATCTAAATACTCGTAACATCCTGAGCCTGTGATTTTCAACAACGAAGCTTTAAATTCTTCTGACATTTAACGGAATTTTCTGTGGTGTTAAAACAGTGTTCTACACAAAATGCATTATAGAACACTTGATTTTTTCTTTCTGAGGAGAAAAAGGATAGGAATAATGAGCTCTTGATAAAGGAAACCCAGTTCAATTGGATTTTAAATATGCATGTTAAAAATAGATTGTGTACACATGAGATGCTGGATGATGCTTAATCAACAATAATTGTATTTCAAGCAAGCGTGCCCTTTCCATATTCTGTTTGGCACTCCCATGATTCGCCAGGATGTGTCACGCTCTGGAATTGTGGCAGCTTCTGAATTTTTGTACTTGAGCCTCTTTTAAACCATTTGGAGTTAAAGGTCATGCCAGGTGTCACTGGAAAGATAATGTCCTACGGGGTGTCAGTAAAATCTGTGATATGATTTATTGGAATCATATGTTAATTGGATGGCAGCTGCTTTTGAATGGGTAGTCTTTCTCTTTTCTTAATGCTGACAGATGAAAAAGGAGATATCTGTTGAAAGAAGCCCCCTTTAGTGCTAAATGAAAGTCTGAAGCTGACTAATTTTTACTTTATGTATTTAAGAACTCGATTGTCTAGCTGTCAAAAGTGGAAGAAGATATTCCGTACAGGCTGGAAAAATCTGCTTTTTTGTCAAGCGGGTTCATATCAGAAGTCTCTGCTTGTCTGGAGTTCATGGTTGTTACTGTCTAACCTTTCGGTTCAGTCATCTTCCTATCTATTGGTTTCCAGTGCTCTTTTACACCTGCCCACATTGCCAGGTCTTTCCTTTGTCTCTTTTTAAACCTAGCTTTAGTTGGTAGTGAAAAATGCACTATGGTATGACATGTATGTGTTACCATGATTTTCATTTCTCAGATCACCCAAGGATACTCAAGCATAGCCAAACACCCGAGGTGGGTTTAGCCCTGGCCCTCCCGCTCCTGGAGAATGAGCCTCAGCTTACCCATACATATGATGGGATATATATGATTTGAAAGTTTGTAAACTGTGAAGTACTAATTAACATGGGAATAATGATTACTAATGTAACACATTCAGTGGTATACATTCCATTATCAGTGATCAGCCTGGAGGATGAATGTCGTGCTCCATTAAATAGAGAGAAATTCTTGGTGATTCCAAAATAACACCTCACGGGTAGTATCACTAAAACTGTTGGCTTTGTGGCAAGAACAATTACATTGCTTTTACTGTAGGTAAAATATTAAGTTTAGGTAAAATACTAAGTTTAGGGAAATCACGCCTCCCTTTGGTCTTTCATGTGTGTGCTCAACATCTAATACTCAGATTAATGATTCCTGGAGTTCGCCTTACCCACTGCAAGGCTGACTTTCTTCTCTTGGACATTCTCCTCTTCCTCCTTCTTTCTCTTGTCTCTTCCTCAGGGGAGTTGGTCAGCCCAGTGTCAGGACTGAGTGCTTAATACAACAGGAAAACCTGAAGGCTGGCTCAAGCCACCAGGGAGCAGATCAACTTTCATCCGTAATTTGGCCACGGTTGTCCTAGGAAGGCTCTAGCCAGTCTGGCTGCTGACCATCCACTGTGGAGAGGCCCACAGTGGTCAAGCTCACCAGTCATCCCAGGTCAGGTGGTAGCTTCTCTCTTGAGAAAGGAGTACAGCAAGGTTGTATACTGTCACCCTGCTTATTTAGCTTATATGCAGAGTACATCATGAGAAAGGCTGAATGAAGCTCAAGCTGGAGTCAAGATTGCCAGGAGAAATATCAATAACTCAGATATGTGGATGACACCACCCTTATGGCAGAAAGTGAAGAAGAACTAAAGAGCCTCTTGAGGAAAGTGAAAGTGGAGAGTGAAAAAGTTGGCTTAGAACTCAATATTCAGAAAACTAAGATCATGGCATCTGATCCCATCACTTCATTGCAAATAGATGGGGAAGCAATGGAAACAGAGACTTTATTTGCTCCTTGGAAGACAACTGTGACAAAGCTAAATAGCTTATTAAAAAGCAGAGACATTACCAACAAAGGTCCGCCTAGTCAAAGCTATGGTTGTCCCAGTGGTCTTGTATGGATGTGAGAGCTGGACCGTGAAGAAAGCTGAGCACCAGAGAACTGATGCTTTTGAACTGTGGTGTTGGGGAAGACCCTTGAGATTCCCTTGGACTGCAAGGAGATCCAACCAGTCCATTCATTCTAAAGATCAGTCTTGAATACTCATTGGAAGGACTGATGCTGAAGCTGAAACTCCAATACTTTGGCCTCCTGATGGGAAAAATGGACTCATTGGAAAAGACCCTAATGCTGGGAAAGATTGAAGGCAAGAGAAGAAGGGGATGGCAGAGGATGAGATGGTTGGATGGCATGACCATCTCAATGGATATGAGTTTGAGTAAGCTCCAGGAGTTGGTGATGGACAGGGAGGCCTGGCATGCTGCAGTCCATGGGGTCACAAAGAGTCAGATGCGACTGAGTGACTGAACTGCTCTGATCTCTGTGTGGAGATCTGATAGGGGGAGAGTACGGTGAGCTGGATATTGTACAGAAGGCTCACTCTGTGCCTCTGTTGGTCTGGACTCCCCAATATTGATGAGCTTTACTGCATTTCCACCAATTTCCCCCAAGACAGGCCCACGATTATGGGAGTCCTCATCCCGGAGGGGTTCAGCCTCAACCTCATGGTGAGTGGTTGGTTATAGCCCTCCTGCAGGGTATGCCTGGCCCCTGAGTCAAGACCTTATCAAGAGTCCCAAGTTCCCTTTGTGTCTTGGAGTCTCTGGTATTACATCAACAGAGACACTTTGATAAGGTCCAATCTCAAAAGAGGGCTTCCCTGGTGGCTCAGAGGTTAAAGCGTCTGCCTCCAGTGCAGGAGACCTGGGTTCGATCCCTGGGTAGGGAAGAACCCCTGGAGAAGGAAATGGTAACCCACTCCAGTATTCTTGCCTGGAGAATCCCATGGACAGAGAAGCCTGGTAGGCTACAGTCCACAGGGTCACAAAGAGTCGGACATGACTGAACGACTTCACTTTCTCTTTCAACCTCAAAAGAGCAGTCAGGGTCTCACAGGAGGGTCACTGGGCTTCTAGAAACTCTGGAAATTATAGGTCAGGATTCTCCAGAGAAAGATAATCAATAGGATATCCATATATCTTTCAAAGACATTTATTAGAAGATACTGGTTCACGTGATTATGGAGGCTGAGAAGTCCCAGGACCTTCCATCTTCAAGCTGAAGACCCAGGAAATCCAAGGCTGTAGTTTGAAGGCCTGAAAGACAGATTGCCGATGGCACAAGTTCTGTTTTGGGTCAGAAGACCTGAGCACCAGGAGCACCAAGGATGTGAGCTCCAGGGACCAGCTCAGCAGTCAGGCAGAGCTCTAATTCAAGCATCTCCGTCTTCTCTGTCCTCTTCAGGCTCTCAACAGATTGGATGAATCCCATCCACACTGAGGAGGTCCATCTGCTTTGCTCAGTCCACCAGTTCAGATGCTTCAGCCAGAAACATCCTCACAGGCACCTCAGAGATAATGTTTAGCTAGATACTTGGGCAACCCTTGGCTTCGTCAAACTCGCACATAAAAGCAGCTATCATTGATGTAGGGACTCCTTTTTCCAAGTCTCCAAAAGTCTTCTTATACCCTTTCCCCACAGTTTCCTAACCCTAGTGGAGTGTGTGTGTGTGTGTGTGTGTGTGTGTGTGTGTGTGTTTAAAGAATGCATTTCCATTTCCTTGCCAGCAGAATCGGGAGACAAGTAGATTTTCTTGCTAAATAATTAAAAGATTCTGCTTTTCTGGGCACCTGAATATACACTGTACTGTACTGTCTCACTCATGTCTGACTCTTTGTGACCCCACAGACTGCAGTCTTCCAGGCCCCTCTGTCCATGGGATTTCCCTGGCATGAATACTACAGTGGGGGGCCATTTTCTCCTCCAGGGGATCTTCCTGACCCGGGGATTGAACCCATGTCTACTGAGTCTCCTGCACTGGCAGGTAGACTTTTTACCACTGTGCCACCTGGGAAGTCCATTGGATGTATAGATTTTTACTGAAAAATAAGCATTTTTTTTACAATGTTTTCTAATGTATAAACATTTTATGTAAAGCCTTTGGTCAGTGTGGGAAAATCTGACTGAATATAATACATTTGGTTATCAGAGTTATAAACAGTAAAATCGTAAGAATAGAGTATAATTTTAGGAATTTCAGATCCAAGAAAATAAACTCTTAAACAGAATACAGTTAGCAAGGTGTTAAATAAAATGTTATAAAAATGAGGGTGTTAGATGATAAATATGCTTGTCAATATAGTTCTTACTTGTACCAATGTTTTTAATAAAGGATGGTTAGCTTTAGATGTTGGTCAAGAATGGGTTACTCTCAAGGATGGGCAGTTATCACAGCTTCGCAGAGGAAATCTTCCCCACGACCTATGGCCTCATGCTTGTCACCTCCACTCTTCTTTGGAAAGAAAAACAGGATACCTGGTCCAGTTCAATTAGTGATTTTAAAGATATATATTTCCTGATTAAGACAATGGGGATAATTCTAGGCAAGCTAATACATGCCAAGAGGCTATATTAAAATTTTCCTTAGACTCCTTGGGTCTAGAGGAAATACTGAATATAGTTTAGGAATGTGAAAATCTTTATATTTAATATTTGTGTTTAGTCTCTTTAAGTGAAGTGGCTCAGTCATGTCCAACTCTTTGTGACTCCGTGGGCTGTAGCCCACCAGCCTCCTCTGTCCATGGGATTCTCCGGGCAAGAATACTGGAGTGGGTTGCCATTTCCTTCTCCAGGGGATCTTCCCAACCCAGGGATCGAACCCAGGTCTCCTGCATTGCGGGCAGACGCTTTAACCTCTGAGCCACCAGGCAAGCCCGTTTAGTCTCTTGGTCATGTCCAACTCTTTGAAACCACATGGACTGTAGCCTTCCAGGCTCCTCTGTCCACGGGGATTCTGGACCTTCACTGCATTTTTACACATCTCATTTCCCCTGTTAGACTGTAAGCTCCTTGAGGGTAGAGGGCAGTACAGGGGGCTCTGAAGAGGGCAGTAAGGACAGGCCTTCACTGTACTCCAGGCAAGAATACTGGCATGGGTTGCCATGTCCTCTTCCACGGGATCTTCCCAACCCAGAGACTGAATCCAGGTCTCCTGCACTGCAGGTAGATTCTTTAGCATCTGAACCACCAGGGAAGACCATATTTTATATTTATGTTAATGTAAATATGACTTGATATTACTTACCATATGAAATCAATACCATCAATATACATAAAATGTATAATGTACCTCTAATGTTTTTAGTAGTATGAGTGGTAAAAATGATTTGCCCCCAAGGAGCTTACAGTCTAATGGGAAATGAGACATGTGAAAATAAGTTTTAAAACAAAGATGTTTGAATTGCGACTGCCTGGAGATGAGGTAGGGCGGGAGAGTTTGGTTGGAGGAATTGATGTTTGTGGGGACTGTGAAGGGGAGAGAGAATGGTAACGGGCCTAAATGGGATGAGGGCATCATGAGTAGACAGGAGCTAAGGCAGGACTAAGTCTGCAGGTAGGAAGGTCATGGGGAGGAGGTGACATGGAAGAAGGCGAAAGAGGTCAGTAGAGACATTATGGCAACATCCAAGCATTACTCAAGAAAGGTTGGACTTATGTTGAGATCAGTATGGGTCTTTCAAGGATTTTTACAGTGAAATAGGATGAACCAGGTTAGAAAATGCCCTTGGATTAAGTAATAGAAGGTGTAGACAAGGCAAGATGGTTTTGAAGGGTGTGATCAGACTTTAGTTCAGGGGCAGGAACACTGTTTTTCCCTGGAGAGGGTCAGCTAGTATACCTTGCGGCTGTGCCAATCTACGACTCTCGCCACTGTTCAGTTCCGGTGCTGAAGTACAAAAGTAATCATAGATATTGCAGGCAAGTGGATGTGTCTGTGTCCCATGAAATTTTACTGACCCCTGTTCAAGCTTTAATCTGATAAATGACCTTCAGGTACGGAGGCAGCACTGCATTTTAGAAAGACATTGAGTTTGGGCTCATACATGCATGGATTTTAATCCTAGCACTTATTCCAGCTACAAGAAAATAAATGTGATCGTGTGAGTCAAAGCACCGATCACTTAGCAGATATTCAGATAATGTAAGAGTCTTTCCCTATATTCAGTGTCATGAAGTTCACTCTAAAAAACAAGTCAGGTAGAAACAGTGTTCTTTCTTTTTCGAGAGCATATAATAAGCTCATGCTTACAGAGTCTGTTTTCTGCATTCTCAGTCACATTCAAGTACCTTCACATCCATGTTACTTCACTGGTTTTATTCGCCTCTGTGGTCTGTTTGAAACATTTAATCCATCAGGCTGGTTGTGTTCTTTGTCTAAAGACTTATCACTGTTAATAAAAGCAACAGCAGTGACAACAATGATAGTTACTATTTATTATATTTACCAGCCATTGTGTTAAGTCTTACATAAATTACCTTATCAACTACTCACAACTACCCACAATGTTAGTAAGCACTATTGTTTTTATTTAAGAGATGAGGAGAATGAGAATAAGGGAGCTTGTTTCCAAAGCTAGACATCTAGTAAGTTAAATAACTAGTTTTCAAACTACTTTCTGCTTCTCTATGACTTTTGAATTGTTCTTCCCTTGAATTTTTATCCCTTCTGCACCCATCAAAATATGATCAAATTTTGTTTAAAACTACTCCTTTTCATAAAATATTTCTAGAGATCCTCAGCTCCCTTTGATCTTTCCCATCTTTCACATCTGGTATTATTTAGAATCTTTTGCCATTTGCTATATTAGTCTCTGGATGTTTGGGTCTTGCAAGAAAGGGGACTTTAACTTTCTATGACCAACCCAACCATTATTTTGTTGGTGCCTGCTATATGATGTAACTTACAGGTCCTTGAACATTCAGCAAATGTTTACTGAACTCCTGCTAAGTGCTACATGATATGAGGTTTCTAAAATGACGTGACGAAGGAGGACCAAGGAGAAAAGACCAGTTTCTAATTTCAAACATGAGCATAGACTTCTTGGGCTATGGAAGAAATGCAAATTCAAACTAGGGAAGGGTGAACTGGGTAATTTGGGTGAGCCAGGAAAATTGACTCTGTACTGAGAAATAAGCCGGTTCTTTCAGAGATCCACTTGAAGGATGTGAAGGAATAAGTCAGAATTATCCTTAAAGGCAGGGCATTCCAAACTTTATGTATGTATAGTTTCTGAAATTATAGCATGCCTATTCCTGTCTGCAGTAAAACACTGGCAAAGGCAAGAAAAAGTATTCATCGTGGTGGGAAGCTGGGCTGTGATGACAAATGGTATAAGTCATGGAAATTGTCAGAAGGAAATAAGGACGAGTAGGGGGATGGGGGAAGCAGAGATGGGTTTCCAAAACCACAGTGGCCGGGAAGGGATTTCCAGTTCCCACCGGCCCGTGATTCGGACTTTGAAATTGTCTAAATGGTTTTGTGGGTAATGCACAAGATGCAAGTTCTTGTCACATGATCCAAGTTCTTGTCACATGATCCAAGGTGCCACCATTTTAGAGGCTGAAGTGAAGTGAAATGAAGTCGCTCAGTTGTGTCCGACTCTTTGCGACCTCATGGACTGTAGCCTACTGGACTCCTCTGTCCATGGGCTTTTCCAAGCAAGAATTTTATGAGCTATGAGTGAGACAGTTGAACACAATATATGTGTTCTTCCAAGAATTAGGTCAAGTTTACTCCACCCACTCCTTGTTTCCCTGGTGATGGGTGGAGTGGGTTGCCATTTCCTTCTCCAGTGGAACTTCCCGACCCAGGGATCAAACTTGGGTCTCCCGCATTGTAGGCAGATGCTTTACCATCTGAGCCACAAGGAAGGGGTATTTTAGAGGTTACAACTATCTAAAAATACAGGATGCATTTGATGCAATCTTTCTGCATAATGTAGTCAGGGAAACTGAGGAGTGCTTTGCACTATTAGACAACAATCAAGGATAGTTAAAGACAGTCAAGTTGCTTCACTGCATGTAGCTGCTCACACTTGGGAAAGCCTCGGGAAATCAGGTACGGATTTAATGAGTCACAGATTTTATTACCTGTCCAACCAGTATTTTAAATAGCGCTTGTTTTTCCTTTCATGTCAAATGCAAAATGAAGTAAGTGGCTTCGAAAATCATTACTTGGAGAGAAAAAAGGAAGGGTCATGATCTCAGTTTTTAAATTGGTCCAAAGAGATGCTGAAGGCAAGCGTAGTCCCTCGGGGATTCGTAAGGGAGTGATAATATGAGGCTGCAGGACAAATGCCATTCTGTTAGGGCAGAATTCAGATTACAGGGCAAGCACTGTTGTGCGAATGAGCAGCTACCATTCCTTACCAAGCAGCTAAGCTCTGGACTTTAACACTCTGGTCTTTTAATGGGTCCCCAGGAGAACATCTTCTTGGTTGACCAAAAGCTAGAGGTAGCATGAGTTCTCTGGAGGCCTCATTTAATCTTCTTGTGTGACGCAAAGAAATCCATAGGCATCACCAGGGAAACAAGGACATTCACAAGTTTCTATCAGACCAGCTGGATTTCAGAGGAAACTAATTGGCATTTTTGAATAATGCTGGGGAAGAGAACAATCAGTAGGAAGGTGGTGAATTTGTCAAAGAGTCCTAAAATATCAAGGCCTGCAGAAAGCTGAGGTTTCATTTTCCGTATTGATTAAAAATCTCTACCCGGGGCTTTATAAAAAAGGAAAGGAAGTTCTGGGGGAAAATTTCCAGTTTCCATTGAGAAATGTTTCAGGAGACATAATTAACAGGAAAATGATGATGATGATGGTGGTAGTAATAATAATAGCTAGTAGGCTTGTATATATTCTCTCTTTCCTCAAAATTTAATGATTGAAGCCACAAAGCAGGAACATATCAATTACAGTATGAGTCAAATGGAATTGATGCAGTTATAAGAAAATAGAAGGGAAATGCATATTATCTGAGTACTTACGGTGCGCTAGGCCTCAGAAAGAAGCTTTATCTGTGTTTATATAACTATATGTGTGTGTATGTGTGTGTGTGTGTGTGTGTGTGTGTGTATAGATACGCCCTAACTTTAATAAAAATGCTGTCAGTTATTAGTTAAGGTGAACTTTCAACACTGAAATGTATTTTTCCCTATGCAGCTATGAGTGAGACAGTTGAACACAATATATGTGTTCTTCCAAGAATTAGGTCAAGTTCACCATGTGTCTGGCAGAACACTGCAGAGCCTTCTGGTCTACCTTGAGGCCCCTCTCCATGGGGCATGACTCCAGGGTAAGCAGAAGCACAATTTGCAGGAAGGAAACTACTGTCATTATGCTTCAGAATGATCACATCCTTGAGATGAACTGGCTTCTGATGAGTGTTGGTAGCTTTTGCTCTGGAAGAAAAACCAAGGGGTTTTCTGAAACCACAAATGGATAGAAAGAAAGATTTTATGAAAGTCTACTTTTAGCAAATTGCCTCTTTGATCAGCAAATGCCTTGACATCTTTCATATCATTTTCATACAACCTCTCTGTACAGGTAAAACTGTTTGAGGAGTTTAAGATGAAAATCAGATGAAATCCTGTGCTGAATTTAGTAATGCCAATCTGAAGACTCTGCAATCCCTAGATAATGAGGAAGTAATAGGAAAACGGGGGCAGTAAAGGACTCCACGGGGTTTATCTTTTGTGTCCAGGAAATACTGTGAGACTTTTAAAGAGGTGGGAGCTGGATTCCCTGGCATGGTTCAGGGCTGGCACAGGGGTTGAGTGTGATCCCCTCAGATGCAAGGGAGATCACTCATCCCCCATCTATGGACATAGAGTCAGGCTTATTTGACCCTGTGGAGAAAAGCTTATTTTTTAAGTGAAACACATTAGCCTGCTTCCTAGAGGAACTAAGTTCCTAGGAACTAAGAGAGGGTTATGCTGAGTGGTTCTGGGGAGAACCGAAAGGGTAACAGGGTCCTACCTCCTTCCGTCCCCGTGTGCCAGTGCGTCATGCAGCTCAGATCTCTTCAGGGGCCTGATGAAGTGAAGGAGGTCCTGTCAAAGTTGTGGGTGTGAGAAGGGGTGGACAGGGGTGGACCTACAGATCTGCAGCAATCTCTTTCAACTTCAAGTTGAGGAAGCAATGAAGAAAATATGGGAAGGGTGACCCGGTGTGGGGTGGCGTCCTGCTGGTGCTCATACGTGGGCAGACATGGCTGGGCAGTGGGGTTCTGCTCAAGCAATGTCCAAGCTGTGCTCGCCCCCCCAAAAGGGGGAGATGTTTGAGACTCTGCATTGTGACCCTGGTGACCCTACTAGCTGGTGTGTTTGCTGGCTGAGCGGAGCAGGTCTGCCTCCAGGTTCTGCTCTCTGACATGGGCACAGCCCCACAGACAGTTTCTTACTCATTCATGTAAAGATTGCCTTTGCAGGTCGCGTTAGTGGTAAAGAATCTCCCTGCAGTGCAGGAGACACAGTCGTCGAGGGTTTGATCTCTCTGTGGGGAGATCCCCTAGAGCAGGAGATGGCAGCCCACTGCAGTACTTGTGCCTGGAGAATTCCATGGACAGATGAGCCTGGTGAGCTGCAGTCCATGGGGTCACAGAGTCGGACACGAATGAGCGACTGAGCAGTGTGGAGTTTACTCCTCATTCGCAGAGAGCTGCTCCTTGGTGCCCTGTCCTCTGTACCTTCCTCGGAATGCTGACCTGCCAGGACCGGGTACACTCAAGTCCCTTTCCTTTCTGGCCGGCCCTTTGTCTTCGAGATATTATTTGTATTGAGTATTTTGAGACTTAGTTAACTTGCAATAAAATAATGGACAAAAATAGTTGGGATCTCTTTTGAGGTTGTGTAAGTAAAGCATAGACATGGTATCCATTGAACTTGATTGCAATGTTCTTCATCCGCAAGTTGAAAATAATGATAGTCACAAACTTAGTGGCTTATTGGGAAAAGTTAAACAAGAGAATGAAAGTGAAAGTGAAAGTTGCTCAGTCACGTCTGACTCTTTGCAACTTCATGGACTCTCCAGTCCGTGAAATTCTCCAGGCCAGAATGCTGGAGTGGGTACCCTTTCCCTTCTCCAGGGGATCTTCCCAACCCAGGGATTGAACCCAGGTCTCCCACATTGCAGGCGGATTCTTTACCAGCTGAGCCACAGGGGAAACCCAAGAATACTGGAGTGGGTAGCCTATCCATTTTCCAGAGTATCTTCCCAACCCATGGACTAGAACCAGGTTCTCCTGAATTGCAGGAGGATTCTTTACCAACTGAGCTCTCAGGGAAGCCCTACCACCTAGTAGTATTGAGGAAAGTATATGGTTTAGCTGGTGAAAGACAAGCAACAGCTGTAGCTGGAATTATTTTGTCCTGTCTTAGAATAAGAAAGAATTTTAATGGGGGAAAAACTCATCAATGTGAATAATCTGACATTTATGGTACTGTATGAGTTATATGAGGATTATGCCATTCCAGTTACGAACAGACATTCAAAACCTTAAAAGCAGGCTTATTTGCTTTTCATAGCTTATTTGTTATTCAAAGAAGATTGCAGTAATGTGGTTTTTATTACCTGTGGCCTCTAATGGGGATTTGAGACTAGGTTTCTATTTGGGTTCTGAAAGTTGGGAGCTCCTTTGCTGCCATATTTTCATTATCATTTCTGTTCTGTTCAACCTCCCTAACTTAATTTCTAGTTTGGTATTTCTCAAAGTATGTCCCATGGACTATCTTCCAGGGATTTTTTAAGAGTGCAGACTCATTTCAGAAATGGGAATGAGAAATATGCATTCTAGAAAAGCTTTACTGGTAATTCTGAAGTTTGAGAAATGCTGGAAGTTTCAACCAGCCATTGTTTACCTCAATTATACATTTCTCAAGTCATCTCATGTGCTTCTATCAAATATTTCACTTTCTTCCAAGTTTAGAAAATAGCATATAGAATATAAAAGGCCCAAAGAAGAGCTTAGAACCCATATTCCCAACCTTTTTTGTTAATTAACTCCTTTCAGTTCAGTTCAACTCTACTTAGTCGTGTCCGATTCTTTGTGACCCCATGGACGGCAGCATGCCAGACTTCCCTGTACTTGGCTAACTTTCGGAGCTTGCTCAAACTCATGTCCATTGAGTTGGTGATGCCATCCAACCATCTCATCCTCTGTCGTCCCCTTCTCCTCCTGCCTTCAATCTTCCCCAGCAACAGAGTCTTTTCCAAGCATAATATAAATCAAAAGATCTTCTACTTAAATCTATTGTATAGATTTTCATATGAAGATTGACTAACGCTTGCTAATCATGCTGTCTTATCATATAATGTGCTTATGCTTACCAGAAAGTTAGTGTAGATGCCGTGGTGTAAGGACACACAAGCACTTCACACTCTGATCCTTTCACCTTGTCATTTGAAACAAATTATGAGTTCTGCTTGCTTCAGTTTGCTTACCTTAATAAGGAGTTACAAATACTCATTTAATGATATTATGAGATTAAATTATTTTATTATAGTAATAGTTTTTTTCTTTCCTGCTAAAAGCCTGAAACCATTTCTATGGGAGATTTCTGTTTATTTGTATTACTTGCAAAAATGCGTCCTGACAGAACTGAGATTAGGCAGAGGGGTAAGAAGTTGCCCCAGGCTTTGCTTCTAAAAATGCTTTAAGATACAAACTCACAAAGGACAGTAACTCAGATAATGAATTTTTGTGCCAAAAGATGACGTTAAGATTAAAGTGCCAGTGAACAGGATTCTCTTTATAAAACCCCAAACTGTAAACAATAATATTTAATAACAACAAAAAATAGTTAAAACGGAATTTGGAAGTTGCTTCCTACGTGATGGAGAAGATTCTTGAGCAGATCTAGTGAGAATGCACATTTGCTAAATGTGTGAAATTAGTGGGTTCATCTGACAGCCGTTGTCTTTAAGTCTCAAAAATGAGTCTGCGGGTGAAAACCGTTCCAAGAGACTCGTGTAAACGTTTGATTTCCTTAGGAGCAAAAATCCAGATCAAAAATGGAGTTGGCCTGCTATAGGAATAGGTCCTCCCAGTAAACCAGGGGTTGTTTTTTTTAAGCAGCGGTTATTTTCATGTAATGACTTTGATAGAAGTGAAAGGTCTGGGAATTTATTTATTTACTTATTTCTTTAATGATTAGGCTAGAGAAAGAAAACCTTTTGACCTGTGAGCACGAATGCACCTGACCGTCCACCACACGGAAGCATGTCCAGACAGGTGGCCACTCTGGAGGCCGCTCCATCTCCATCCCTGGAGACACAGGAACAAGGCGCAGCCGGGCCTGGCTGGGCGGCTGGGCAGCCAGAGGCAGTCTGGAGAGAGAGCGCAGCTTCTTGCAGCCAAGAAAGTGAGTGTTGACTCTATGTTTCACATTTTTTCCCACTTGAAATTAGTTGTTCGTCCTATCAATCACTATTCACTTTTTTTTTTTTGAGGCCCTGGGTGAAGCTGACAGGGTTTAGTGTTTTTAGGTCCTCTATCGGATTAACGCTTTTCTTTTTGGCTCTAACAAAGCAGCACTCGTCACAGGTTAAGACGTAGACAAGAGATTCAATACTTGGGAAAATTCTTGTGGACTTAATAAGCCACTTTTACTAATTTTCTTTTTCCCATAGGAATCTGAAGAACTCTTTCAGGACACACAGCCTTTTAAAAAAGCATTCTTCCTGAGGGGCTTTATACCAATAATACATAGCTCCTCTCTTCACCAGAAACAATGGAAGCTTTCCAGGAAGTTATTGTCAGTGACCACTGGAGGTGGAAAACCTTCAAAGAACCATCCATGGTCTTTAAGAAATGACAAACTTTTGAAAAAAAGTCCGTTATTTAAAATAAAAATTCTTCCTTTACAAAAAGAGATACTTAAAGCAGCAAAATCCTTTCTAATAAACCTGGTAAAACATTGCTAATAAGTGACTTTATTATTATTATTATTTTTTTTTTGGAGAGAAAGCATAGCCAGAAGAGCTCAAGTAGTATTAAGAAACTGAAAAAGCAAATTTTATTGGTAGGTCCGGGTACGAAAATTATGAGGTTCAATAAAAAATAAAGCCATGAAAACCTCTTGCTCAAAAAGCAGGGGCAAATGTAGTTAAATAAGTTTTACTCTTTAAAATATTTTAGTGCTTATAATAGGAGTGACATGATGCATGAGTCCCAGCATGGACATGCTGCTGTTGCTGAGTCGCCTCAGTTGTGCCCGACTCTGTGCGACCCCATAGACAGCAGCCCACCAGGCTCTCCCGTCCCCAGTGTTCTCCAGGCAAGAACACTGGAGTGGGTTGCCATTTCCTTCTCCACAGCATGGACATACACATTTAAAAAAATAATACTTCTGGTGTTATTTTGTATAATATAGTAAATACCATTTTATTAATGTGACATTAATTGATGAGATGAGTTTTCTAGCTCACTTTACTGGAAAGTCATTTATTAGATCACCAAAACTTCATTTTCAATTGCTATGAATGTATGCCTCATTTTATTACCCCTTACAGAGTCTGTGTTTTGTATAAATTGAAGTTTGTGGCAACCCTGGGTCAGGCATATATATCAGCACCATTTTTCCAAGAGCATTTGTTCATGTCTCCATGTCACATTTTGCTAATTCTGACAATATTTGAAGTGTTTTCATTATTATGTTTGCTACTGTGGTTGATCAGTAATCTTCAGAATTATTATTGGAGTTATTCTGGGGCATCATGAATCAAGGCCATAAAAGATGGTGAATATAATTGATAAATAAATATGTATGTTCTGATTCTTCCACTGACCAGCCATTCCCTCTTGTCTGTCCATCTTCTTGGGCCTGAAACACAAGAAAATTGAAAATAGGTCAATTAATAACCCTATAGTGGCCTTAAAGTGTTCAAATGAAAGCAAAGTCAATTGATGCCATACACATCATTGTTGTCTTATTGTAACAAATTGCCATGTTTATCCCAATCTTCAGCGACCGCCACCCTGATCAGTCAGCAGCCACCTACATCGAGGGAGGACCTTCACCAGCACAGAGATTACACCTCCCAGAAGACTGAGATGACGGTTAGTATTCTTTAGCAATAAAGTATTTTTAATTAAGGTATGTACTTTTTAAAGATATAACAATATTATTCACTTAATAGAAAACAGTATAAACATAACTTTTATATGCACGTGAGGGTTAGTGTTAGTCTCTCAGTTGTGTCTGACTCTTTGTGACCCCATGGACTGTAGCCCGCCAGGCTCCTCTGTCTATGGGATTCTCCAGCCGGGAATACAGGAGTGGGTTGCATGCCCTTCTCCAGGGGATCTTCCCAACCCAGGGATCAAATCTGAGTCTCCTGCATTGCAGGCAGATCCTTTACCATCTGAGCCATCAGGGAAGCTCTTTATATGTGCTGGGAAACCAAAATAAACTGTGTTTATTATCACTTTATTGAGATAGTCACTTTATTGAGATAGTCACTTTATTGTGATGCTCTGGAGCCAAACTTGAAATATCTCTAAAGTATACCTGCAATTAAAAATGACATTAATTTCTCATGGTAAATGCCAGATCAGAAACAATTTTTGATTTTTTTTTTTTAATTTGAGAGGGGTCCTTTTGCTGATATAACTTTAGTTGTAGCAACATTGGAGTATATTTCTGATAAATCACTCCCAAATATAAATTTTTGTCTATTTAAATGAATGATTCTCAGTGAACAAGTTTCCTAAAAAGGTTTAACTCTTCATACAAATCAGTTTTGTGCAAATTTGAATTTAAGTGTAAATTTATACAATGCCATTTTAATGTTTGCTCTGACATTTTCTGAAGTTTGTGGGAGTTGTAGAGGAAACTGGAAGTGACTTCATTATTTGTATATAATACAAAATTCATGTTTATGAATTTTATTACTATAACTTCAATTGCAAGGAAGAAAGATTTGTCTCCTTTATTGATAAGTGGTTTGTGTGAAGCTTCATAGGCTTCTTTTCCATATAGTATTTGCTCTTAAAATGTAATTTCTATTCCTAAGCTTGTGGATTCTTGCTTTGTAATGCACTAGCTTTCAAGACCAGAGACACTAAACTCTTTAAAAAAATTCTGATAACCTCCTGATAAGCATTATGGTGATGACCATGTAGTCATGTATGGATGTGAGAGTTGGACTATAAAGAGAGCTGAGCGCCGAAGAATTGATGCTTTTGAACTGTGGTGTTGGAGAAGACTCTTGAGAGTCCCTTGGACTGCAAGGAGATCCAGCCAGTCAATCCTGAAGGAAATCAGTCCTGAGTGTTCTTTGGAAGGACTGATGCTGAAGCTGAAACTCCAGTACTTTGGTCACCTGATGCAAAGAACTCACTCATTTGAAAAGACCCTGATGCTGGGAAAGCTTAAAGGCAGCAGAAGAAGGGGACGACAGAGGATGAGATGGTTGGATGGCATCACCGACTCAATGGACATGAGTTTGAGTAAAATCATGAGTTGGCGATGGACAGGGAAGCCTGGCGTGCTGCCGTCCATGGGGTTGCAGAGAATCGGACGCGACTGAGCAACTGAACTGAACTGATCACTACGTGCACAGCTGTATTTTGTAATAATTTACCGACAAATTCAGCTGGTAGTTCCTGTCCAGGTGCTCAGGCTGGAAAGCCGATGGTTATGCAGCCGCCACAAGGAGTCAGCTCCAGTGAGATGGGCACTTGCTCCCCCAGCCCTCGCCCCAGGCCGTCCCCAAGTGCAGCATCTCTGCCTCCCACAGCTGTGGCTGCGGTTTCAGCCACCAAGCTGATCAAAAGTCCCAACCTGGCCGCCTGCTCTAGGGTCCACCGCATCCCAGGCTGCTTCAGTACAGGTATCGCTGTGCTTGGCCCGTGGCCTGTGCAGGTGCCAGGGGGTGATCTGAGGGCTCCATCCTGCGCATGCGTAGGCCCACAGTCGCAGTTCCTCAGTGCCATCTGATCTCACTTGAAAAAATCAAGTTCAGAAGAAAGGTTATTTCCAGACAAGGCAACAGCGCTGCAAACCAACCGTGAGGCCCTTGGCAGCAGACGATGCTGCACGACTGCTCTGGACACCCAGAAAGCCCGCTGTCTGTGGGCAGAGTTACCTAGAAATACGTAGTGAGCTCAACTTTTTGAGAAACTTGTTGCTAAAATGCACGTGGGATGGTAGAGATATGAACCGACTGTGGAGGGACCATCAGTGAAAAATTATAAAAGAACGTTGAAGAACAGCTCAAACTACGAGGTTATTTTCATTTGCATATATGGCCTAGAGGCCATTGATTGGTGTCCCTTTAAAAAAAAAAAAACAAACATAAGCTATAATCACATTGTATTGTAAATAATTTCCCCATCTGGTTTCCTTAAAGACTCAGAAGTTCAAGACATTAGTGATTTAATCTGAACACAGAAACCTTGGATAATTTTTTTCTCTCCTGTTATTTCGCAGCTGCCTTTTCCATATTGTATTTGAGAACAACTATTTTTAACAATTCTTTTTAGAGCACTACAGAGCATTCAATTCAATTTCATGGAAATCCTTCTTTTGGGGGCTCATCTAGTATCGGTTTCTGTAGTAGTTATTCAAGTGATTTCAATTACAAGTTCAGCTATTGTAATCAAGATTGGGAGCATACACAATGAACTCTTTAGAGTAAACAGTTCAACTGGAGAGAAGATAGCAGAGCCCCATGAGCACTCAGATATGTCACAGACATCAACCAGATTGTTTTTACAGTGGAACTGAGAGCACGGGTTTCTGGCAAGTCAGTTAAATGGAAGTTGATT
This sequence comes from Procapra przewalskii, assembly GCA_006410515.1. Taxonomy (NCBI): domain Eukaryota; kingdom Metazoa; phylum Chordata; class Mammalia; order Artiodactyla; family Bovidae; genus Procapra; species Procapra przewalskii. The sequence goes on from SJYF01001220.1 coordinate 583,783, forward strand.
AAGAATGGGTCAATTGGAGCAGTTCGTCTCTGCAGTACATAATGTGAGATACAAATATTTAGCTCCAAATATACTTTTAAAAAGGTCTGTTCTCAAAAGCATTCACAGCTAATTATTTTGATTTTACTTAAAAAATGAAACGATTGAGTTTAAGTAGTTCTCTAGTCTTCTAATGATCCACAGTTCATTTTTATTTTTTCTTATTCTGCTTTGTAAGCTTCCCGAATCTTAGAAGTTAGCCTATGTATTGAATAGCCAATACATGTGAAATTGGTTTCCTGTTTGACCACTGCTCTCCTAAGCCTACAATGTCACCCTCTGTGTGTGTTTGTGCATTTGTGTGTCTCTCTGCTTAGAGGACTTTGTCATAAAAGGCACTAGTTAGGTGAGGACATTAACAAATTTCGCTCGTTAGGTGAAACAGACATTTCATGGCCCTTGTTTCAACTGAGTGGCTTCTTTAATCTTCTGGATAGTCTAAATTTATTTTTCCTTGGGTGAAAAAAGACTTGTTTTTGTTGTTCATTCACCAAGTTGTGTTCAACTCTTTGGAACTCCTTGGACTGCAGCCCAACAGGCCTCCCTGTCCTTCACTGTGTCTCAGAGTTTGTTCAACTTCATGTCCATTGAGTCAGTGATGCTATCTAACCATTTCATCCTCTGCTTCCCATTTTGCCTTCAGTCTTGCCCAGTATCAGGGTCTTTTCCAATGAGTTGGCTCTTCATATCAGATGGCCAAAATATTTCAGCTTCAGCATCAGTCCTTTCAAAGAAACAAGCATATCAACATCTAAATGCACTGTGTTAGCTCACAGTTGATTAGTTCTTATCAAATGGTGCTTTGGTGTCATGCCATTGACAAGAATTGATGAGTCTCAGAAGAAATACTGAAAAACTATTTTTGCATTTTTCATAGACACATGAGGACATAGTTCAATAAATTCAATAAGTCTTCTGTATGAGGGACTAACATGTAAATTTCTTTGCTATCCTAGTATGAGAAAAAAGCTATGCTTATTTCAAAAGACCATTTCTATGTTTTTTTCTATGATCAGGCACTCAGAGTCAGATCATTTACCCTCAGCTAATTACTGCAAAGGAGCTTAGCACATGTGTTCATCAGCTTCATTTTTTCAAAGCTATAGTTTTTCCAGTAATGTACAGATGTGAGAGTTGGGCCATAAAGAAAGCTGAACATAGAAGAAATAATCTTTTGATTTGTGGTGCTGGAGAAGACTCTTGAGGGTCTTTTGGATAACAAGGAGATCAAACCAGTCAATCTTAAAAGAAATCAACCCTGAATATTCATTGGAAGGACTGATGCTGAAGCTGAAGCTCCAATACTTTGGCCACCTTGTGCAAAGACCCAGCTCACTGGAAAAGATCCTGATGCTGGAAAAGACTGAAGGCAATAGGAGAAGGGGATGACAGAGAATGAAATGGTTGGATGGCATCATTGACTCGATGGACATGAGTTTGAGTGAATTAGACAGTGAAGGACAGAGAAGCCTGGGATGCTGCAGTCCATGGGGTTGCAAAGAGTCAGACATGACAGAGCAACTGAACAATGGCATATTCAGCATATTTATTAAAAAAAACTTGCTACAATTTGTTAACATTTTAATGCACAACACTTAAAATCATTTTTGTGATGGACTAGAATTAAAATAAGCATGTGTCCTATTAATTCATGAGCTCTTTTTTCCCCCTCATTTTCATCTTCATGTGTTTAGTTATTATTATCAGGTGCTCCTAAGGAGAGGGACCTGCTTCTCGGATGTTGGCTCTGTGTTTCCTTACATCCACATCAGTTCAGTTCAGTTCACTCGCTCAGTCGTGTCCAACTCTGTAACCCCATGAATCGCAGCACGCCAGGCCTCCCTGTCCATCACCAACTCCTGGAGTCCACTCATACTCATGTCCATAGTATTAGCGATGCCATCCAGCCATCTCATCCTCTGTTGTCCCCTTCTCCTCCTGCCCCAGTCCCTCCCAGCATCAGGGTTTTTTCCAATGAGTCAGTCCTTCACATCAGGTGGCCAAAGTATTGGAGTTTCAACTTTAGCATCAGTCCTTCCAATGAACACCCAGGACTGATTTCCTTTAGGATGGACTGGTTGGATCTCCTTGCAGTCCAAGGTATTCTCAAGAGTCTTCTCTCCAACACCACAGTTGAAAAGCATCAATTCTTCGGCGCTCAGCTTTCTTCACAGTCCAACTCTCACACCCATACATGACCACTGGAAAAACCATAGCCTTGTGTAGACATGGTGCACGTCTAAAAACACGACCTTTCAGACATTCTCCTCATGTCTCTAAGAGGGAGGAAAGGAAAAAATATATTGAAAAAGTCGTAGTTGCAATCCATAGAGCCCAGAGTAGTGGCGTCATCAGATGCTGACAGCCTAAAAAGGCTCCGAGGGCCCCAGGAGCCTGGCGTGGTGTCACTGTCCGCCATCCTTTATCTTGGGGGAGATTAAGTGTGTCCGACAAAATTTCCCGTTCGAGTTATTCGCTCCTGGTGTTCCTGTGACAGAGATCCAGGCCTTGAGCCAACATTAGGGCCCTGACATTCCAGTCACATCTCTTGGTAGAGTTCAGAAGTTCTGACAAGGGTCCTGTTTGCAATCTGCAAGCATCCCCACTATATTCTGCGTGTCCTGCCAAGCGTCATCGCATATTGTGGTTAATATTTTGTAAAGGAAACTTTTTTTTGATAATCAGCCATTAGAGGCCAGCTGAGGGATGAGCCCAAGGGCTTTCCATTTTAATGGAGCCCGCCTGGTTTTTATGCTCTATTTCCCAGCACTTTCAAAATCATGAAGGCGCCAACAGTGCCAGATGGGTCCGGCCCTTGAAAAAGGGGATTCTCCTCCAGAAGGAGAGGAGTGGATGGACAGCCCTGCCAGGTGCGCTCCCGAGAGAGCAGGCGTGTTGGCCAGTGGGAATGATGGTGGGGTGGACATGCATGAAAATGGCTGATACTCTACACACCCTGATTAGGCATTTCTGCCAGATGCTGTCCTCACAAGACTCTTTTAAAACACTGAATAAGGTGGAGAGGTAGATCCTGCTAGACAGAACATCTGCTGCAGTCCATTTGCTGATGGTTACCTAATTGATTGCATGATGGGCAGTGACAGGGCTATTGTCATTTAAGGTAAAAATGCCAAAAAAAAAAAAAAAGACAAATGAGCTCAGAGGAGGATGCAGCTGTCAGTCCAAACAGAGTTCTGTTTCGTCACTTTCTTCAGTGAAAAGGCAACTGTCTTATCACGTGTGAAATTATCACTGAAATAGGACAAAAGGTCTTCTGACTCTGATTCAAAACTGCATTCTTACATTGATGTATGGAGTCTGGGACTATGAGAACTGGAAAAACTGAACCTGGAGAGTTGTGCTTCAGTTATTGTATAGAATACTGGTTTTGGGGGGTTCCTGGGCTTCCCTGGTGGCTCAGACAGTAAAAATCCACCTGCAATTCAGAAGACCAGGTTTGATCCCTGGATCAGGAAGATCTCTTGGAGAAGGGAATGGCTACCCACTCCAGTATTCTTGCCTGGAGAATTCCATGGACATAAGAGTCTTCAGGGTTGAAGTCCATGGGGTTATCAAGAGTTGAACGTGACTGAGCGACTAACTCTGTTATTTTCTTTTGGGATATGTGGGGGCATTGGCCAAGTAAGGACTGTGGGCTTCTTGTTTTCAGGTTACTGTTTGAAAAGTAGGGACAGAAGATGGTGAACTTGGGCTCAATCTTCTGATGTGTCCAACTAGCTTTCAAAAACGTGGTGGGCAGGACCTGAGTTTAGAGTGAAATAACTCTGGAGTTACCATGGAGTGAGCATGTATATTCTTATCTGGAAAAGTAAGACCCTAAGTGGCCTCTCGGAGGGTTCAAGGGTCTCATGGCTGGAGATCCAGAGCACGAGTTGGGGTCTCACACAGGTAGAACCCTTCAAAGGAGAGGAAGGGTGATGACTGGGTCACAAAGATGTCAGAAGTCAAAGAGCACCTGTGCTGTTTCACCAACATGAGGGATCTTTTTTTTTTTCCTGTTGAAAGGCTTTGATATCATCATCTTGAAGTGATTCTTAAAAAAAATAAGTGAATAATAAAGTTTTCATCATTTTGCAATTTTAAATGCAAATGAGTTTCAGACTGCATGGAATGAATGAGGTGTTTTATGGAAAATGAAAATGATTTATAATGCTATTCAGTTTATCCCTGAATGGAATCTTACAGATTGACCCTAATTCTAATTTTTCTTTTTTTCCCCTCAGAGACTTAACATACCTATTTTTTACACACTAAATTTCATAATAACTTTTTTTCTTGTAATTTAAAATCTTTTTCTAATCTTTTTTAAAAATCTTTAAAATTGTTTTCTAAAGAAAAAGACTTGAAAGATATATAATGCGTGGTAGTGATGATCTCTGGAGGGTAGAATGATGGGGGCATAGTCACTCTTCTATATTTTTAAAATTATCTTCATGAAGCATGTATTGCTTTTATAATCAAACTGAGTGCGTGAGGAACTATGAATGGAGGCTTGTGACGTTGTACAGGAGACAGGGAAAAAGACCATCTTCAAGAAAAAGAAATGCAAAAAAGCAAAATGGCTGTCCAAGGAGGCCTTACAAATAGCTATGAGAAGAAGAGAAGTGAAAAGCAAAGGAGAAAAGAAAAGATATAGCCATTTGAATGCAGAGTTCCAAAGAATAGCAAGGAGAGATAAGAAAGCCTTCCTCAGTGATCAATGCAAAGAAATAGAACAAAATGATAGAATGGGAAAGACTAGAGATCTCTTCAAGAAAATTAGAGATACCAAGGGAACATTTCATGCAAAGATGGGTTCAATAAAGGACAGAAATGGTATGGACCTAACAGAAGCAGAAGATATTAAGAAGAGGTGGCAAGAATACATGGAACAACTATACAGAAAAGATCTTCACGACCCAAATAATCATGAAGGTGTGATCACTCACACTCAACTGGAGCCAGACATCCTGGAATGTGAAGTGAGGTGGGCCTTAGGAAGTATCACTATGAACAAGGCGAGTGGAGGTGATCGAATTCCAGTTGAGCTATTTCAAATCCTAAAAGATGATGCTGTGAAAGTGCTGCACTCAATATGCCAGCACATTTGGAAAACTCAGCAGTGGCCACAGGACTGGAAAAGGTCAGTTTTCATCCCAGTCCCAAAGAAAGGCAATGCCAAACAGTGCTCAAACTACTGCATAATTGCACTCATCTCACACGCTAGTAAAGAAATGCTCAAAATTCTCCAAGCCAGACTTGAGCAATACGTAAACCGTGAACTTCCTGATGTTCAAGCTGGTTTTTGAAAAGGCAGAGGAACCAGAGATCAAATTGCCAACATCCTCTGGATCATGGAAAAAGCAAGAGAGTTCCATAAAAACATCTATTTCTGCTTTCTTGACTATGCCAAAGCCTTTGACTGTGTAGATCACAATAAACTGTGGAGAATTCTGAAAGAGATGGGGATACCAGACCACCTAACCTGCCTCTTGAGAAACCTATATGCAGGTCAGGAGGCAACAGTTAGAACTGGACATGGAACAACAGACTGGTTCCAAATAGGAAAACGAGTATGTCAAGGCTATATATTGTCACCCTCCTTATTTAACTTATATGCAGAGTACATCATGAGAAACGCTGGGCTGGAAGAAGCACAAGCTGGAATCAAAATTGCCGGGAGAAATATCAATAACCTCAGATATGTAGATGACACCACCCTTGTGGTAGAAAGTGAAGAAGAACTAAAAAGCCTCTTGATGAAAGTGAAAGAGGAGAGTGAAAAAGTTGGCTTAAAGCTCACCATTCAGAAAACGAAGATCATGGCATCTGGTTCCATCTGGTTCCATTGCTTCATGGCAAATAGAAAGGGGGAAACAGTGGAAACAGTGGGTGACTTTATTTTTCTGGGCTCCAAAATCACTGCAGATGGTGACTGCAGCCATGAAATTAAAAGACGCTTGCTCCTTGGAAGGAAAGTTATGATCAATCTAGCACATTGAAAAGCAGAGACATTGCCAACAAAGGTCCGTCTAGTCAAGTCTATGGTTTTTCCAGTGGTCATGTATGGATGTGAGAGTTGGACTGTGAAGAAAGCTGAGCGCTGAAGAATTGATGCTTTTGAACTGTGGTGTTGGAGAAGACTCTTGAGAGTCCCTTGGACTGCAAGGAGATCCAACCAGTCCATCCTAAAAGAAAACAGTCCTGGTGTTCATTGGAGGGACTGATGTTGAAGCTGAAACTCCAATACTTTGGCCACCTGATGTGAAGGACTGACTCATTTGAAAAAACCCTGATGCTGGGAAAGATTGAGGGCAGGAGGAGAAGGGGACGATGGAAGATGAGATGGTTGCATGGCATCACTGACTCAATGGACATGGGTTTGGGCGTACTCTGGAAGTTGGTGATGGACAGGGAGGCCTGGCATGCTGTGGTTCATAGGGTCTCAAAGAGTCGGACACGACTGAGCGACTGAACTGAACTGAATCAATGAATACTATTTACATTTTTGTCCAAATAAGAATTTTGTTGCTGTTCAGTTGCTCAGTTATGTCCGACTCTTTGTCACCCATGGACTGCAGCAGGCCAGGCCTCCCTGTCCATCACCAACTCCTGGAGCTTGTTCAAACTCACGTCCATCAAGTTGGTGATGCCATCCAACCATCTCATCCTCTTCCTGCCTTCAATCTTTTCCAGCATCAGGGTCTCTTCTAATGAGTTGGCTCTTTGCACCAGCTGCCCCAAATATTGGAGCTTCAGCTTCAGCATCAGTTCTTCCATTGAATATTCAGGACTGATTTCCTTTAGGATGGACTGGTTTGATCTCCTTGCAGTCCAAGGGACTTCAAGAGTCTTCTCCAATACCACAATTCAAAAACATCAATTGTTCTTCATTCAGCCTTCTTCATATTCCAACTCTCACATCGGTACACGAGTACTAGTAAAACCATAGCTTTGGCTATATGGACCAAAACAAGAATGCTCCACCAATATCCTTTTCAAGCTCAGTAAGCTGTCTGCTTCCTTTAACACACATAAACACCCTCACTGAAAACCTATATATATGTATATATAATACTAAGTCTTCAGAGTTTTGTAGTTTATGTGTTTGTATGTATGGGTGTTAGTTTCCATGTAACACTGGAGATCATATCACATCAGAATCATTGAGTAAAGTGCCTGTTTCATTGCCTACACTGAAATGCCAAGGAGCAAAGTTAAATAAATTTCTGGCTTCCATCCCTTCTACATCTGGTGTTTTTTTTGTTTATATATATATATATATATGTATATAGTTTTGTAAAGATATAAAAAGCTGAGAATGGATGTATATTACTCAGAATTTTGTATATAATTTGCATATGATTATGCATATAATACAATTTTTAGCATTTCTCTTTGTATAGTCACTTCCCTAAGTATTAAAAGTGTTTTTACAATTGTTCTATTAATAAGTCAGTTATATATAGGATCAAAAGGGAAACACCATTTAGGTAAAGTGTGTTAACTCTTCAAATGGTGATGAATACAGGCCCATAGTATTCTATAATTGGTCTCTGTACTAAACCTACCTTGGTCAGGAATATTTTATTCCCTTGTTGGGATACAGTTGGGAATTTCAGTAGCTGAAATACCTTCTTGATATTGAGAATATCTCCCATGAAGCAGAAATACAGAGCAAAAGTGGCCTTCTGCTTGGTAACTGGCAAATTTGATAGCAGTTGAAAGTGTAACTGTTATACAGAAGGGCTTTAGTCATTCAAAATCATGAAGGCTTTTATAACTGAACCTGTTACTTAAATATCATTTTATAATCTTGTGTTTTAAAAATTAAATGCTTAGGGGGAAACAATCTTCTTCAATATATTGGAATTGTGGTGTATTAGAGGAGAAAGAAATACTAAGTAATATTTAGTCACATCTCATTTTATAATTTTAAGTAAAAGGTTGAGTTCTAAGCAAAAAGATAAAGAATTACCAAAACAAATTGTGTGCATGATACACAATTGAGGAAATTCAAGAAGATATTCAGAAATATACTTTTTCAGGAAAAAAAATAATTTTATGATTAGTGATTTGGGAGTGCTGTTTAATAAAAAGATATTTGCCCCTCAAATCATGATGATATTGTTTGTTTTTCTTTTAGTTTTTAGTTTTTGTTTTAACTTTTTATTTAGATTATCTTTTTTTTTTTCTCAAATTAGTTGGGTCTATAGTGTTAAGTGTGGAGATCAAGACATTTTTCCACTTCTAATTAATGGGCTACAATTAAATGGAAAAACCTTTCTTTCCCAAATGGGCTGCAATGGAACTTTCGTAGCAGACCTGGTGACTGTGTGCTCGGGGCCCTCGTGTGCTCTCTGTCTATTACGATGGCCTGTGCGTCTACCCTCACCCACCACCACCCCATATTCATGTCAGGGTTGTATGTTCTTCAGGCTTACTCTTTATGAACACTGGCTTGGCATAGATGTTTCTTGTTTGTATGTAGATTTAAAAATTCAGTTGCTTTACAATTTCTGCAAAATAAACCTTCTGGGGTTTTTATTAGAATTTCATTGAATCTTTGAATTAAAGGATAATTGAGTTTCTTAAAGATATTGAGGTAGCCAATCCATCAACATGGTATGCCTTTCAATTTATTTAGGTAATCTTTCATTTTCTATAGTTATATTTTGATGTCATGAAATTTTTAAATATTAGTTATTTAATTTTTCATTCTCTTGTAAGTCGGTACTTAAAAATTTTACTTTACTTTCCATATGTTTTTTATTACTATATAGAAATAAAGTTGATTTTTATATATTGACCTTCTATTTACCAACATTGTTGTCTATACACTTGCTATTTTTGTTATTCGTTTAGTAGATTCTTTTAGCTTTCTGCATGCATGAATATGGCATCTGTAAATAATGACTTTTCTTTTTCTTTTTCAACTGCAATGGTGCCTTTTCCTTCTTTTTCTACTGGCCAGGATACAGTACAGTGTTCAGTATTTTTCAGACATGTATATTGTAAATGTACACTTCTTGTCGATGACCTTTTTTTACACTCATAGTATTAAGTGGTGATGCTGGATGTTCCTTTCTTGTTCCTGAGCTAGCAGAAGGTTTCCCATATTTAACCATTCAGTTTGAAAGTTGTATGATTTGATTTGTAGACATCCTTTGGTGTAGGTCACAGCAATTTCTTTCTATTTCTAGTTTTCTGACTTAAAAAAAGACCTTAAATAGGTGTATAAATTGAGATAAATCAAAATTCAGAACTTGCGTTGAATGTATAAAAAGGCCATAGCCAGGAAGCATATATTTACAATATACATGTCTGAGAAAAGGCTTAAAGAAAAGACAGGATCTAATTAAACTGAGCAAAGACAACTTGAAAGAATTTTCAGTAGCCAAAGAAGCTAGTATAAACTGAGCAACAACAACAGAAACTTTGTCTTAGATAATATCCAATAATAATACATAGCCTGAGCCCATACTTTATAACGAAATGACTATGCACAAAAAATAAATGGAAAGAGACAAATATTTCTCACAGAAGAATTGCTAGCAATATGCCTAGATCCTCCTCCTCTGGGAGGATGGACTTAACCCCTCTTCTCTGATACGGAGTGCACTTAGCTACTCATCCCCAGGAGTGGAGAACCCAAAGGAAAGGCAGAGCTGCCAAGTGGAGAAAGCGCCTGGTGAAGTCCGCTCCGCCAGGCTAAGGCTTTGCAGGGCTCTTATTTGCTCTCTGGAATGCTGCTGTGAGATGACCTTTCACCTCTATGGGACTCTACTGAGAAAGTCACATCACAGATAAAGATAGGCTAGATCATGCAGGATCCTTAAGGATGCAGTAATAATTCTCAGTTTTGTTTTAAAAAAAAATCAGTGAAAAGGCACTCAGGAAAAAAAAAGTTGAGAGTTTTGCAGGAGCACAGGAAGTGTGGAGGGAGGTCAGGGAGCCCTGGGCGGGAGGGCTCAGGGAGCAGGGCGGCAGGAGCCCACAGGCAAGGAGGACTTCCTCCAGACCCCAGGCGAGAGGTGATGCTGCAGCTTTACACTCACAGGGCCTAGGGGAAAATGCGGCCATCAGGATCCATATGGAAGCGGAAAAGATCCCAATATATTGTCTACAGTGCTTATTTTTTAAATGCGGAGAGTGAAGAAGTTGGCTTAAAGCTCAACACCCAGAAAATGAAGATCATGGCATCCGGTCCCATCACTTCATGGGAAATAGATGGGGAAACAGTACAAGCAGTGTCAGACTTTAGTTTTTTGGGCTCCCAAATCACTGCAGATGGTGACTGCAGTCATGAAATTAAAAGACGTTTACTCCTTGGAAGAAAAGTTATGAGCAACCTAGATAGTATATTCAAAAGCAGAGACATTACTTTGCCGACTAAGGTCCGTGTAGTCAAGGCTATGGTTTTTCCTGTGGTCATGTATGGATGTCAGAGTTGGACTGTGAGGAAGGCTGAGCGCTGAAGAATTGATGCTTTTGAACTGTGGTGTTGGAGAAGACTCTTGAGAGTCCCTGGGACTGCAAGGAGATCCAACCAGTCCATTCTAAAAGAGGTCAGCCCTGGGATTTCTTTGGAAGGAATGATGCTAAAGCTGAAGCTCCAGTACTTTGGCCACCTCATTCGAAGAGTTGACTCATTGGAAAAGAC
>SJYF01001220.1:594526-604599 GCA_006410515.1 Procapra przewalskii
AGGGATTGGGGGCAGGAGGAGAAGGGGACGACCGAGGATGAGATGGCTGGATGGCATCACAGACTTGATGGACGTGAGTCTGAGTGAACTCTGGGAGTTGGTGATGGACAGGGAGGCCTGGCATGCTGCGATTCATGGGGTCGCAAAGAGTCGGACACCACTGAGGGACTGAACTGAGCTGAATTAGACATCAAAGGAGGCAGCAGTACTTTAAGGTCAAGTTTTTCCTTTGACTGTAATATCCCTTCCCTTCTAAGTAAGCAATGCTAATGTGGAAAGTCATTGCCTCAGCGCACACTCCGTAATGAAGTGACTTCTGGATGGCATTGCTTGGTTGATTTATTACTGCCACTAGGTGATGGGAAGACTTCCACTGGAAGGCTTTTACAATTTATCAAGCTTTGTTGGCCTAAGGAAGGGTAATTACTCTCCCGGGTTGATGTGATATGTGAACCAGTGCAAACAGTAGGGACATGAACAATGACCAACGTTAAACTAAAACAGAATTAAACTGGAGCCATTTACTATATGTAGAAGAGGCATTTAACAGTCCCAGGGATGGCTGTGTGAAGATCCTAATCTTCAAATCCCCAAATAAAATGTGACATACACATTTATCCTATACATGCGATGGCCTGGAAAGGTGGGGGGGGGCACTTATTGGTAAAGGGTTTGCTTTTGCAACTCAAATAAAATCATTCTTTAAAAGCTGTAAGTCAATGCATGACATGACTTTCAAAGTGACTCATGAATAATGAAAATCACAAAGGCTAACCAATGTATTTTTAAAATTCCTATGGTGATGTCAAAACTATCAAGCTGCTGTTTTGATCGTAAGCTTTGTTCTTTGATTCCATAGCAATAAGACATGGGGATATTTAACCTGAAACAGAGAGGGTGATGAGGGCACAAAGTCAAATGTTGTTGTGTGGAAGATGGAGCATTTATTCTGTAATACTGCAGAGAGTCAACTAGAGAAGAATAGACGGTAAGAGTGAGAAAGAAAAAGTAGACTTATCATAAGCAGTGTATCCCTAATAATCATGGTTGTCATAGCAGACTGTTTTTGTTTTCTGTTTGTTTGCAAAGCAATGAGTTTCTCAGGCCTCAGAGTCTTCGCACGGAAGCTGGGGTCACTGCTACAGAAAAGCTGGAAGTGCTGACTACTTGGTGTGCAGTTTGAGCTCCATCACCTGGGAAATGACTTAAGATGCCAAGCAGTTGTGTTAGTTGATACATAAGACCGACAAATCAAAATTCTAGTTTTAAGATTTCTATTTTTGGAACATAATAACATTTATTGGAAAACCTTGTGTCAGACTACATTATTTTAGGGGAAACAAAAATATTTTCCTCCACCTCCTGAGCCCCATACATATGAAAGAAGTGGCTTTATGTACTGTGTGTTTTCAAGTTGCCCTCCTTATCCCACCAACACAGGAGTCCTAGGTTGCTAAGAACTGAGGAGGGAATGCAATGAAGTGAAGTCAATGCAATAAGTAGTTGCCTGTGGGCCTCTGAGCTTCCTCTGACCTCTCTGACTTCCCCTGACAGGAGAGGTGGTTCCCCTTCCTTCGGGGGAACTGTCCTGTCCAAGTGCGTCTGTTCCAATCTGCCCAGCCCCCACCACTCTGGGGGCTTTTATCCCAGTAATTAGTTCAGGAACTGTTATGTGACCCAAACTGACCCCAATCCAGGCACTTCTCTGAGATTTTCCTGAGAGGGAGCTGGAACTTGAATTCCCCTTGCCTCATGGCCACCTGAGCTGTGGCTTATCAGCTCAGTCACTGCAGGCCGCATGCCCTCTTCTGAGGAAACAGTCCTCTCGGAGAGCAGAGAAAATTCTAGACCCTTCTTCATACTACCAAAGAGCAGTATTTTTAAAACCAAGCTAGAGCTATTGTAACAGGTAATATCTATTGAAAGGATAGCGATAGCTCCTAAGAGCTCTTAAGAGCTCCAGGAGGCAGGATAGTTCCCGGTCTAATGTCTTGGGATCTGAGATTATTATGTCTAATCCAGCGTCCACGTGCAGGTGAGCTCAGTTCTCTTTGAATTCAGTATGCTTTGCTGAGACCCTTTTATGTGTCAGAAAGTGTGAATGGTAGAGATTAGCACACAAAGGTAAGCCACATGAGTCTCTACCGATCATGAACTTAGTGTTAGAGACGGAACGTCAAATAACTAGGTAATCCAGAACATTCAGATGCACTTCCGTGGTAGAGAGTAGACATGGAACATACAGGGAGGAGCCTAAGCCTGTCCTGAGGATCAAGAATTTATGCAATTTTGTGGTATATCTCAGGAAGCTTTGTATACATGTGGTTCAAGAAGAAGCGAGTTAACCTTAGTCCAGAATGAACAGGAAGAGCTACCTTGGTAAAGGGGAAGGAAGAGGTTCCATTAGCTTAGAGGAAACAAGGTTAAAACTGAGAGAAATATTTAGGGAATATTTTATTTCCCAGGGAAATAAAGGCATGCATTCACACAACAGCTCATCTACAATCCTCAACATAGCTTTATTCAGAATAGCCTCAAACTGGAAATAATAGAGATGCTTGTCAATGCATCAATGTCTAAACAAAATTATATCCAAAACATGCAATACTATTCAGAAAGTACATTTGTGATTGCCAGGAGCTAAGGACAGAAGAGACAGGAAGGGGAGTGCATCGACATGAGGGATCCTTGTGAAGACGAAAATGTTCTGTATCATCTCTGTCCATCCATATCTGCAAGACAGCACCATAGGGGGAAACCAGGTAAAGAGTACGTGGAATTAGGTTCAGTTCAGTCCAGTCGCTCAGTCGTGTCTGAATCTTTGCGACCCCATGAATCGCAGCACGTCAGGCCTCCCTGTCCATCACCAACTCCCAGAGTTCACTCAGACTCACGTCCATCAAATCGGTGATGCAATCCAGCCATCTCATCCTCAGTCATCCCCTTTTCCTCCTGCCTCCAATCCCTCCCAGCATCAGAGTCTTTTCCAATAAGTCAACTCTTGGTATGAGGTGGCCAAAGTTCTGGAGTTTCAGCTTTAGCATCATTCCTTCCAATGAACACCCAGGGCTGATCTCCTTTAGAATGGACTGGTTGGATCTCCTTGCAGTCCCAGGGACTTTCAAGAGTCTTCTCCAACACCACAGTTCAAAAGCATCAATTCTTCGGCGCTCAGCTTTCTTCACGGTCCAACTCTCACATCCATATATGACCACTGGAAAAACCGTAGGCTTGACTAGATGGACCTTTGTTGGCAAAGTAATGTCTATGCTTTTGAATTAGCTATCTAGGTTGGTCATAACTTTTCTTCCAAGGAGTAAGCATCTTTTAATTTCATGGCTGTAGTCACCATCTGCAGTGATTTTGGACCCCCCAAAAATAAAGTCTGACACTGTTTCCACTATTTTCCCATCTATTTCCCATGTAGTGATGGGACCAGATGCTATGATCTTTGTTTTATGAATGTTGAGCTTTAAGCCAACCTTTTCATTCTCCTCTTTCACTTTCATCAAGAGGTTTTTTAGTTCCTCTTCACTTTCTGCCATAAGGGTGGTGTCATCTGCGTATCTGAGGTTATTGATATTTCTCCTGGCAATCTTGAGTCCAGCTTGTGCTTCTTCCAGCCCAGCGTTTCTCATGATGTACTCTGCACAGAAGTTAAATAAGCAGGGTGACAGTATGCAGCCTTGACATACTCATTTTCCTATTTGGAACCAGTCTGTTGTTCCATGTCCAGTTCTAACTGTTGCCTCCTGACCTGCATATAGGTTTCTCAAGAGGCAGGTCAGGTGATCTGGTATTCCCATCTCTTTCAGAATTTTCCACAGCTCATTGTAATCCACACAGTCAAAGGCTTTGGCATAGTCAATAAAGAAGAAATAGATGTTTTTCTTGCTCTTTCCATGATCCAGAATATGTTGGAATTTGATCTCTGGTTCCTCTGCCTTTTCTAAAACCAACTTGAACGTTTGGAAGTTCACGGTTCATGTATTACTGAAGCCTGGCTTGGAGAATTTTGAGCATTACTTTACTAGCATGTGAGATGAGTGCAACTGTGTGGTAGTTTGAGCATTCTTTGGCATTGCCTTTCTTTGGGATTGGAATGAAAACTGACCTTTTCCAGTCCTGTGGCCACTGAGTTTTCCAAATGTGCTGGCATATTGAGTGCAACACTTTCACAGCATTATCTTTCAGGATTTGATATAGCTCAACTGGAATTCCATCACCTCCACTCGCTTTGTTTGTAGTGATGCTTTCTAAGGCCCACTTGACTTCACATTCCAGGATGTCTGGCTCTAAGTGAGTGATCACACCACCATGATTATCTTGGTCGTGAAGATCTTTTTGTTCAGTTCTTCTGTGTATTCTTGCCACCTCTTCTCTGCTTCTGTGAGGTCCATACCATTTCTGTCCTTTATCGAGCCCATCTTTGCATGAAATGTTCCTTGGTATCTCTAATTTTCTTGAAGAGATCTCTAGTTTTTCCCATTCTGTTCTTTTCCTCTATCTCTTTGCTTTAATTGCAGAGGAAGGCTTTCTTATCTCTTCTTGCTATTCTTTAGAACTCTGCTTTCAGATACTTTTATCTTTCCTTTTCTCTGTTGCTTTTTGCTTCTCTTCTTTTCACAACTATTTATTACCCTGTATTATTTCTTACAACTTCAGGTGTATAGACGATGAAATAACAATTGAACATTCAATTAATAAAAGCCAGATGGTGACCTGTTTGGTGGGAAATAAAAAATAGAATGTGTGCCAGTGTGCTTACTTTATCAAGAGGAATGATGAAATACAGCCAGGTTAATTAAGAAGTCACATGCGCTCACAAATCTCTACCATTATTAGAATCTCTCAGCTGACACATCAGAGGTGACCCCATAGTGGGCTGGGGGTTGTGTTCCATCTCTTCCTTGAGTGGCACTGAAATGAGCTTGAGATATGAGGCTAGCCCTTGACTGACCTTATTCACAGTATGAATCGTTTCACACCCAAATGACTTATTTAAAGGCATCTCAGTCTCTTCCTTTCCCCTGCAACAACAACAACAACAACAACAAAAGCAGCATAACCATTCTGGAAACTATTCTTGCTAACTGATGCCTCAGTTTCTAGAAGATTTACATCTTAGGTTTGGCCTTATGATAATATATACGAATTAATGGAAAATATTGCCTCTAACAGGACATTCCAAGAGTTAACAAAGCTTACATATAAAAATACCTTATAAACAAACAAACAAAAAAAGTGAACATGGGGAAGTATTTGTGGTGTGAAATGAAATGACAAGGTTTCAGCTTCTACTCAACATACTTCATCCATTCATTACGTTTATCAACTGAGTGACTTTGAGCTTGTGCGATGTTGACCCCGGTTTTATGAGATAATCCCAGAATCATCCAGATTGGCTACACTGCAAAGATTTGGGATAGTCTATTTGTTTTGGGACCACATAAGCTACTTGGGGCTTCCCTGGTGGCACAGACAGTAAAGAACCTGCCTGCAATGAGGGAGACCTGGCTTTGATTCCTGAGTTGGGAAGATGCCCTGGAGAAGGGAAAGGCTACCCACTCCAGGATTCTGGCCTGGAGAATCCTATGGACATGGAAGCCTGGTGGGTTACAGTCCATGGGGTCACAAAGAGTTGGACATGACAGAGTGACTAACACAAGCTACTTTCTTTTCAACTTAACTTGACGCAGACTTGGAGAGGAGGTGCCTGAGCATCGATCCTTGAGATGAGAGACATTTTCATTTGTTTTCATGGTTCTAAAAATCACACCACTTTCCTCTGCTTTCATTTTTGTCTGAGCAAGGATAACAGTTTAGTAAATCCACAAGCATATTTAAGCAGTATGTTGTTATGTAGAAGCTGAAAATAAAGATTGTTTTATTCAGGGTCAGATCCTGGTTTAACACAAATCTCCTCATTAATTCTTTGCTATGGAATTACAAGGGACCTTGTTAAATAGCCCTGGACACATTTGTTTGGTTACTGTTCAGTGCTAACCATAAGTCCATGCTTATTTATTTATTGACTAATAGCTTCTGTATTCCCTGATTCCATTCACAAATATTAAAAGATAATAGTGACATATTTATATTTCACTGGATTTAATTGGCTAGATTATTTGTCCCCTAGGAAATACTATAATTGTTATAATTATTATTTTCCAAATAATTGAATGCAAGAATCTCAGGATTATTTAGTTGGAGGCATGGAACTGAGAATGATTATTTAGAGAAAATCTACTTGTAATACAGTTTGCAACTGCATTATGCCACTTGCTCTAAGCGAACATGAGTAAATTGATTTGCAAGTAAATATTTAATAGAATTAATATTAGTGCCATTTTTATATTGACTTATAAATTTCCAGTGGTGTTTCACAAACCATTCTTGAGTGCTAAAATTACTTATATATCTTGTCAGTTAATGATGAACAGTTGTGGTATCTGGCTAAAAAAATGTAAACTTGTAAATGACAGTGTCATATAATTTAACTTTTAATTTCTAGAAAGGGCACACATAACTTTTAGCAAGAGCATTCTTGCATAAAGTATTAGAACTTATCTTCATTTCATGTATCTTATATATACTTGCCCACGTTTTGTTCATGTTTTTATCTTTTTGACTTTTTCATGTTGGCATTTGAGAATAACATGTCTTGAATTTGCAAAAGTACAGTTTTAACCATTGTCTAGTTTACATGGACCAGATTCACATAGTAACAGAAAATTCTTGAAACTGAAAGTAGAATATTGACATGTACCTTGGAAAACTGCACAGATACATGTTTATCTCTAGTTGTCTAGTTTGATACTAATGGAGAACTTTACAATTAGAATCCATGATCTGTTTTCATGTCATAGAGAACTTTGTTTCAGTAAATGCTCCAAAAAGAATACTAAAACCCAAAAGTGGACCTCTGAGTGGACATTTTCACTTCTATTTAATTTTGTGGACGTGTGCTGAGATTAGTATGTTATTTTGGATGTCTAAGGAAAGACAGCATTAAGTCATATGAAAAAGATAAGTTTATTCTGTGCCAATTTTATAACCTAAAAGCGCATGACAGCGTTATAAATTTGAAACATTGACTTTTTAAAGCAAGTATGGTATGAGACACAAAGAGAGGATATAATAGATTATATAAAGTTAAAAGAAAAACAAACTTGTACTAAGGGCCTAGTTTTTAAAAAGATTATAATTA
This sequence comes from Procapra przewalskii, assembly GCA_006410515.1. NCBI lineage: Eukaryota > Metazoa > Chordata > Mammalia > Artiodactyla > Bovidae > Procapra > Procapra przewalskii. Next base: position 601,737 of record SJYF01001220.1, read on the forward strand.
ATACTTTACCTAATCATTTTAGGCCTCTCCCTGACTTTGCATCCGGTCTAGAGGTATCCATTTTCTTGAATTTCATGTAATCATTCCTTTATTTTCTTTATTGTTCTACTGCCATCTCTGTATACATTCCTAAATAATAAATTCTGTTGAATGCACCTGCTTGAACTACCTGTAAGTGGGATCTTACTACATGAACTCCTGTGTGACTTATTTTTCTCTACATTATGTTCTGGAGATTTCTCCACAGTGATGTATGTGGTTCTGGTTAATTTACTTTTTACTGCTTTGGACTATTCTACTAAAGAGATATTTTGCCACTGATTTGTCAGTTCTGCTACTGATAGGCGTTCCAATTATTTACCTCCATTTCTTAAAAAAGAACTCAGAACATTCTTATCTAACTTTATGGTCACATGGGCAATATTTTCATTGGAGGAATAATTTAGTCATAAGCATGTTCAGTTTTTCAAGATAATCCCATACCGTGTACCAATTTACACTCATGCATATATGCTTTCTCATTCTTCTATATCTTCTCCAACTTGATTTTATCAGACTTTAATTTTTGACAGTTTGTTGGAAGAGGAAGAGATTTAAATTGTGGACTTCATTTCTATTTTCCTGATTCATACTCTGGATGACTCTCATAGAATGCGGGCCACTCATATTCCACTTCAGAAAATGCCTATTCATGTCCTTTTTTGGGGGCTAATTTTTCCACTGGATTATTTGTGTTTTTCTTATTGACTAGTGAAAAAATTTTTTAATTCTATGAATGTCAGTTCTTTATTCATTTTAAGTGCTCAAAATATCCTCTCTCAATTTGTGGCTTGCCATTTTGCTTGACAGTATCTTTTAATGAATAAAAGCTTTTTCATTCTACAGTAGTCAAAATTGTCAATATTTTCTGCCTTTTGAAGGGGTCTTGCTTAAGAAATATTTTGCTACCTAAAAACTGTAAGACTCTCTCACATTTTTCCTAAAAACGTTCAGGGCAAACATCCTTGTTTTTCAAGATGAATTAACTGTTTGCTGTAAACATCATCCATTTCCCACTCATCTGCCCTGCGCCCACCAAGATAGATCTTTGCCACAGTGATGGGTTTGTTTCTGGGCATTCTGAATGTTTAAATCTGCTTTAGGGTTTATATCTGTTTTAATTAATCTTATTTAACAATTCATCTTTATGACGGTTTCTTTATTAAACATTTGCAATCTAATTAATATTACACTATAATATCTAGTTGAGCAATTACTTCCACCTGATTCTTCTTCAAAAGTGTCTTGATGATCCTTGGTCATTTGTCTTCCTTCTAAATTTTAGAAACAGTTCATGAAGTCTGTGAAAACTCCACTGGGACATTTGTTTGAATTGCACTGAAATTATACACCAGTTTCCCCCACAGTCAGTCTCTCCCATCAGGAAGCTTCCATAAGCCTCTTATCCTTATCCATCAGAGGGAAGACAGAATGAAAACCACAATCACAGAACTAATTAAACTGATCACATGGACCACAGTCTTGTCTAACTTAATGAAATTATGAGCCATGCCATGTAGGGCCACCCAAGAGAGATGGGTCATGGTGGAGAGTTCTAACAAAACGTGGTCCACTGGAGAAGGGAATGGCAAACTACTTCCATATTCTTGCCTTGAGAGCCCCGTGAACAGAATGAAAAGACCAAAAGATAGGACACTGAATGATGAACTCCCCAGGTGGGTAGGTGCCCGATATGCTACTGGAGAAGAGTGAAGAAATAACCCCAGAAAGAGTGAAGAGACGGAGCCAAAGCAAAAACAACACCCAGCTCTGAATGTGACTGGTGATGGAAGTGAAGTCCACTGCTGAAAGAATAATATTGCATAGGAACCTGGAATGTTAGGTCCATGAATCAGGGTAAATTGGAAGTGGTCAAGCAGGAGATGGCAAGAGTGAACATTGACATTTTAGGAATCAGTGAACTAAAATGGACTGGAATGGGTGAATTTAACTCAGATGACCATTATATCTACTACTGTGGGCAAGAATCACCTAGAAGACAGGGAGCGCCTTCACAGTCAACAAAAGAGTCCAAAATGCAGTACTTGAGTGTGACTCAAAAATGACAGAATGAGCTCTATTCATTTCCAGGGCAAAGAACCATTTGCTAATACAGTAATTCAAGTCTATGCCCCTACCAGTAAAGCTGAAGAAGCTGAAGTTGAACGGTTCTATGAAGACCTACAAGACCTTACAGAACTAACACTCACAAAAGATAGCCTTTTCATTATAGGGCACTGGAATGCAAAAGTAGAAAGTCAAGAGATACCTGGAGTAACAAGCAAATTTGGTCATGGGGTACAAAACGAAACAGGGCAAAGGGTGACAGAGTTTTGCCAAGACAACACACTGATCATAGCAAACACCCTCATTGAACAACACAAAAGATGACTCTACACATCGACATTGCCAGGTGGCCAATACCAAAATCAGATTAATTATATTCTTTGCAGCCAAAGATGGAGAAGCTTTTTACAGTCAGTAAAAACAAGACTGGGAGCTGACTGTGGCTTATATCATGAACTCCTTATTGCCAAATTAAGAGTTAAGTTGAAGAAAGTAGGGAAAACCACTAGACCATTCAGATACTACCTAAATCAAATCCCTTATGATTATACAGTGGAAGTGACAAATAGATTCAAGGGATTAGATCTGCTAAGCAGAGTGCTTGAAGAACTATTGACAGGAGACAGGGATCAAAACCATTTCCAAGAAATAGAAATGCAAAAAGGCAAAATGGTTGTCTGAGGAGGCCTTTCAAATAGCTGAGAAAAGAAGGGAAGCTAAAGGCAAAGGAGAAAAGGAAAGATATACCCATTTCAAT
>SJYF01001220.1:630570-647507 GCA_006410515.1 Procapra przewalskii
CCACCCTTATGGCAGAAAGTGAAGAGGAACTAAAAAGCCTCTTGATGAAAGTGAAAGAGGAGAGTGAAAAAGTTGGCTTAAAGCTCAACATTCAGAAAACGAAGATTATGGCAACTGGTCCCATCATTTCATGGCAAATAGATGGAGAAACAGTGGAAACAGTGTCAGACTTCAATTTTGGGGGGCTCCAAAATCATTGCAGATGGTGATTGGAACCATGAAATTAAAAGACTCTTACTCCTTGGAAGAAAGTTATGACCAACCTAGATAGCATATTGAAAAGCAGAGACATTACTCTGCCAACAATGGTCCATCTAGTCAAGGCTATGGTTTTTCCAGTAGTCATGTATGGATGTGAGAGGTGGATTGTGAATAAAGCTGAGCACTGAAGAATTGATGCTTTTGAACTGTGGTGTTAGAGAAGACTCTTGAGAGTCCCTAGGACTGCAAGGAGATCCGACCAGTCCATTCTAAAGGAGATCCATCCTGGGTGTTCTTTGGAAGGAATGATGCTAAAGCTGAAACTCCAGTACTTTGGCCACCTCATGCAAAGAGCTGACTCATTGGAAAAGACTCTGATACTGGGAGGGATTGGGGGCAGGAGGAGAAGGGGACGACAGAGGATGAGATGGCTGGATGGCATCACTGACTCCATGGACATGAATTTGATTGAACTCTGGGAGTTGGTGATGGACAGGGAAGCCTGGCGTGCTGCAATTCATGGGGTCGCAAAGGGTCGGACATGACTGAGCGACTGAACTATCTAACTAACTAAAGCTTCCCAGAAAAGTGTTTGATTCCAGTGCTAGGCCAAGGAAGTTGCAAGATGAGCCTGAAATACATCATTAGCTCAGAAGGGAAAGATTCAAAAAGCGATGGACAACTTGTTGCAAGGACACGGAAACCATTTTGTAGGATCTTTTTCTGATCAATCTGTACAGTTGGAGCGCCGAAATAATTGAGGATGGTATTAAGTTATAAACATGGAAGAAAGCAGAATCCATAAGACTAGGATGATAATAGATAGATAAATAAGTAAATGACTTCATAGAACTTCTCTAGGCCTTCCAGAAGATGAAGACGAGGCAGCCCGGGGGCTGAGTTTGTTAGGGAATCTTGCTGTTACTGGAGGGGGCAGAGGTCCATACCTACTTTCATTTACCTGTTTAGGAAACAGTAGTTTAAAACTATCTGAGAATTTAATGGAAATAAAAACCCCTAACGTGTGCATGAGATATTTTAGGGCACACGTTGATTGTGTGCTACAACTGATTGATCTTCCCAACAGGCATTAAAAGAAAGGGGTTGTTATCTTCACATTTCAAACCAGGGGGTGGAGGCCTGGCAAGGGTACACAGACACTGAGCCCAGTCACCATCTACTGCACGGGAGCCTGCAAGTCACTCTGAGTCTACAGGAAGAGTCGCAGGTTCATAGCAGAATGGGAGCGTGTGTGGATATATTGTTTTCATATTTTATCATGCACAGTTATCAGGTTCTTGGAGCCCCACTTTGTGTACTTGTTAGGATTTACTGATGGAAGCAGAGTTGTAAATGTGGTCTCCTCCAAATTCACATTTGGCAAAGGGTTCTCCTGGAAAATCCCCTTTGACATGGTGACCCAGGGGGACCCTGGTCTCTGGGAAGAGAAGGAGCAGGGACTGTGTGCATTTCGTGTGTTATGTGTGTACGTGTGCATGTGTGTGTGCAGGTACGTAATTACCTCTTCACTCACACTAAGGGTGTGGGGATGAGCTTGGACAATTTTTTCCTTTTTGTCTACGAACAGGAATGGGACACGTTCCTGTCTGGAAGCTGGGCCTCTTGCTCTGTGTGATGGTCTCGCTCCCAGAGAAACCCAGCAGGATTAGACCTTCTCTGAGGGAAAAATAATTGGCCTGTGACTATTGCGTTTAGTTTACTTCCTGGGAGAAGAGCCGCTCTGCCAGCCTCTCTACCCACTGCCTTAAGAAGCACACTGATCCCATAACTAAGCGGTTCTGATTCACTTTTGAATTGAAAGCCTTGACTAGTCGATTTATGCTTTAGGGTCTTGGGATTCTAGGGGTAAATTGTCTCACCCTCTGTCTTCTAAAATATTGGAGCAGATTATCTGTTCCTGAAACCTTGGTATTTACTGAGCTTCGTGTCTCTGTGTACCTGCCAGGTCACTGGAATACACAGAAAAGCATCTTTCCAGAGGATCCCCTCCGAAGTAGGGAGGTTCTCGCTGAACCTTCTTCCATCCTAGCGAGGGACTGCAGCTCTGTACTGCAGGAATGAGTCCTTTCAGGATGACTGGGAACTGATCAAGAAGTATCTTCTTTAACGACTAAATCAACTTTGGAAACCCACTGAATTGAACTGTTAGCACCACAGCAGCTTTTCAAACTCCCCCAAGAATATGAAAGAAGATTGCCACTGTTTGAAACTAAAGACGTGTTAAACTTTGATGTCCCTTCAGGATGAAAAGAATTCACTGACTCATTTCTCCCCCGTAAAAATGGAAAGGTAATGAATAAAGACCAGAAGAGAGAAAATCTTTTTATTCCCCCACCCTCCCATCAATTCCCATGTAATACCCTTCTGATTCTACCACGTGTAGTCTTGAAGTGGTGAGTGTGTGACAATGGCACACGGGCATCTGTGGCATGTGGTCAGGGCCTCGGGGACAAGCTGTGGCAGCCAAAGCATTATCAAAATCAAGGTCAGCAATCACAAAACTCTTTGCTGACTCTTTCTTCAGAGTTTCTGATTCTAAATTGGGCAATTACATAAATGATTTTTAATTTTGAAATCTCAGTTGTGCATAAAGGATAGCATATGTGAAGCATCACACATTTTGTGCCCCGCAATGACAGCAGTACGAATCTCTTAATTCCCTAGCATTTCTGTTATGGTTAGACTGATGAAAATGATCACAAATCCTTCCTCTCTTTGAGAATATGCACACCAGTGTGAACATATTATGTTCATTAACTCTACAGTAAGGGGTAAGGCCTTTAGAGTAGAATGGAAAAAAAAAAGTTTACAAACTGCCAAGAATACATCTTGTTTTGTGTTTCTCGTGGGAGGACATGTTAAAGCATAAACCCCCTACCATTTAGTGGTTTGTGCCCGAAAGGTAATATTATATTAGCTCTTGTCTGAATGCTTTGTCCATTTTCTCCTCACCTTGGATATCCTCAGGCTTTGCCTCCGGTTATCAATGCTTCTTTTTACTTCCTTTATCCATCTGTTTTCACGATTTCGTATCTTTTCAGTTCTACTTTTTAAATAGCTTAAGTGATTTTTCTCTTGGTTGTTTATCTTTCTGCCTTTGAATGCAGTCATAGAAACTGAATTCTTCATAATATTCCTGTAAGTCATAAACAGGTTTGGTGTATTCTGTCTTCCTGAGAAAATATTTTTCTATCCATCTACCTATCTACCTACCTTTCTATGTATATCAAAGGTATGTTCATTTTCTTGACATATTTTAGATGAAAATGAGCATTAGTAGTAAAATAACCAATTGATTGTCCAGGAAGCTGAGGTGTCACAAAATGGAAATTTGGTGTGCAGGAGTTAATGAAGTGGGTCACCGAATGGAGAAGGGAGAAAGCTAGGGATAGAGGAAACTGCACAGTATTCTGATTGGCATAAATTCACATGAATGCAGACCACAAATAGTTGCCATTTTTTAATCTTCAAGTAGTCAGACCGCAGAGAAGTTTTAGCACGTTAAGAAACATACTTTCGTCAGCTCTGAAAGTGACATTCTCAGGGTGCAAAACCACGTGGGGACTGGAACTGAATCACTGGGCTGTGGCCTCAGGACCCCCAGGGCGCAACGAGCTGGAGTTTATAATCTGATCTTAGTTCTAGGTCCATCTAGTCAGCAAATAGGATTACTTAACAGTACCTCCTCATAGGAGGCTTGAGAAGGTGACAGATTTTAGAGATACTTAGAAAGAGGACAACCCTCGATACTTTATAGTATATGGAGAAGAGGTGGGGCTTGAGGATGACTCACCACTTGAAAAAACGGAGGATAAAGAGGCTGCACTGAGATGGACTACGGCAGATCAGAGGAGGTAAAGAACTTTGTTTTGAGCCTGACAAGGATGAAATGCTGCTGAGACTTCTAGGCAGAGGATTCTAGAAGGTTTTCAGACATATAGAGCTGAAGCTCTACACAGGAAAATAGCAGTTGTAAGCAAATAAATAATAATTAAAGCCAAGAGTGCATGCATCTCCGTAAGTGAGTGAAGATACAGCTCAGATGCAATCCTAGCCCTCATCCCCCAAACCATGTCATAAGTGGGTGGGGAGAGAAAAGCCTGTAGGTGAAGACACAGCCAAAGGAGCAGAGGAAAACCAGGAAAACGGGGAATTCAGGAAGACCAGGTGAATGATACGAGAGTGTTCCAAGAATCCAGGCATGCCCACCACTGCAAATGTGTCAGAGGAACCAATGCTTCAAGGTCCAGAAAGGATCCATTTAAGAACTCAGGTGTCACTGATGATCTTGTAATGAGGGATGAAACCCAAGGGTCAGGGGTCACGGGTGCCAAACTGGTCAATATTAAAGCAAACAGGCCTGTTCTGGACAAGGGCACCCTGAGAGGGGGTATTACTCTCCAATCTTTTGTTTACTAGCCAGAAACTCTGCAGGCTGCTCAAAAAACAACGGAAGCTGGTTGTTCACTCACTAAAACAAGGTCCTGCAGGTTGACTTTTAACTTTTTGTGTAGATCTCCTCCACTTCCACATCCTGTATAAATTTTCCTTTCCTTTTAATTTTGTTTTTAATCGCTCAGTGGTGTCCGACTCTTTGTGACCCCATGGACTGTGGCCTGCCAGGCTCCTATGTCTATGGGATTCTCCAGGTAAGAACACTGGAGTGAATGGCCATTTCTGTCTCCAGGGGATCTTCCCAACCCAGGAATCGATCAGATCAGATTGACGTCTCCTGAATTAGGAGGCAGATTCTTTACCACTGAGCCACCAAAGAAATCCACTTTTTTTTTGCATATTGCATTTGTATCATTCTGCTCCATTCTACTTTTTTTTCCAACCAAACTTTACCTTTACTCATTCTAACTGGTCCTTTGCACTCAAGGATTTCATTCAAAAAGAGGCCTCTCAATGAATGCCCCTGTGGAAGTCTTGGAACGGGACTGAGCATTTTTTACCCACTTTTGACTGCTGCTTCACTGCTCTTTGAATCACCTGTGGGCTGGCATTTTGCTCTGGGTTGGTGCAGATGGCCCAACAAACATGGGCTTTCTCTAAACTTCAGCCATTCAGTATTTGCCAAGAGTGCTTTTGATACGATTGTAGCAAAGGGAAACACAGGAGTTCAGGCATCCTTTTCCTATCAGCTTCCAAGCTCCACGCTCCAGGCTCCACGCTGGGCCCCCCAGCCCTGCCCTTTCAACCCTAGAAATCTCTGCCGGCAGCACTTCCTGCTTCCCTCAACAGGAATCTCCTGAGGGCGCTTCCTCTGGTCTCTCCCGGCTTCTGCTTCCCCCTAGAAGGAGGAAACGCTATTGTGCAGAGTTGGAAACTGAACAGAAGAAAATGAGCTCAATCAAGCAATAAGTCTCCGGCACACACCACACACACATCCCACACACATCCCAAACCCCTACACACCACAGACACACACAGCCTCAAACACCACACACACCCCACAGAAACCACATACCGCACACATGCACACCACACACCACACGCACCACAGACTGCACACACACACACACCACAAACCGTACACTGCACACATACACACCACACACACACGCAACATAACTGCACACACATCCCACACAGACACACAAGACATACCTTCCATACGTATACCACACACACACACATAAGAGATTTAGGAAGTTTCAAATACACTCAGAAAGCTAGGACTACTAGGCCTAAAGTGGGTCTAATTTTTCAGAAGGCAGAATGATGGACAAATAAAACCACGAGGGACCCATGCTTCTGCAGTTCTGCTCAGTGACTTTGGGTAAGTGATTTAAACTTCACTAATGGAGAATGGCAAATTGGACATGGAACAACAGACTGGTTCAAAATAGGAAAAGGAGTACGTCAAGGCTGTATATTGTCATCCTGCTCATTTAACTTCTATGCAGAGCACATCATGAGAAACGCTGGGCTGGAAGAAGCACAAGCTGGAATCAAGATTGCCGGGAGAAATATCAATCACATCAGATATGCAGATAACACCACACTTATGACAGAAAGTGAAGAAGAACTAAAAAGCCTCTTGATGAAAGTGAAAGAGGAGAGTGAAAAAGTTGGCTTAAAGCTCAACATTCAGAAAACAAAGATCATGGCGTCTGGTCCCATCACTTCATGGCAAATAGATGGGGAAACAGTGGGTGACTTTATTTTTTTTTTTTTTTTGGCTCCAAAATCACTGCAGATGTTGACTGCAGCCATGAGATTAAAAGATGCTTACTCTTTGGAAGAAAAGTTATGACCAACCTAGATAGCATATTCAAAAGCAGAGACATTACTCTGCCAACAAAATTTCATCTAGTCAAGGCTATGATTTTTCCAGTGGTCATGTATGGATGTGAATGAGAGTCAAACTATAAAGAAAGCTGAGAGCCGAAGATTTGATGCTTTGAACTGTGGTGTTGGAGAATATTCTTGAGAGTCCCTTGGACTGCAAGGAGATCCAAGCAGTCCATCCTAAAGGAGATCAGCCCTGGGATTTCTTTGCAAGGAATGATGCTAAGTTGAAACTCCAATACTTTGGCCACCTCATGAGAAGAGTTGACTTATTGGAAAAGACTCTAATTTTGGGAGGGATTGGGTGCAGGAAGAGAAGGGGACGACCAAGGACGAGATGGTTGGATGACATCACCGAGTCAATGGATGTGGGTTTGGGTAGACTTTGGGAGTTGGTGATGGACAGGGAGGCTTGGCGTGCTGCATTTAATGGGGTTGTAAATAGTCGGATACAACTAAAGTGAACTGAACTGAACTGAACTGAATGGCAAATGTCCCCTACAGTAAATGGGGATCATATCTCATCAGTTGCTGACGGGATTAAGTGAGATAACTTGTCTTGTAGTTTTTCCAGTGGTCACGTACAGATATGAGAGTTGGACCATAAAGAAAGCTGAGCACTGAAGAATTGACACTTTTGAATTGTGGGGTTGGAGAAGACTCTTGAGGGTACCTTGGACTGCAAGGAGATCCAGCCAGTCCATCCTAAAGGAGATTAGTCCTGGGTGTTCATTGGAAGGACTGATGTTGAAGCTGAAACTCCAATACTTTGGCTACCTGATGTGAAGAGCTGACTCATTTGAAAAGACCCTGATGCTGGGAAAGATTGAGGACAGGAGGAGAAGGGGATGAAAGAGGATGAGATGGTTGGATGGCATCACTGACTCAATGGATATGGGTTTGGGTAGACTCTGGGAGTTGGTGATGGACAGAGAGGCTTGGCATGCTGCAGTTCATGGGGTTGTAAAGACTGAAGTAAACTGAACTGAACTCATGTTAAAAGTTTAGCACAGTGGCTGGCACACAGCAAAATGCTCATCATTTGCAGTAGTAATTATTTTTTATTGTTAAGCAGTATGGGGCTTCCCTAGTGGCTCAGCAGGTATAGCATCAGCCTGCAATGCAGGAGACACAGGAGATGCAGGTTTGATCCCTGGATTGGGAAGATCCCTTGGAGAAAGAAATGGCAACCCACTTCACTATTCTTGCCTGGGAAATTCCAAGGACAGAAAAGCCTGGCAGGCTATAGTCCATGGAGTCACAAAGAGTTGGACACAACTGAATGACTAACACTTTCACTTTTCATCATTTATACATGCATGCATCCATAATCTGAAATTTTAGTTGGCTATATTAAAAAAAAGGGAGGGAGGGGCTTCCCTGGTGACTCGGTAAAGAATCTGCCTACAATGCAGGAGACCCAGGTTCAATCCCTGGGTGAGGAAGACTGCCTGGAAAAGGAAATGCCAACCCACTCCAGTATTCTTGCCTGAAAAACCCCATGGGCAAAGGAGCCTGGTGAGCTACACATAAAGAGTTGGGCATGACTTAGCAATTAGACCACCATGTGTGAAAAATATATCTGGTAAGCTGAAGCGACTTAGCACCAGCAGCAGCAGCAAACTTGAACTGGAAAATGAGACAGGAAATTGGCAAGCCCAGTGTTCATCCAAACACTTGCATCTCACCATTACCCTCGGAACCATCATCTCTCCTGGGACCACTTCCTCTTCTTCCATCTTGCCCTCCTACTCCCTGGACTCCATGTCCAGCCAGAGAAGTCTTTTAAAAAGTGACAAGTCATGATATCCCCTGGCTTTAAATCCTCTCCTGAAAGTAAAGCTGTAATTTGAAAGAGACTTGAGTGACATATTCAAGCCAACCAGTTTTAATACATGAACTTTATTTGGATCCTGATTTGAAAAAAACTAAAACAAAAATTATATACACATAAACTTTTACACAGGGGCACATTAGTTAGCATTTATTTGACACTCTAGGAATTATTCTTCAGTGTTCAGACATGATAGATGCTCTTGTACTTATGGAAGAAATGCATGGATATCTGGAAGTTTCGGTAAAACCTGGCTGAGATGGGAAGATTGGGTGGAGGGTGGGAATAAGAATAGGGTGGGTTGTTCACTGTTGAAGCTGATGATGCCTGTCTGAGACCCATGACTCTCTGTTCTACACTTTTGAGTATGTTTAAGATCATCCATGTGCTTCAGACAAAGTATATGTGAGTAAGGCCCTCCATTGTTTACTTCTGCACTCAGGATAAAAATCCAAGTCAGGTGCTTGACCTGCTCTGTGGACTCTTCCATCCTCATCTGTAGGCTCCCCAGGGACCCTTAGCCCACCATGGCTTCTTTGATCCTCTCCAACAGAAGAGAGTGTGGTCCTTCCTCTTTCAGGGCCTTTGAACTTGCTTTCCTCTCAGCCTGGAACCTGATTCTTCGGCTCTTCATGGGACTGATCCTTCACATCCCTCTGGGCTCTGGTCAGATATCACTGTCCTTCCCCAGACACCAGCACCACCCAAACACGCGCCTCCAGCGTCTTGCCTCTGCCTGCTTCATCTCCTCCCCCTGCATCATTTTTATTTGTTTTCAAGCTTATTACAATCTCCCTTCACCAGAATAGAGCGCTGTGAATGCTGAGACCCTCTCTGACTGGTTCATTCCTCCTACTCAAGCCTAGAATAGAGCTTGCTGCCTGGTGGGCATTCAACAAATACTCACTGAATGAATAAATAGATGGGATGTTGCCCAGTGACAAAGCAGAGTCTATTCTTGTGTGTTCTAGACCCTTTCCTTCTTCTCTTTTTCCAGCATTAGATTGATCAAGACAGAAAGAAATGTCAATTACTTTCTTATTCTCTCTCTCTCACTGAAAATTACAAGAGGAGAAATAGATGGCAGAAAACCAAATATGCATTCTTCCCCTAAGGACAGATGCCCATGAGTGGCAATCCTGTTGAAAGGGGAGACGTGGAGAATAATGATTACAAAAGCCAAGGGTCCTGGCCAGAGTCTAGCGAGAGACTCCCCGTATCTCCAAGTGGTCTGCAAGCCTCTGACCAACCTGCCTCAGCCGCCCCCTCTCTTTGCTCCCTTCCTGAGTCTCCTCCAGGAGTTCATTTAACCATGATTCAAACCTTCCAATCCAGTTGCGATAAGCTGTTCATTTGTTAGGAGGTATACCACTAGTTTGGCCACCTGATGCAAAGTACTGACTCATTACAAAGACCCTGACTCTGGGAAAGATTGAGGGCAAAAGAAGAGGGCGGCAGAAGATGAGATGGTTGGGTGACATCACCAACTCAATGGACACGAGTTTGAGTAAACTCTGGGAGATAGGAGAGGGCAGAGGAGCCTAGCGTGCTACAGTCCCTGCGACTGCAAGGAGGCAGACACGACTTAGGGGCTGAACAACAACAATACCTTGAATAACAAAAATAGACTTTTTTCCTTTCAAAAAATATCTTACTGTTTTCTCTTGTTCTCCAGACTCCATAGCCCTCTTTCCCAGCCCTGCCTCTTGGATTCCCTTCCCAGATCCCCTTTGTGTGACTATAGGGACATATCAAAGATATATCCTGATGTTCTACCAAATACTGTTAAAAATAAAGCATGTGTTAGTTCAATTTTACCTCTTGCTAGTCCAAAGCATAGGGTACATTCTGCCTAAGGGGACCAGGTCACGGAAGCCATGGGGTTAAACTCATTTTTAATTTGCCTACAGACGGATGCACCCAGTTGCTCCTTTATCTGAGAAGCCTGCATCCATAGGACTGCAGTAACAAATATTCAGGAAGCTGCATTCACTGTGAAATTTAACAAAGGGAATTAGCCACAGTGTGTGAACAGCAACTTTAAATAGCAGGAGCAACAAAGAGAACTGTAGCTGATAAAAGAAAACTGGCAATTACAATATTAGTGCCCTTTCCCCATCAAGTCTCTAAGCTATATTAAAAGGTTGCTTGCAATTCCACCCTTCCTTTTTCCTTCAAAATAGAGCAAAATAAAATATAATTGAGACAAATTGCTTTTCTGGATCAATTTTTTACAAAACGGCCCAATCAGGGTAAAATAGTCTCTCCCATAATATACTTTTTAACTGTAAAAATTAATTTAAGAAACTTTCTAAAAATTTAAAAAATATTTCTATAGAGACTGTTTTGCCATCCCAGCCTAAAGGGAGGAAGAGTAACAAACCTCATTTTTCTGAGGCTTCATCCAGAAAGAATGAACTACATCTTTCTCTTTAATATTTAATCTAAACTTTATTAATTTTTTTAAAATCTAAAAGATTCTGTGTCTAATTTATGCTCACCTCCAGGATTGCTCCAAAGCACGGCTCATGTGATATAAAGCTTGCATAAAAGGCTGCGTTATCTTGAGCTTTCTTTATTATCATTTTAGTTCAGCCATATTTTTCTTTTTAAGCTTTAAAACTTATTGATCTGAAATGAGCCCTTCACAGTGAAACTCTTTCATTGTGTAAGAACAGGAGCAGGAAGTCTGTGAACAGCAGGGCTTCGGTCCCCAGGAGACTCATATCCAGGAGCCAGAGTCACTGTCTCTCCTGGTCCACCAGCTGATGAGAGAGGAGAAACAGCGGCCCAGGAAAGTTCTGCCAGAATGAAACACACTGCGTCCTTCTCCTGGAGGCCATCCTGTCTCCTTCTGCTCGCCTGATGCCCTGTTTTCAGTTCTGAGCTAAACATTTCAAGGTGGCCAAGACGAGTTGTGTGAATATCCCAAGAAAGATGGCCAGTGTCATAAACGGAGTGAAAACTAGCAAGCTGGGCATGCTTAGATAATGAATCACTTTAGGGAGACAGGGTGGGTCTTCTCTCTGATGGTCAGTCAAATGGAAGAAGTAGAACTTCTGTGAGAGTCTAGAAGGGGAGAACTCAGATCAGCAGATGGAAGTTGTGATGAAATATCATAACTCAGTATCAGCACTTTCTTATCATTGGTTGTTACTGTTGATTAGTTTCTAAGTCGTGTCTGACACTTTTGTGACCCCGTGGACTATAGCCCACCAGGTTCCTCAGTCTGCGGGATTCTCCAGACAAGACTACTGGAGTGGGTTGCCATTTTCTTCTCTAGTTGCCCAACCCAGGGATGGAACCTGCGTCTCTTAATTGGAAGGTGGATTCTTTATCACTGAGCCACCAGGGAAGCTCTATCACTGGTTAGTGCCGTCCAAAAAGTTAACTAGATTTCCTTGCCAAGTAGGGAGCTCTTGGTCTCTGGCAGGATTCCCAGGACACTGACTGATGGCCTTGTCTTGTATGCTATGCAACTGTCCTGGTGTGGGGTCAACGCTAGCACTGGATGGCCACGTGGCAGAGACTGCTACCCAGCCACCAAAATGTAGCCCCTCCTGTCCGCAGTAAAGACTTCTCACTAAGTAACAGCTGTCCAGCTGGGGGCTGCAGCTCTCACCCTCCTTTGTATGTATTTGGGGTCTTGTGACTAGTTGTGACTGGCCATTGGAGTGTGAGCAGGAGTGATGTTTGTCATTTCCTCTCCACAGCGGTTAGGGAGCCAGTAATTCTTCTTCACCCCTTTCTTTCTCCATCTGCAGTCTGAGGCGAAAGACTGCAAGGCCCTAGTGAAGCATTCAGTGTTGGGGACGGAGACTTGAAATCTGCTCACAGACCTGCTGAACTGATTTGTGCGTGAGCGCTTAGTCATTCAGTCGTGTCCGACTCTGTGACCCCTGGACTGTAGCCCGCCAGGCTCCTCCATCCATGGGATTCTCCAGGCAAGGAGACTGGAGTGGGTCGCCATGCCCTCCTTCAGGGGATCTTCCCAACCCAGGGATTGAAGCTGTGTCATTTCCTGCATTGGCGGGTGGGTCCTTTGCCACTAGCGCCGCCTGGGAAGGACTGATACATAGGCCAACGTTAAGCCGGTAAAATTAGGGGGAGTATTTATTTATTTATTTTTTACAACAGTTGATCTGTCCCTACGGAATGTATCCACTAAGTCTTGTTCCAGATGTAAAGAGCTGGCTGATGCAAAGTCAATATGGGTTATTTCTGGAAAATACAGACTACACGGGAATTCTAGAAATTTCTTTTTTCAGATAACAATTTCCCCTCAGACCAGTGGCAATGAATCTGTTTCATTCCAATCCTATTTAAGAGCTGCTGTCCTGGGCAGTTTTAGTCAAACTCTCCCAAGATGTGAGGGGAAAGATGTGACTCCGGAGGTGAACTGTCCCTCTCTACTTGCCTCTGGGTCATTTTCTAGGGTAGCATATCATTTGGAGGGAGGTTTCCCTGGTGGCTCAAAGGTAAAGAATCTGCCTGCCATTTCAGGAGATGCAGGTTTGATCTCTGGGTCAGGAAGATACCCTGAAGGAGGAAATAGCAACCCACTCCAGTATTCTTGCCCGGGAAATCCCATGGACGGAGATGTCTGGCAGGTTACAGTCCATGAGGTCGCAAAGGGTCAGACATGACTTAGTAACTCAACAACAACAATAGTTTGTGGGCTGTGCTGGAGACACTCAATCCTAAATGATTTCTGAAATAATTCAGGTGAAAGACTGAGGCCACAGGACCAAAAGTGACCCTAAACAGAACTACAATATTATTGGGCTAGAACCGGGTGCATTAGCCGGAAGGCAGAACCGGTACACTCGAAACACGAGTCAGAGCATTTGCCTCCTCAGACTCTCCAAGGCCCCCTGAAGGCCTGGTCTGGGACACTGGATTTCCTCTGTGCAGACACCATTCTTTTACTTCCCCTTAAGGGGTATTTAATTTCCATGTAATTGTGCAAGCTGGAAGCACACTTAGAACCAAAATAGCACCGATTGTGAAAGCGTGTGACCTTGGCAAACACCCCCATGGTTACCCTGTGCTCTGTGGCCATTAAGTATTAACACAGAGAAGCTGTTTGGGTTGAAAATATAGGTCATCTTTTGTGGGGCAGGGCCCCGAGGCAACAAGAGGTTAATCCTTTGTCAGCGGCCATGTCAATCCCCGGCACAATCAGGTTCAGAAGCTGATGTGTTTATTTCCCTTGGCTGCACGCAGCTGGACACTGAGAATGTTATTACTAAAAGATCAAACCTTCATCTCCAGCCAAATTCCTGCAGAGGGCGGGGAAGGGCGGACAACCGGCTTGTTTTTCTGTTGTGTGCTTGGGCTGATGCGTCCATACACACAGACCCAGTAGACCTGTGCGGTCAGGGTAGCATAAGCGCTGAGACATCATTATGAAAACACTGGTGAGGGCAGGGGTTTTGCCCCCCTCCCCCCAACCCCCGAGGCACTATCAGGGGCCCTCGTTTTCTTTGGTGTCCTAAATCTGCCAGGGAAGAATCTGCCGGCTCCGGAAATTGATGCTGTCTGTCAGGGACAGTGGGAATTTGTGTCTTTCTCTTGGTGGGGGTTGGGGAAGGGGGCTCCTGTCACATCGGCAGGCAGAAGCATGACTCATTAGGGGCCTGAAGGGTCAATACCGTCAATCTGGGTCTTGAGTTTACCTTATGCTTTTCTTTGACTGAAGAGGTGGGTATAATGCATTATAATACATAATAATTAAGGGAGTGCTCCCTTAGAGAATGCAGTAAGCTGAGGCCAGGGGCCAGAGGGGCTGAGCCACGTGACTTCTGAGGTCCCTGCTTCTGCTAACAAGTCTCCGGGGGCCGGGGGGTGGGTTATTCAAGATGGAGCCTGGATCCTTCCCGGGGACATCTGTCTCCAGGACGCATAAAGATGGTCCGGAGTTGGCTCGGCCGTGTGTGAAGGTGTGAGGGTGGACAACAGCTGTGGGGCCGTTCATTCCGTCTAGGTCCTGGGACCTTAAGAACGCGGGCACAGCCAGAACCCAGGCTCCCCCTGCTGGCAGGTGGAGCCCCATCCAGAATGGTGCTTCCCAATTCCAGGCAGTGTCTAAGACTGCGAATCATCCTGGTTTCTCTAGAACCCCACAGTCCAGGGGTCCTGGGGGTGCCCCCCCCAACACACTGGCATCCTTTATCCCATCAGCCAGATGCACCATGGGCTGCCCGCGAGCTCCGCTGTCTGGGAGAAAATGCCTTCTGTGTCTCCGTCTGTAAGTCAGACCTCCTGACAGGGAGTTCACCCTGGTCTCTTGCTTTCCAGACTGTTGTCGGTAATTCTTGACTTGATGAGGTGTCTGGACACAGAAGGTGAGAGACAGATGCCTTAACTCTGGGACTGGGACGGGTGCCCGTACCCTCCCCGGCTCTGCTCTTTGACATCTTGGTTAGAATCTTACGTTAATTTCGGGGAACAGATTTTCACCCTCGTAGCTCTCCAATGACCGTAAGAAACAGGACTACCAGTGAAACAGGCCAAGATGACAGAAGCAGCCGTAATCATCCCCAGACTGAACAAGGAATACCGCCGCTCTGGACCTGCCTTACTGTTACTGAGAATTAGAAATTACTTTCGAGAAGGCAATGGCACCCCACTCCAGTACTCTTGCCTGGAGAATCCCATGGACGGAGGAGCCTGGTAGGCTGCAGTCCATGGGGTCGTGAAGAGTTGGACATGACTGAGCAACTTCCCTTTCACTTTTCACTTTCCTGCATTGGAGAAGGAAATGGCAACCCACTCCAGTGTTCTTGCCTGGAGAATCCCAGGGACGGCGGAGCCTGGTGGGCTGAAATCTCTGGGGTCTGAAGCAACTTAGCAGCAGCAGCAGCAGCAGAAATGTCTTATTTTCACTTTTTCTCTTGAACGCGGTTGCTCTTATCAAAGAAGCAGGGACATGCCCTCACTCATGAAGACATGACCTCTGGGCCCTCTGCTGGGTTAAGAGGCTTGTGGGGGGTGGTGGACACAGGGTGGGCAATCCCTGCTCTCGTGCTGCCTGGGCTCAACAAGTTACTGGACCACTGTCCCTCGGGGCCTGCATCTGTGTGAGGTACCCACCTGAGAGCATCTCTGAGGATGAACTTAGCTAAGATGGGGGCCCTGCCGGGAACAGTCCATCCTGACACTCCACAAACGTTACCTGCTGTTAGGAGGATTAGGAGAGCACGGTAAATGTACACTTCCCTGAGCTTTTGTCTTGGGAAGGGCACACTTCAAGAGTGTGCCAGCGTCAAACTGATTTAGTTTTAGAACTATAGAGAAAAACATTGCTATCTGCTGAGATCTTACTTACCAAGCACCAGCTTGCGGTGTGTGTTTATGGCTGATGCAACTGTTAGAAATAAGAGGCTCTGGAACAGCAGATGCCTCTGCGGTGGAGTCATGGGATGTGCTTTATTTGTAGGGGGCTGGATAAATTCCGACCCGAGTTATCTTGGGACGGCCCTCAAGTGGCCTGTGTGAGCCACATTTCGGGCTCAAGCCCAGTTCCTAGAGGACAGGTGTGCATCTGAGAATGTTGGCGGTGGTCTCGGAAACATTTGTGGGAGACCAGCTCTCAGATGGATCCAAGGGTCTTAAAGATGTCCCAACCCGGACAAGGGCCAATGGGCAGTGGTCTCAGACATAAAAGCGAGGAAGCCAGCTGCCAATGTTTGGGTTGAAAAAAAACAGACCCTGATGATTTTGGAAGCTTGCCGATATCTGACATTCCATACACATTAAATGCATTGACGAGGGAATCGATGCTTCCAATAGAAACTGTGACCCTGAATTTGGTGCTGTGATGATATGGTGTTGAACATCCGTCTATCTGAAAACAGCCTCTCGAATCGTGGGCTCTCACGTGGCTGGGTCCCGATGGTTCAGGGGCACGTATTCATCACAGGGACATTGTGGGCCATGTCTTTTCCCTTTAATCTCCTCAGTTCAGTTCAGTTCAGTCGCTCAGTCATGTCTGACTCTTTGCGATCCCATGAATTGCAGCACGCCAGGCCTCCCTGTCCATCACCAACTCCCGGAGTTCACTCACACTCACATCCATCGAGTCGGTTGCGCCATCCAGCCATTTCATCCTCTGTCGTCCCCTTCTCCTCCTGCCCCCAATCCCTCCCAGCATCAGAGTCTTTTCCAATGAGTCAGCTCTTTGCATGAGGGGGCCAAAGTACTGGAGTTTCAGCTTTAGCATCATCTGCAGTGATTTTGGAGCCTAAAAAATAAAGTCTGACACTGTTTCCACTGTTTTCCCATCTATTTCCCAAGAAACATGGCATCCAGTCCCATCACTCCATGGGAAATAGATGGAGAAACAATGGAAACAGTGTCAGACTTTAGTTTTATGAGCTCCAAAATCACTGCATATGGTGACTGCAGCCATGAAATTAAAAGACGCTTACTCCTTGGAAGAAAAGTTATGACCAACCTAGATAGCATATTGAAAAGCAGAGACATTACTTAGCCAACTGTCTGCCTAGTCAAGGCTATGATTTTTCCAGTAGTCATGTGTGGATGTGAGAGTTGGATTGTGAAGAAGGCCAAGCACCGAAGAATT
>SJYF01001220.1:664123-680964 GCA_006410515.1 Procapra przewalskii
ATGGATAAGAAAGCTGTGGTACATATACACAGTGGAGTATTACTCAGCCCTTAAAAAGAATAAATTTGACTCAGTTCTAATGAGATGGATGAAACTGGAGCCGATTATACAGAGGGAAGTAAGCCTGAAAGAAAAACACCAATACAGTATACTGACACATATATATGGAATTTAGAAAGATAGTAATGATGACCCTGTATGTGAGACAACAAAAGAGACACAGAGGTATAGAACGGACCTTTGGCCTCTGAAGAGAGGGAGAGGGTAAGATGATTTGGGAGAATGGCATTGAAACATGTATACTATCATATAAGAAATGAAGCACCAGTCTATGTTCAGTACAGGATACAGGATGCTTGGGGCTGGCGCACGGGATGATCCAGGGAGATGGTATGGGGTGGGAGGTGGGAGGGAGCTTCGGCATTGGAAGATCGTGTACACTTGTGGCTGATTCATGTCGATGTATGGCAAAACCAATACAGTATTGTAACATAAAATAAAGTATTAAAAAATAAAATAAAATAATATAAGAAAACAAACAGTGAAATTCATAGCTGTAAACAACTATATTAAAAAATCAGTAACCAAAAAAAAATTAGCATTCAAAATATTAAGATCATGGCATCTGGTCCCATCACTTCATGGCAAATAGATAGGGGAAAAAGCAAAAACAGTGGCAGATTTTATTTTCTTGGGCTCCAAAATCACTATAGGCAGTGACTGAAGCCATGAAACTAAAAGACACTTTCTCCCTGCAAGAAAAGCTATGACAAACCTAGACTGTCTATTAAAAAGCAGTGTCATCACTTTGCTGACAAAGGTCCATATAGTCAAAGCTGTGATTTTTCCAGTAGTCCTGTCTGGATGTGAGAGTTGAACCATAAAGAAGGCTGAATGCTGAAGAATTGATGCTTTCAAATTGTGGTGCTGAAGAAGACACTTGCCTTCAAAACTCTTGAAGTTCTTTGGACTGCAAGGATATCAAACCAGTCAATCCTAAAGGAAATCAACCCTGAATAGTCATTGGAAGGACTGATGCTGAAGCTGAAGCTCCAATACTTTGGCCACCTGATGCAAAGTGCCAACTCAATGAAAAAGACCTTGACGTAGGAAAGACTGAGGGGGTGGGAGGAGAAGGCAGTGACACAGGATAAGATGGTTGGATGGCATCACCAACTCAGTAGACATGAGTTCGAGCAAACTCCTAGAGATAGTGAAGGAAAGGCAAGCCTGGCATGCTGCAGTCCATGGGGTCACAGAGAGCTGGACATGGCAGAGAGTGAACAGTGAACAACTGGTTCATCACTGCCTTTCTGAAACGTATTATGCCCAATTATTTTGTTTTACTCATTGCATATATAAATAATTATTGTCCCGAAGTCTTTAACACACACACACACACACACACACACACACACACCATGCTTCAGGCATAAACAATGCTTTGTGTCATGACAGACACATACCAGACAGAACTCCTCTGTCTTCTTTCAAGAGGGCTAATCTTTCGGGAGGGGGATGGATTTCTCTACAACCCTCCAGTGTTGAGAGATGCAGGAATCCTAGAGGCGCCTCAGTGGAAAATCTCTCACAGCCAGAATGGCCCTGAACCGCACTCTGAGCCTTGACCCTGGGAGGCTCCTGGCGATTGCCTTTGAGCTGTTTTCATTCTCAATCCCCAGAGTGCACTTGTTGCCTTCAAAACAGAGATCAACATTTTTGCTTCACACGAGTTTCCATTTGGTGGTTTTTAGTACACCCATAAATTAATAGATAACCGTTAAAAACTCAAGAAAAAATAATTATTTTGTTGATGTAAATTGTTCCTCAGCTGGAAGTCCAGACAAAAGAATCACACAGTTTTAATTGTTGACAGTTGCAATTCCTTAAATCAATTATTTCCACGAGCTTTCTACAAAAGCAGCTTACTGTGACTATGGGTTTGTTAGAGCTCCAGTTAATTGTTTTCTATCTTATTACTGATCATACTGGCTTTGCTCTCTTCTAAAATACTGTACAATCTTCTGAAATAGGAACATTAACTGACCTCCAATTGAAAATAAACCTTCCTCGGCATTCCATCTCCTTAATTGAAAAGTGCATTTTGAATGCACTAAAAGGAATGAGACAAACACTGCCTCCTATTCATTTAGCTGAACATAAAATGGATAATACCCGATGGGAGGTCACTCCCGTACCTGCCATTCTCGTGGGAAGTGCTGAGAAAGCAAAGAGGAAGAAACTCTGATATGAAAATCAGCAAGGGAGAGTGCAGCCGTTTCGCTATTGGTTATACAATACCCTAAGGTGGGTTTATGGATTCTACCTGGAGATTCATGGGGGCAAGCCAGGAAGGGGAAAAGGATGTGTCTTCATCTGTCCCCAGTGCTGTCTGGTTTTGGAAATACAACTTAATGATTCAATACTAGTTTTCACAAAGCACCTGAATAATTTCCTGCATGTAGGTCTTTCAGCATCATAACCGATCTTTCCCAGTAGCAGTTTATGAACTAAAGTATCCATATGTTATCACTCCTTATTATGACCGTCCATCACGGAAGCCTGGCGTGCTGCAGTCCATGGGGTCACAAAGAGCAGGACATGACTGAGCAGCTGAACTGAACTTGTGTCTCAGATCCACGAAGGGAACCATATCCTGATTGATTCATTCCTGGAAAACTGCTCCCCATGAACTCTATCTCATTGACAATTAAACATTTCCAATATTAATTTCAAACGCTCTTCCTTCGGTGTCCCTGGCGGCGGCCCCTGTCCATGTGGAGTTCCGTCTGGCCCAGCTCGGTCTGCTCCAGGCGTGTTGAGTTTTGTTTATCCTTCTCAGATTTCCGGAATTTCCCAAGATAGGTGCTGCTTCAGGGCGATGCAGCTTTCTCCCTTCCTTCTTCATTCTCTCTCTTCATCTTTGGAATGAGTTTAGAGTCAGTATGTCTTTGGGCAAGTAGGGCTTCTTCTGAGAGAGTCAAGACCCCCCTGCTTGTGTGGTTTCGTTGTTGTTGTTCAGTCACTAAATCGTGCTCTATTCTTTGTGAACCCACGGACTGCAGCTCGCCAGGCTCCTCCATCTTCCACTATCTCTTGAAATCTGACCTTTCTGCCTTTTCAGACTCTCATGAAGTTCTTGCGGCAGGAATACTGGGGTGGAGCATCCTTCCCTCCTCCAGTGGACCACGCTTTGTCAGAACTCTGCCCTACGTCCCATCCATCTTGGGTGACCCTGCCTGACACGGCTCATGGCTTTGTTGAGTTTGCAAGTGTGTGTGGTTAATGTAGATATTTTTATTCATGCCACCTGAAGGGGAGCCGGATGACAGAGAAGCGATAAAATAGGAGACTTGTCTTTTTCTTGAGCAGAAATTGCACACAGGGATCTGACGCTTTCACTTTGTTCCACAGAAACAGATCATAAATTCCCCAGGTGAAAGATGAGAGGAGGCGATCATGCCGACTTCCTGAGATCCACCAGTGCCTGTCTTCCACCCTCCATCTGAGCGATGTGCCTTCTGTCCCGTCTGCCTTTACCCTTTCTTTCCTGACACTCAGCCTGTCTCCCCTGATGGACAGTCATAATAAGGAGAGATAACACAGGGATACGTTAGCTCATAAATTGTTATTTGGAAAGGTTGGTTATGATGCCAAAAGACCTAAAATGCCTGAAATTATTTACTTGATTTATGAAAACTTTGATCACTATTGTTGAGTCATTTAGCAGAATAACTATTCAGTGTCTCTGAATATAAGTAAACAAATGCCCACATTCGTAAGGGTTTGAGTTCTTAAAGTTAATGACAACACCTTCTTCCCATCTGCTTCTTGACTTTGAAAACTACTTTTACAGACTTTTTCAGTACCCAAAGTGGGGAAGATGCCCCTGTCGAAGATGAGGTGAGAGAAAAGAGGGTCTGAGTATTCAGCATTGATTTTTATGAAGGAAACATGGCTAGTATCTACTCAACTATTCCTGATAATATTGAAAAGATGCTTAGCAGGAATTCCCTAGTGGTCCAGTGGTTAGGGCTTCATGCTTTCACTGCCAGGGACCTGAGTTCGAACCCTAGTCCAGGATCTAAGATTTCACAAACTGTGCACTGGCCCCAAAACAAAAACAAACAAAAAGATGCTTACCAAGAGAACGATTTGCAAAGGCAACTTGCTGCTGCTGCTGAGTCGCGTCAGTCGTGTCCGACTCTGTGCAACCCCATAGACAGCAGCCCACCAGGCTCCCCCGTCCCTGGGATTCTCCAGGCAAGAACACTGGAGTGGGTTGCCGTTTCCTTCTCCAATGCATGAAAATGAAAAGTGAAAGTGAAGTCGCTCAGTCGTGTCTGACTCTTAGCGACCCCGTGGACTGAAGCCCACCAGGCTTCTCCGTCCATGGGATTTTCCAGGCAAGAGTGCTGGAGTGGGGGTGCCATTGCCTTCTCCAAAAGGCAACTTACATATAGGCAATTCTGCATGTGTGAATAAGATCAAAGGCAGTGGATATTAAAAGCTGGATTCTCGCTCCTTGAGGAATGCTGAGATCCTCTCTTAATCTTTATTATCTGTAGTTTTTTGATCACTTAACAACAAACCAATAATAGGTGCTAGTGTTGAGAAACCCCTCTCCCTTTTTAGAGTACACTTTGCCCCGAGACTGAATTGTACATGAGGGGAACATCAACGCACTGGGAAATATGACAACTTAATTTAGTTCAGACTATGAAAATCTTCCAGGGCCATCAAGAGTGTGTTTGGGTCCTGAGGAAGAAAATGGTCCTGGACTTGTACTGATAAGTGACAAGGCAGCCCAGTGCAATGAGGTCTCTGTGAAGGCTGGTGTCATGATGCCGTAACTGCAGCTGCTAGGGCAAGTTTTAGGTACGTTCGCTCTTCTCTTCCCCTCAGCGTCTTTGAACTCTCCAGTTTCTGTTGAGAATCCATATATTCACCTAATGGAATGTGTGAAGTCTTTCTTTTGAAACTTCTGATTTTCATATTTTAAGAAAGTGAAAGTGTTAGTCACTCTGTTGGGTCTGACTCTTTATGACACCATGTACTGTAGCCACCAGGCTCCTCTGTCCGTGGGATTCTCCAGGCAGGAATACTGGAGTGGGTTACCTATCCTTTTTCCAGGGGATCTTTCTGACCCAGGGATCAAACCTGGGTCTCCTGCGTTGCAGACAGATTCTTTACCATCTGAGCCACCAGTGAGGCAATGTATAAATGTGGAATTTCCGGTGTCTCACTTTCTGCCTTAATAAGAGGAGCATTTCCACGGGGAAAGGAATAGACTTTGTTGTCTGGACTCTAAGGAAAGATGTGTGACATTAAGCAACGTGAAATACAACACGGTTTCTTTTGAAAAAAGATCTTTTAAAAGTTTTACAGCTTCTACTCACATAATACTTGTTTCCCTCTCTTCCTAGAACCAAATCTATTTTGAAATTTCTGTCTATTCTCCATGCTCATATTTTCAAGCTTTAATTGAGCACATGTTTAGTTATCAACTTCCCTGGTGGCTCAGATGGTAAGGCATCTGCCAACAATGTGGGAGACCCGGGTTCAATCCCTGGGTCAGGAAATCTCCTGGAGAAGGAAATGACAACCTACTCCAGTACTCTTGCCTGGAAACTCCCATGGATGGAGGAGCCTGGCGGACTACAATCGGTGGGGTCAAAAAGAGTCAGACACTACTGAGTGACTTCACTTCACTTCACTTAGTTATCAACAGTAGATACAATTATTGTGCATGCTTAAGTATTTACTATGTTTCATGTGTTAAAGGTATTACCAATCAGGAAATTAACATGCTTGTTGAAATTATAAAAAGTTGGATAATTTATAATTTCTCAGCTGTGTTTCCTGGATATAGTTATTAGCTATTTTTCCAAAGACTTCAATCTATGGACATACATAATCTTAAAAAAATATTTTATTTGTTTATTTATCTGACTGTGCTGTGTCTTAGCTGTGACATGCGGGATGTAGTTTCCTGGCCAGGGATTGAACCCAGGCCCCCTGCATTGGGAGCTCAGATTCTTAGCCTGTGGACCACCAGGGAAATCCCGACATCTATAATTTTTAAAAGAAATTGTGCAGCTTTATATATATGCTTTTCAGTATGGGGGATATAGGGCTTCCCAGGTAGTTCAGGAGTAAAGGATCCACCAGCCACTGCAGCAGACCCAGGAAATGCAGGCTTGGTCCCTGTGTTGGAAAGATCCCCTGGAAAAGGAAATGGCACCCTGTCCAGAAGCATTTCACAGGAGGCTTCCTGTGTGGTGTTTTGGATCTGTCAGGAATCCTCTGCTCCTTATTAATTCCTGAATACTCAGGAATTGAGAGGAGAGGCAAGCGTCCCCGGGGGCTGAGGAATCCAGGCATTTCCTTCCTTAGTTTTCCCATACAGTGATAACTACCCTCTTCCTTCTTGTGAACCATACAGTAAAATTGATTGCTTACAACTCTCTTTCTCTCTTTAATATGGATTGCCTATGTTATGTAAGTCTGGAATTTTAATCTTTATCTTTGCTGAGAATAACTACCTTGTAAGACAGCCTGTGACTGTGTGGATCAAATAAATTGTGGAAAATTCTGAGAGAGATGGGAATACCAGACCACCTGACCTGCCCCTTGAGAGATCCGTATACAGGTCAGGAAGCAACAGTTAGAACTGGACATGGAACAACAGACTGGTTCCAAATAGGAAAATGAGTACGTCAAGGCTGCATATTGTCACCCTGCTTGTTTAACTTATATGCAGAGTACATCATGAGAAATGCTGGGCTGGAAGTAACACAAGCTGAAATCAAGATTGCCAGGAGAAATATCAATAACCTCAGATATGCACATGACACCCCCCTTATGGCAGAAATTGAAGAGGAGCTAAAAAGCCTCTTGATGAAAGTGAAAGAGGAGAGTGAAAAAGTTGGCTTAAAGCTCAACATTCAGAAAATGAAGATCATGGCATCTGGTCCCACCACTTCATGGGAAATAGATGGGGAAACAGTGGAAACAGTGTCAGACTTTATTATTTTGGGCTCCAAAATCACTGCAGATGGTGATTGCAGGCATGAAATTAAAAGACGCTTACTCCTTGGAAGAAAAGTTATGACCAACCTAGATAGCATATTCAAAAGCAGAGACATTACTTTGCCAACTAAAGTCCATCTAGTTAAGGCTATGATTTTTCCAGTGATCATGTATGGATGTGAGCGTTGGACTGTGAAGAAGGTTGAGCGCTGAAGAATTGATGCTTTTGAAGTGTGGTGTTGGAGAAGACTCTTGAGAGTCCCTTGGACTGCAAGGAGATCCAACCAGTCCATTCTGAAGGAGATCAACCCTGGGATTTCTTTGGAAGAAATGATGCTGAAGCTGAAGCTCCAGTACTTTGGCCACCTCATGCGAAAGGTTGACTCATTGGAAAAGACTCTGATGCTGGGAGGGATTGGGGGCAGGAGGAGAAGGGGATGACCTAGGATGAGATGGCTGGATGACATCACAGACTCGATGGACGTGAGTCTGAGTGAACTCCGAGAGATGGTGATGAACAGGGAGGCCTGACATGCTGCAATTCATGGGGTTGCAGAGTCGGACACAACTGAGTGACTGAACTGAACTGACTAGACGGACCTTAGTCGGCAAAGTAATGTCTCTGGTTTTGAATATACTATCTAGGATGCTCATAACTTTTCTTTCAAGGAGTAAGTGTCTTCTAATTTTATGGCTGCAATCACCACCTGCAGTGATTTTGGAGCCCCCCAAAATAAAATCTGACACTGTTTCCACTGTTTCCCCATCTATTTCCCATTAAGTGATGGGACCGGATGCCACTATCTTTGTTTTCTGAATGTTGAGCTTTAAGCCAACTTTTTCGCTTTCCTCTTTCATTTTCATTAAGAGGCTTTTTAGTTCCTCTTCGCTTTCTGCCATAAGTGTGGTGTCATGTGCATATCTGAGGTTATTGATATTTCTCCCAGCAATCTTAATCCAGCTTGTGTTTCTCCCAGTCCAGCGTTTCTCATGATGAACTCTGCATATAAGTTAAATAAGCAGGGTGACAATATACGGCCTTGACGTACTCCTTTTCCTATTTGGAACCGGTCTGTTGTTCCATGTCCAGTTCTAACTGTTGCTTCCTGACCTGCATACAGATTTCTCAAGAGGCAGGTTAGGTGGTCTTGTATTCCCATCTCTTTCAGTATGTTCTACAGTTTATTGTGATCCACACAGTCAAAGGCTTTGGCATATTCAATAAAGCAGAAATAGATGTTTTTCTGGAAGTCTCTTGCTTTTTCGATGATCCAGTGGATATGGCAATTTGATCTCTGGTTCCTCTGCCTTTCTAAAAACCAGCTTGAACATCAGGGAGTTCACGGTTCACATACTGCTGAAGCCTGGCTTGCAGAATTTTGAGCATGATTTACTAGCATGTGAGATGAGTGCAACTGTGTGGTAGTTTGAGCATTCTCTGGCATTGCCTTTCTTTGGAATTGGAATGAAACCTGACCTTTTCCAGTCCTGTGACCACTGCTGAGTTTTCCAAATGTGCTGGCATATTGAGTGCAGCACTTTCACAGCGTAACTTTTAGGATTTGAAAGAGCTCAACTGGAATTCCATCACCTCCACTAGCTTTGTTTGTAGTGATGCTTCCTAAGATCCCACTTGACTTCACATTTCAGGATGTCCAGCTCTAGATGAGTGTGAGTGATCACACCATCACAATCATCTGGGTCATGAAGATTCTTTTTGTACAGTTCTTCTGTGTAATCTTGCCACCTCTTCTTAGTATCTTCTGCTTCTGTTACATCCCTACCATTTCTGTCCTTTATTGAGCCATTACTGAAGTTAACTTTACTATATTTTACTTAATGCAGCTAGTCAAAATTCAAAATTCCGTTTGTGCCCCACATTTCAGTCGGACACTGATTCTTAAGACTTCCCTAGGAACCTGAGGCCTTCCTCCTCTTCTGCCTGCCTTCTTCCGTGTGGACTGCAAGCTTTCTCTTCATCCACGTGTGCATCTCCTGGGTAGATAACTAGCTGTCACTGTGCAACAAATGCGGGTATTTTGTGATGCTGCTGGAGTGCCTGAGCCTGGACGTTCTCTTGCCATCACTCCATCCCATGTAAATGCCTCCCATCTGTGGCTTCCCAACTGATGCTACTGGTAAAGAACCTGCCTGTCAATGCAGGAAACCACAGGTTTGATCCCTGGATTGGGAGGATCCTCTGGAGTAGGGAATGGCAACCAGTTCCAGTATTCTTGCCTGGACAATCCCATGACAAAGGAGCCTTTTGGGCTATAGTCCATGAGGTCCCAAAGAGTCAAACATGACTGACGTGAGTGAGCATGCACCCACGTGATTGGCAGTGTGGCCAGGGTGAATGAGACTGTGAAATCACTGCGTTTACGTTTATTAAAGTGGGCATGCTCAGGGAATTCTTGGGGTTTCATTCCACTAATATTTCATTGCACAATGATTGCAATCTGCAGCCCTAATTAAAAGGCTCCTGCACTGGTGTGCAGGCCTCTGGTCACAAGAGATTGCCTGAACTGGGACAAAAGAAAGTTCCGGTGACTAATGGAATGTGCATGACACTAGTATTGTTTCTAAATTACAGCACATTGGAAATGAGTCATGTACTGCTGTGGACTGGGTTTGCAAATAACCATCTCTATAGGTGTTCTCATCAAGAGACATCCTCTTGAGTGCCATTTCTTCGAGTCTGGGTAGTGTTTTGGAGAAAAAGCTGAACTCTGTGCATAAACATCCTTCTTCAATGTTACACCAATGGCCGTTAGTTTTGACTAGTTGATACGCTGTTTCAAATATACATTTTTGAAATTAGCTCTGTCATAAATAATGCATAGCCTAGGTCCAATTTGGTTCTCTCATTTAACATCCATTGATTCTTGTGACTTTTCTTTGAGGTTTGAACCTTTGGGGAGTTTTGTTTAGTATTATGTGTGTTCATTTCCTGAAAGCAATGCACTTTGTAAAATGAGTTAAAAAATTAAAATTCAACTATCTAATAAATGCAAAACTGCATATACTATTTATGTGGAGAAAAGATTAACTACAAGAGACAAGTCTGACAATAGTACTTGTACCTTCCATGCCTTTAGTTGTATTCTAGCATTGAACAGAAACTTTAAAAAAGATAAAAGAGTAGCTAAACACACAACATTTTTTTTTTTTACTATAATGAATGTGTGATTGCTGGTATCCTCATGTAGAAATGATACTGCTCTCTTTTTGTGGCCCAAAGGGGTTTTCCTGGCTCAGATGGTAAAGAATCTGCCTGCTTGCTATGCAGGAGACCCAGGTTTGATTCCTGGGTTGGGAAGATTGCCTGGAGAAGGGCATAGCTACTCATTGCAGTATCCTAGACTACAGAATTTCATGAACAAAGGAGTCCTGTGGGCTACAATCCAAAGGGTCTCAAAGAGTCAGACATGACTGAGCAACTAACACATTTTTTTCATCACAGAAGTTCTAGATTTTCAAAAAAGTTTGAGTCTTAAGACTTTTACTTCTGACTCAGATGGGAGACTTGTAGTAGATCACAATTTTCACTGACAAGTAAAAAAAAAAAAATCTAATAAAACATAAAATCCACCCTCAAAGGTATTTAGAGTTTCTGCATCAACCAGGGCTTAACAGGTTACTACGAGGAAGTAAGCCAGCATTTTAGAGCAGAGGTTTCCTTGAAGTATTTGCCAACTGTAGTGTCAGGGATATTTCTGAGAACCCAAAGTGCTGGGACAGAAGGTGGTAAATAGGAAACAAAGAAATTCAGAGATAGACAATTTTATGATGTTTGAAAGAAAACTAATTAATCAAAATGCAAGGTTTCAGGATCCCACTATGACTAAAGGGAAAGGTTAAAGGCAGGAGGAGAAGGGGATGACAGAGGATGAAATGGTTGGATGGCATCACTGACTCAATGGCCATGAGTTTGGGCGAGCTCCGGGAGTTGGTGATGGGCAAGGAGGCCCAGTGTGCTGCTGTCCATGGGGTCACAAAGAGTCAGACATGACTGAGTGACTGAACTGAACTGATGCCTAAAGGATCAGAGAGCCTGACACTTAACCTGTGCCCCCCTGGAAAAAAGCCACACCAAGTCAGGGCTACGAATTTTAGGACAGTGTCTCTAAAACCTGCAATAGTTTTGTGCTTTCCAGAAGGTAAAGATTAGCCATCAACACCCATCAGAGAGGCAAATCTGAGGCAAGAACCATGAATGCAGATTGCAGTGGGATCACTCCATCAAGGAAACATGTGCATTTTAAATTTCTATGCTCCCAAACATAGTTGCAAAATATGTAGGGCAAAAATTGATAGAACTGAGTCAAGAGAGACACAGCCACAATCATAGTAGAAATCATATTATTTTCAAAGCAGGTTATATGCCTGACAAAGGATCAATATAGATGTAGAAGTTCTGATCAAAATAGTAAACAAACTACAGATTAACATATATGTGATGCTAAATCTTCAAATGTCAAAACTTTCTGAGAAAACAGATCTATCAAAACTGACCTATAATTGGGTGCTAAAGCATGGTCAAACACTTCAAAGTACTGAATTCATTCAGAATATGCTCTCCAGCCACATTGGAATTAAGCTATAAGGCAATAGTATAAAATAAGAAAATTCAAAATCCTGAAATTAGACAATAAATTGCTAAGTAAGTAACAGGCAAAATAATGAAAATTTGTAAGTCTTTTGAGAGGAATGCTAAAGAAAATAAGACATGTAATAATTAGTAAGGTGCAGATAAGTGATACTTGAAAGAAATTTTCATATCTTTAAAAAATGTATCAGAAGGAAATCTAAATATAAGTATCCATCCTCAAAAATTAGGACAAGAACAGCAAATTACACCTAAATAAGATAGAGGGAAGAAAATAATAATTTAAGAACAATAATTAACAAAATGAAAATATTATCACAATAGAGAAAATAAACAAAGCAAAAGATCAAAACAATGTACTGGCCTTTACTTTTGAAAAAAACTAGTAAATTTATAATTTACCCGTGTCAGGAATAAAACATGGTGTAACACTATAAATACTTCAGATTTTAAAAAATGCTAAGAGGATGCAATAAACAAAGTTTATGTCAATAATAAAGTTTATGTCAGATGGCATCACCGACTCGATGGCCATGAGTCTGAGTAAACTCTGGGAGTTGGTGATGGACAAGGAAGCCTGGCATGCTGCGTCCATGGGGTCGCAAAGAGTCAGACACGACTGAACAACGGAACTGATATCAGTAAACTTTAACTGAATAAATTCCTGGGAGATACAAATTACTGAGGCTAAAAAAGAAACAAATAAAAATTTAATTTCAGTAATTCCATTTCTACTAATTAAGTTGACCATGTGATTTAAAATCTCCTGGAAAGAAATTTTCAAGCCTAGTTGTATTTATTAATAAAATTGCACTGGAGATTGTAGACATTGGAATAGGTAAGAAAAGAGAAACTCATAAAAATGGAACAATGATTAATTCTAAACTATTAGAATTTTTAAAAAATGAATTCACATGTTGATATATGGCAAAAACACAACATTGTAAAGCATTCACTGACCAGTTAAAAATTAATAAATGTAAATTAAAAAATGAACTCAGTAAATTTGCCAGATAGGATGTCACTATACAATGGTCATTGTTGTATAGGTACCATCAACACTGAAAGTTTTTAAATGATACTATTTAAATTGCCATTCAGAAAATCAAATTATGATTAGATCTAATGAAAAGTATGTAAGAGCTCTATAGTAAAAATTAAAAATGATCGTGAGAAATTAAGAAGGAATTAAGAAATGAAGGAGTCTGCTATGTTCTTGTGTCTGAAGATCCAATATTATTGCCAGTTCCACAAGTGGGTCTACAGAGTCTAGCTTTCTCTTGAAAAACATGCTGTTCAGATGGAAGTCAATCCCACTTCACCTATAGGCACCTGCTGCTGCTGCTGAGTCGCTTCAGTTGTGTTTGACTCTGTGCGGCCCCACTAGGCTCCCCCGTCCCTGGGATTCCCCAGGCAAGAACACTGGAGTGGGTTGCCATTTCCTTCTCCAATGCATGAAGGTGAAGTCGCTTAGTCGCGTCTGACTTGTAGCGACCCTATGGACTGAGGGAGGCTCAATAGTCTCTCCAGAAAATCAATTTGCCTCTGCTGAAAGGTCTGTGCAATCCTGGAGTCTGGGCCATGAAACACACAGGAAGGGCCAAAGCACAGCTACAGCTCTCCAAATCTGGTTCCTTGCCTCCTGATCGGGTGCTTTTATGCTTGCCCCCTCACTTTGATAGGGCTTCCCTGGTGACTCAGTGGTAAAATATATGCCTGCGATGCATGAACTGAGGGTCCCAGCCCTGCGTTGGGAAGATCCCCTGGAGGAGGAAATGGCAGCCCACTCCAGTACTCTTGCCTGGAGAATCCCATGGACAGAGGAGCCTGGTGGGCTACAGTCCATGGGGTCACGGAGTTGGTCATGACCTAGTGCTTAAACCATCATCACCACTCACCTTGAGACACTCAAAGGTAAGATCTGTTTAACGTCAACATCGGTTTGTGGCACAGTATATGTTCTTTTAAGCAATAATAATGACTAACACTTACTATAGTATTTATTATGTATCAGGCACTATTCTCAGCACCTTCAACATGTCAGCTCATTTAGCTCTTCTGCAAACCCGTGAGGAACGGAGGAATACTGTTTGCCACTTCATAGAGAGAAACTGAGGCAAGGACAGATGCACCCCCTAGTTATCTGGGCAGCTCGGGGCTGCATTCTGTATTCCTAACCACTCTGTCCTCTCCTCCTTCTTGATGGGAATTTTCAGCATCCTTTAAACAAAAACAAAGCAAAACAAAACCCACTTCTATAGTCAAAGATTTTCATTTTAGCATAATTGGCTTAAAGGAGTTTGCTAGATGCTACAGGTCTCATAAGCTGAATGAAGACTCAAAGCCTCTTACATCTCATGATTATAAAAACCATGTCTTTAATAGAAGCAGAATCTTAGCTTTTAATTTGTTAAGGATAGACAAGCATAAAATCAACCCAAGTTGAATGAAATTATTCAGACTTAAGCAAAAAGACAAAGGCACGGACTTGCATCATAACATTTGCAACTAGACTTTGTTCTGCCAGAAGAGTGTTCAGCTTGATACAGCCAGAACCTGGCTTGTGATGAAGTTACAGTGGGTACACAGGGTTAAAACTTAACCCCTAAACTCTGTCTTTGTACATCTTTTCAGACTGATGAATGCTATGAAGATATTTTGGTTAATAATTACAGTGATTTAAAAGAACTAACTTTTGGAAAATTTCAAATTGGATCTGGAGATAATTTGACATTATCTATGCTATATTTGAGCTTCCCTGGTGGCTCAGACAGTAAAGCCTCTGCTTACAGTATGGGAGACCTGGGTTCAATCCTTGTGTCAGGAAGATCTCCTGGAGAAGGAATGGCAACCCACTCCAGTATTCTTGCCTGGAAAATCCCATGGATGGAGGAATCTGGTCGGCTGCAGTCCATGGGGTTGCAAAGAGTTGGACACGACTGAGCGACTTTGCTCACTCACTCACTCCTGCTGTATTTTGTTTCTTCTCTGTGCTAAAGAAGAGGAAGGGAAATCTGGGTGAGACAGAGAGCACACAAAAAGAAGACAAAATGGAAGCCATTGCAACACAGTGCATCAGAGCTAGTGTGCGCTTGAAGGCCAGAGGAACATCTTCAAGTTTCTTAAAGCTGAAACAATTATTTTCCAATCATTGACTATCCATTAAATGTTAAAATGAGGGTTCACTAGACTCTTTAAGCTTTATCCTTTGTATTTTCCTCCTCAAAAAAAAAAAAAGGAAAATAAAGATTTTTGTAGAAGCTTAGAAGCAATGTAAAAAATTGTATGTCACTATTCTGGTGTTAGAGTGAAATTGCAAATCTTATCTTTGCCCAAATTTCATTTCATTTTGTGTCATCATGAGATTAATAAAGAGAATCCTTCTATTTCTTGGCATGGGATTATATTACACACACATAGTGATGGCTTTAATAACACTATTGAGAGCAGTGAGGTTATTAAGGGCTTGGTATATGCAGGTTAAGAGTTTTACATGGTTATTTATTTAATACTTCCCCAAGCTGGGTAAGGTAAACAGTATTATGGCATGTGAAGATGGTAAATAACACAGCCAAGAAGTGAGCTGTTTAGATAAAGATCAGAAGCAGGGGATCTAGTTTGTATCAATAATTGTGACAGATAGAAGTAGCTTGATTGGATAGCTTTTATCTGAAGAATTCCATGACAAGTAAAGCTATAATTTTGATAGGATTATTTGAAGGCAAACTGTAAAAGTCTTCATTCCAGGTAGAAGCACACACTGACATACTATGTTCAAGCTTCACAGAAGGCTTCATATAAGAAAAGCAATTTTATTTTAAGTCAAAGCTATTCTTTGACAGAAGAGCAGAAAGTATATTAAAGTGTTTGAAAACCAACTGCTCTTATTTGAGATTGGAATTTAAAGATACTTTGAAAAATGTCTCTGAAGTTTATTTTAAGTCTCAGTAATGACTGAGAATTAGTCATGAGTCCGGTTTAAAAGACAAAGAATTAATTTTCTTTAGAGTCACAGACTCAAGTGAAAATCTGGGAATAGTCAGCACTGGTCTGTGCCGCTAAGGATCAACAGTTGTCATCCGGTGGGCACGTGACACTAAAATGAAAGAATAATAATCCCAGTGTTTCTCCCAGGCACCGCATGTAAATGCACAGATACAACCAGAGCAAGCAAACTTGGCTTGGTGGGAGATGGTCGGGAACATCATTGCCAACAGCAATGGCTGCCTCGCAGTGGCGTGGGAAGGAATGGGGGGTGCCTGAGGTGTTTGCCCAGTCCCTGGCCCCCTTTGTTTTAATCCTCTAAGAGAGTTATTTGTATCAGTCTACTCTGACTCAAAACAATACAACAAGAGGCCATGGAAGGGAAAGCAGGGGTGCCCTGAAGACAAAGTGGTTCCTTGAGTGTTTTCCAAGGACTGTCTAGGGTGATTAGGTGGTGAAGTGAAGGGGAAGAGCAAGCTGACCTTGAGATCCTGTGCGGAGAGCCTGGGAGAAAGCAGCCCCTCTTCTCTCATTAGACCTGCATGTCATGTAAGGTCTTTCAGGCAAGTCTTGATTCTTTCTTGTTGCAGAAATGAGTTAATTAGGGCCGGGGGTAGGGGGAAGCTAGAATTTATTTTCTCTTGGAAGCATTTCAAGGTTAACTTTAGACCCTATTTCAGTGAGCTCCAAATTTTCTCATTTTTATCTCTCAGTCTCTCCAAATTTCCCAACACATTTTGTTGCTCCTCTTAACACAATATTCTGTAAAGATATGTATCGACATAGTAACATTGAACATAAGTAAAACTAAAAACAAAAAAAGGTAAATGAATTTTTCTTCATGTCCAAAGATGAAATGTCAATATAGGAGCTCGAAAGAGCTAGTTATCTTTACACTAATAACCCTAATTGCCAAGCATTTCACAAAGCAGCTTTCATTTGGAAATCTCTTCACTCTGTGCTCTTGAGGAGTGCAGTACGACCCATGGCGCCCTCAAATTCAGGGATTTTGCACGGCTATTCTTAGCTGGTAAGCTCTTCAGAGAGCGAGCACTCATGAAAATGAAAATGAAACATTTCTATTTTGCACCCACATTCTAAGAATAATTTTAAGACAATATGAATAAAAACCTCAAACCTAAACTAATTTTTTTCAACATACTATCTCTTAAAAATCATAAATGAATAATTTCATTGAATTGATCATATTCAACGT
>SJYF01001220.1:693172-703793 GCA_006410515.1 Procapra przewalskii
TTTTTAATTGTCACCCTCTTATATTTCTCTCTGTATGAGATTAAGATTTATTTTCTCTAAGAATATGAAGGTTTAATAGATGAAACAGAAAGATAGTATTTTTTAAAATGAAAGCAATAATTTATAATGTGAAGGATTAGAATAATTTGGGCTTAAAAAAAGTTAAAAATTAAACCTGATATTTTCATGTTGGTGTTGGCGGTGTCCTAGGTCACCTGTACATTTGTTTCATTATGTATATCTATTATGAAGTAAGACACCACTAGAATTCTTGGGCCTATTCTATTTCACACTCAGCACACATCAATGATTTTATACCTGAAACTGTTTAGTCCATAAGTTGCCAATAACCATGTGACAATTTTGAATAAAGAAGATGTAGTTTTTAATTTTATATGTCGAGGGTGAAGATTAATCTTTTGCCTTACAGGTCCTGAGAGTCCATGGAGGTGGAGGGGTAAGAAGCAAATGAAATCAGGAAGAAAACTGTGTTGAACGTGGGATGAGCTTAATAATTTATGTTTTGAATGCTTTCAGATTTGAACCTTGGTTATAGCTCATCTTTTTGTTGTTCCATGGATCTCTTCATCCAACATCCATTTATGGATGTCTGTGGGGTGGCAACAACGGGGCTCAGTACTGGAACCCAGGATTAGCCAACAGGTAAGGCTAAGGGCGGGCTCCCAGGTGGCACAGTGGTAAAGAATCCAACTGCCAGTGCAAGAAACACGGGTTCTTGCCCCGAGTCAGAAGATTCCCCTGGAGAAGGAAATGACAACCCGCCCCAGTACTCTTGCCTGAGAAGCCCCATGGACAGAGGAGCCTGGTGGGCTACAGTCCACCAGGGCAAAACTCAGTGACTAAACAACGATCAAGGCTGTAGCCAAGTCTGCCCAGAACTCCTTGCCCAGCTGCAAGGCGTGAAGGTGCAAGCGGAAAGCTAGGGGGAAGAGTTCACAAAAAGTCTTGCCTACTTCTGAAACCAGCAGCAAATCTGGGGGCTCCCCGGGACACCCCCGCTTTCAGTAGTTTGAAAAGATTCACAGGACTCATTGGAACCTGTTGTGCTCATGGCGATGTTCATTATAAGAAAGGGTATGTTAAAATCAGCCCAAGGAAGGATGCACAAGGCAGTTAAGTGAGGTTCCAGATGCAAAGCTTCCATTGTCCTCAGGATATGTGACTCCCTGCATGGGCTGTGACAATATACCTGGGAGGCTGGCAACCAAGAAGGACACCTGAGCTTTACTGTCCAGGGTTTTCAATGGGGCTTCATTATGTCGGCATGACTGACTGATCAGTTGCCAGTAGATTAAACTCAGTCTCCAGCATCTCTCCTTTTTGGTGGAGGTTTGAGGGGCCAGCATTGGCTTCCCCGATGGCTCGACCAAGAAAGAATCTGCCTGCAGTGCAAGAGACAGAAAAGACGCAGGTTTGATCCCTGTGTCGGGAAGATCCCCTGGAGGAGGAAATGGCCAGCCACTCCAGTATTCTTGCCTGGAGATTTCCATGGACAGAGGAGCTTTGTGGGCTACAGTCCATGGAGTTGCAAAGAGTCAGGCACAACCGAGTCCGCAGGCAGAACTACAATTTGATTGCTCTCTCTGAGGGGCCAGCAAGGGCTACCTTATTAGCATAAAATAAAGTAGCAGACCAAGGGGTCCCTCTGAATGACTAAGACACTTCCATCACTCAAGAATTTGCAAGGGATTAGAGGTTACTGCCAAGGGACTGGGTAGTAAGACCAGGCCTTTCTTTGTCCTTTTCACCTGGCTGCCGAGACCTTAATGAACAAATCAAAGTTGCTGCTCACATGAGTCCCCACTTTGCTGGAGACACACAGTAAGTCAAGTAGGAAAAATACGTTGTACCTCTGGACACATCAGTGGGTAAAGGGAAAAACAGAGAAGGGAGAGGGGGCAGAGAATATTGAGGTGGTGAGTGGTGGCATTTAGATCCAAGACAGCCCTCCATGAGAAGAAAATATCTGACAAATACCTGGAGGAGGTGCAGAGCAGGGCCAGCCGGGCCTCAGACACCAGACGAAGGACATCCCAGGCCGGGAGGACGGCCTTGAAAAGCACGGAGGCAGAAACATGCCTGCGTGTCCTGGGAACAGCACCAGAAAGACGGGGTGAGAAGGAGGGTCTGGAAACAAAGTCAGATGTGTGCAAGCAAAATTGTGGAGTCTCACAGGCCATTGTCATTTGGTCCAAGTGATACGGGAAACTACAAGAGGGCTTAAGAAGTGGGGCGCTCCAAGATGCATGCGCCCAGTGATCTCCGCAGCAGCAGGCCACGCAGGCAGCCTAAATGCCCATCGACTGATACACGGATAGAGTTGTGGCACATGCATTCAATGAGACATTACTCAGCCATGAGCAAGAACGAAATCAGGCCATTTGTAGCAACATGGGTGTATCGAGACGGGATCATGCTAAGTGAAGTAAGAAAGACACATAATATTGCTTATGTGTGGAATCAAAAAAAATAATACAGGTGACCTTATTTACAAAACAGAAACAGACTCACAAACTTAGAAAACAAAATCATGGTTATCAAAGGGGAAAGATGGGGGATGGGATAAATTAGGAGTTTGGGATTAACATATATACCCTATCTATGCAAAATAATCAGCAGAGACCTACTGTGCAGCGCACGGAACCATACTCAGTTCTCCATAATGATCTAAATGGGAAAAGAATCTGAAAAAGGGTAGAAGTATAGTGAACCAGTGAAGTTGCTCAGTCATGTCCAGCTCTTTGTGATCCCATGGACTGTAGCCTACTAGGCTCCTCCATCCATGGAATTTTTCAGGTAAGAGTACTGGAGTGGGCTGCCATTTCCTTCTCCAGGGGATCTTCCCAAGCTAGGGATTGAACCCAGGTCCCCTGTACTGTAAGCAGACGCCTTACTGTCTGAGCCACAAGGGAAGCCCCAAGAAGTATATACATGTGTAAATAAATTATTTTTCTGTACACCTGGAATTAATACAACATTGCAAGTCAAATGTACTCCAATATAAAAAAGTAAATAAAAAAAGAAAAATGTGACTGTGAATGAAAAAACTGTAATGAATCATGACCCTCTGATGCTCTGTTAGGGAGCCCTGAGGAACACAGGACCCCAGGCAGGCAGACACTGCTGTCCCTGCAAGGGATCTGGACGTAGGAAAATACCCGCATTTTAAATATTTGGTGGGGGGGGGAGTCAGTGGGAAGTAGTGAATTGAGGGAGCACTGTCCTCACGTAGGTGAGAGGATGAAAGCCTGAGCTTAGTGGGAGGGGTCACCCTGTGCTCAGAGGAAGGTGATTTTGCTCATTCACAAGCACAGGGGCCAAGACAGAGGGCATGTGGGGCATGCAGGAAAGAAACTCGCAGCAAATACAAACGGTGTGTGCTCTGTGCCAGGTGCTATTTATGTGTGTTACACATATTAACCACTTTAGTTCTCCCTATCTAACCCCCAAATCAAAGACACTGTTCTCTCCATTTTACAAATGAGAAGTTAGGTGCAGAGTGATTAAATACTTCGAGTAAGACTTCGCTATCAAGTGGGGGCAGGATAGAAGTAGGCAAGTTAGCTTGAGTCCGGACCCTTCAACCAGCATAGCATGACACCTGGGAAGAGAGACGGGTCCTTGTGATGGTGGAGCCTGTGGAAATCTTCTAGTCAATTTTTCCACTTAAGCAAGAATTAAGACTATTGGAGTAGAAGGAGGGTGTGAGAGCCATGAGGTTTGGGGAGACAGTAAGACATGAAGCAATAATCTGGAAGAGTGGAAGAGGGAATGGATAAGGAATATAATGGGATAGCCAGCCTTTATTAAGGGCACACCTGAGGTTAGTGGTTATAGATTTCAAATATCAGTCAGCGTAGAGGTATGTTTTTCTCCACCTGCGTTCAATGGCCAATGTGTGGGTGCAGCAGGGCACAGGTTGTGTTTAGTCATTGTCTGGTTTAACCTAAAGGAGAAGAGGATTGAGGGTGAACTATAATAATTGCAATAGATGGTGAGATGGTTGGATGGCATCCCTGACTCAATGGACATGAGCAAACTCAGAAGATAGTGAAGGACAGGGAAGCCTGGCTTGTTGCAGTTTATGGGGTCGCAGAAGTTGGACACAAATAAGCAACTGAACAACAATAATAATTGCTTACGAAATTAAAGCAGAACAAGCAAGAAAAAAAGCAGAAGGGTGAGAGGAAGAGGAAACATAAAAATCATGGCTTGTGGGTCTTGATTGGAAAAAGTGAACATATCAGGTAGAGCTCTCTCTGGTGTAGAGATTGATTTTAAAAAGTGAGGGTGTCTGGGGAGTAGGATGCTTGATATTTGGAATGTGGAAAGATGGCTGTTGCTGTCAGGACAAAGCCTGGGGGTTGGCAACGGAACTGAGTTGGCTAGAGTGTACTAATGAAGGTCATCTGAGAGTGGGTCACAGATCTAAGAGGTTGGAAGGATCTTCCAGGTGAGTCTCAAAGTCACCAGGAAGCAAGTGCTCAGGGAATCAAGAGTCAGGAGCCAACTCTTTGAGGAAGAGGAGACGGTCCCTGGGGCGTGAGAGACGCGGCCGCTGCAGTGGGTGGTATGTCACCTAGGACGTGGGAGTCTAAGCTGGAACCTGGGGATCAGAAGTCATTTTCTCTTTCTGGTGCATCTCCTCTGTAGCATCTATCTGGTAAGTTGTGAATCAGCTATAAAGAGAAGCTATTTTCCTGGATGTGCAGACCTCTTGGGACACAGCAGTTTTATGGGACCCTCCTCAATATGATCTGATTCTGTTTCACATATCGATCAGCAGTGTAGCCATATGCTCATTTCTGTCACCAAACCCAGCGAGAGCTCTTCTTTGCGGAACGTTTTTCATATGGCACTTTTCTGGAACACCTTCTAAGGATGCATATTGCAAACTTGGGTGAGAAATCATGACAACATACTGGAGGAATTTAAGCCACTATCAATATTCAAAAACCTTGATGGAAATCATACATCTTCCCAAAAGAGGATTACTTAAGTTTTGGGACTATTATCAACCCAAAAGGATTTTCCCATATGGAAACATATGAACCACTTATGAAAATACAGGTTTGGGAGGACTTGAGTCAGGTTTCCTTACTGTATTAACCCAGCCATAACCATCAGTGAAGGGCTAGCCTTGTAAGGAAATTCTGGTTATAAATAGGTAATGCAGAATGAAAAACAAGCAGTAATTAATTATCCAATATCAGCCATAGTCATGGAGACTTGCAACTCACTCAACCTACAGGTGACAGATAGGTTTCATTTTGCACAACTGCTCATTGATAGTGTCTGTTAAGTTCTGTGTTGAAAAAGATTCTGGTGTCAGGGCTGATCTCAACATGATGGTGCTGTGATCGATTAGCAATGCCTGTCCTGGAGACTTGACCTTATTTGATCAAAGGCATTTTCTTTTTTTGATTCATTTAGGGGACTGCATAAACTAAGAACACTGATTCAGCTACATTTAAAAAGTTTTGTGAAAGTCACACTGAAAGTTAATAGTAAAGTAAGGACAACAATTTGTTCAGAGTTTCATGGATCTCCTAGGATCAGGCATTCTCAAAGTCATGTCCTGGGGGAGTTTTAATAGAAGGAGAGGAGGAGAAGGACCAGGAGAAGCTTGTGAATCAGACAAACTGGACTCCATCCCATGTTCTGCCACTACTAACATGACTGCTCAGGGTAAATTTTGCAGAATTTAAGTTTTTGATTTTTTGAAGGACACATTTGTGCTAAATCACTTTACGATAATTTCCAGCTCTAAAAAGATCAAAGCAAGACAAACAAACATCACGTTTTCCAAGAAAGACACCTGATGTTTCTCTTAAATTCTCCGTAATTCATATCACTAGGTAAAGGCAAGTTATTTTTTCTTCACGTGCATCCACTGGCCTTTAGATTAATATGATTGCATTGCTTCACTTCTGTCTCACCTTACTTTATTTTGTTTTTTCGAGAATTTAAAATAATTACAAAGAGGTCCAGGACAGGAGAGCAAAGGAAACTTCCTCTGAGACTACACACACTGTGTAAGAAACTTATTTATTTACTTTTAATGTATTTTTTGCCCCACCACGAGGCATGTGCATGGCATC
Organism: Procapra przewalskii; assembly: GCA_006410515.1. NCBI lineage: Eukaryota > Metazoa > Chordata > Mammalia > Artiodactyla > Bovidae > Procapra > Procapra przewalskii. Next base: position 699,295 of record SJYF01001220.1, read on the forward strand.
TTAGTTCCTCAACCAGGGACCCGACCCGTGGACCATGCTGTGGAAGGGTAGAGTCTTAACCAATGAGCCTCCAGGAAGTCCCAGGAAACTTTGGTTTTGTATTTCATTCAATCCTTTTGGTGAAATAGATATTATAGTACTATTATCTGCATTTTAGAGATGATGGTACAGAGATGGCGTGAGCTTAGATAACTTCTGTGAGAACACACTGCTGGAAAACTAGAGAGCAAAGAGTAGTTTTCAACTCTGGTCTCTGCTGTATAGAAAATGCTCTTTCTGCAGTATTGTGTTGCTCTACCAAATCCTGAGCTTTTGGCCTGAAAGACATGAGTTCCAAAGTTGGTACGAGTACTTCAGAAAGCTGTTTGATGTCCCTCTTAATTCCAGGTTGGCCTTATGTTAAGCAGGTAGGTGTTCTTCCATGAGGGCTCTGTATTTGTTTGCTGAAATACAAGAATTTGGAACACCCGTCACTGAGGTATGCCTCCTTGTCATATGAAAATGCCTATTACTCTAATTATCACATCTGAGACTTTTCCAAGTGGTGGTAGGCTGTGAGCTTTTGCAAGTCATTGCAGGGTAGATGTTTTCTGAGCGGACTCCCAGGGAGTGCAGTCATTAGCTCCTGTACCACACAAGGGTCTTTTGAAGCTCTCCTGCAGGAAACTTGAGAGTGATTCAATGACCAAATGCAAATGGTATTTGCTGCAAAATTACAGAATTCCTCTGGGGGAATCTTGGGTGATAACAAAACAACTTTGAACTTCAGCGAAGTACATTATGGGAGAAAGGCTGTTTATCACCCCACACTTTGGCTTGCTACAGCAGGGGAGGGTTTTAACTTTCCTCTTTCCTCCCCGTTAAGAAAATAATCGAGGCTAATTTCATTCTTCCACATAAACTACAGGGCTGTTTAGCTCTCTGTTTGAGTTCTGGGATGAAGGTAGTGGGAGGAACTTCTGAGGCAGTAAACAAGACATTTTCTGGCTCTTCTTGGCGGGGCACATCAACAAAGGGCTCTTGCGATGAAAATGGAGAGCCGAGGAGGAGGATACTAACAAGCTGTACCCTGAAACGAGGGTTCAGATGAAATGAATCTCGGGCCATTATTTCTGGGTTTCATGTGCAAGAGTTGGCCTCTGATAGAAGCATTCTTCTTTTTTAAAATTTAATTTATTGGCTTTGCCAGGTTTAAACTGCGGCACGAAGAATCCTCATTACACCAGTCAGGATACCGTTCCCCGGCTAGGGGTGGAACCCGGGCCCCCTTCATTAGGACCACAGGGCCTTTACCACCGAACAACCAGAGAAATCCTGGTTAGGAGCTCTCAATAGTTACGCTTGAACATCAGGGCATTTTTATGAAGAAGAAGGCGTTGCAGCCTTGAAAGATAACATAGGCTTGATCAGAAATGCAAGTCAGGCACAATTTTGTCACTTCTAGGTCTCAGTCATGTCACACCTAGGAGGGAGCATGTCTTCAAATTCCAGAAACAGCCGCAGCAGCTCTTTATTTACCCACTTCTCGGGGGCTACTGTGTGGCCCTCAGCACAGACACCCAGTCCACACCTTCAGGGCAGGAACTTCGAGGTGAGAACCAGATTTCATCAGAAGCCAGTCCATTCACTGAGTGTTCACTGGAAGGACTGATGCTGAAGCTCCAATACTTTGTGCATGTGATGCGAAGAGCCAACTCACTGGAAAAGACCCTGATGCTGGGAAAGATTGAGGGCAGGAGCAGAAGGGGATGACAGGATGAGATGGTTGGGTAGCATCATCGACTCAGTGGACATGAGTTGAAGCCAACTTCGAGAGATGGTGAAAGACAGAGGAGCCTGGCGTGCTGCAGTCCATGGGGTCACAAAGAGGCAGACTCGAGTGAGTGACTGAGCAGCGACAGAAATGCGGAAGCTCGGTCTTTATCCCGGACAGAATGCCCCCGAGTCTGCTTGTTAACACGAGTCTGTGCTTCTGACGAGCACTCGCTGACTCCCTCTACCTGCTGGGTACCAACACGGCTACCTTTCTGAGTTTCCAGAGTATTTTCTAAAAGATATGTTTACTCTGTGCGTGTCTGCTACTGCTCCTTACAATCATCATAAGCACACTGCGAGAAGCTGCGAAACCTAGCACAGTTCACCGAATCCCTCTGAGGAAGGAAGGTCCCCACGTATATACAGTAAGCATCAAGGACAAGTCTCATCAAGCATTGGCATCTCTCATAACTGCCCTGCGGAAATTCACTTCTAATAGCCACAGACAAGGTAAAGGAGATTGAGTCTCTGTCTCTGCAAAGCGAGACTGACAGGAGATTCTCAGTTCTTCTCAAACGCTGCTTCAGGGGTGTTGGCAAGACTCGCAGGAGACGGGCAGACTCAGGAGCACGTCTCCCAACACGGTCTCTAGAGCTGATTGCGCTTCTCATTTCTATTTTTCATTGCAGTATGATTGCTTTGCAATGTTGTGTTAGCTTCAACTGTACAGCGAAGTGAATCAGCCATAAGTATACATGTGCCCCCTCCCTCTTGGACCTGCCTTCCACATCCCCCTCCCCACCCCTCAGGGTCTCCACAGAGCGCCGGGCTGAGCTCCCTGTGCCGCGTGTCAGCACCCCGCCAGTTGCCTGCTTCACACATGGTAGTCTGTGTCAATATCACTCTCCCAAGTCGTCCCACCCTCTCCTTCCCCTCCCCACTTGTCCACACATCGGTTCTCTACGTCTCTGTCTCTCTTCCTGCCCTGCAAAGAGGTTCATCTGTACCATTTTTCTAGATTTCACTTTTAGGGCTTAATATACTGTATTTGTGTTCCTTTCTCTGACAGACTTACCTCTGTATTGGAGAAGGAAATGGCAGCCCACTCCAGTATTCTTGCCTAGAGAATCCTGTGGACAGAGGAGCCTGGTGGGCTGCTGTCCATCGGGTCACACTGAGGTGGACACGACTGAAGCAGCTTAGCATGCATGCGTGCACACCTCTGTATGACAGACTCTAGGACTTAGAGGCGATTTTAATATCAACAGCAAATACTCTCCAAGTTACACTGGTAACTCCCCAGTGAGGCACCCGGGGCTGGCCAGCCTGACAGAGTTTTGCACAAGAACAAGGTGGGTCATGTTTTTGGACCCTGTAGGAAAGCACCCACACTGTCTTTGCCGAAGACGCTGGGAAGCAGGTGCCTTGGTTCTGCTGAATCTGTGAGCATCTGAAGGTCCTTTAGTCATGTCACCTGAGCCCAGGATCCCTCTCCCGGGTCTGTGCCTCCCAGCTGGCAAGACTCAGAGAAGCTAGGAAACTCCTGCCCTGACCTGATCAGTCTCCTTCCAGAAGATAAACACTACTGCCAACTGGAAGCAAGATTCATCGACCTCAGACCGCAACCAGCAAGGCCATGGTGACCTTGCCGCCGAGGGAACGGGATGCCCTCTGTTTACCTGATATCCCCCGTGGCTCCAGGCAGATAAGCCATTCTTCACGGCTGGTCCTAAACCTTCACCGGTGTTGCCTGATTCACTCAGTGGTTCCCCAGCTTCCCCTTGAGGTGACTGCACTTTGGTGCTGTGTGAAGTGATCCATGTCTCTGCTGTTTCTAATCCATTTGCAAAACCATTTATGAATTGATTGGGGAGGAAAGGTGGTCTGTAAATGCCTGGCAGTTATAATGATTGTGATGTTCCTGAGTGATGAGCGGTAAGTAGGCACCCCAGCCAGGCAAATGCTTCTGTTTCTTTTCTCAAACACTCTCTGACCAACTGATATTTCAAAAGGAGAGCTCCCCCTAGAAAGCTCGATGTCCTCTTTGCCAAGACTAATCAACACAGGAAACACACATTGGTCTAAAAGGGATTACACTTATGTATCGCTGAGCTGTGTTTGCTCTAAATTAGTAGTTATTTTGAAATCTTTGGATGTAAGTTTGGAGTATATGTTATTGCTTAGTTGCTAAGCCCTGTCTTACTCTTTGTGACCCCATGGACTGTAACCTGCCAGGCTTCCCTGTCCATGGGATTTCCCAGGCAAGAATACTGGAATGGGTTGTCACTTCCTTCTCCAGGGAATCTTCCCAACCCAGATTCAGGGATCAAACCTGCGTCTCCTGCATTGCAGGTGGATTCTTTACCACTAAGCCAGCAGGCATCCCTTCCTAAAGACAACACACTGTTCTATTTAGATGTTCTGGAATCAAAGACCGCTGCACACTTGGCTCTTACAATTAAAGTATTAATATAGAGAACAATTACAGTATTATAAATTATGACCAACCTAGATAGCATATTGAAAAGCAGAGACATTACTTTGCCCACAAAGGTTCGTCTAGTCAAGGCTATGGTTTTTCCAGTGGTCATGTATGGATATGAAAGTTGGACTGTGAAGAAAGCTGAACACCAAAGAATTGATGCTTTTGAACTGTGGTGTTGGAGAAGACTCTTGAGAGTCCCTTGGACTGCAAGGAGGTCCAACCAGTCCATTCTAAAGGAGATCAACCCTGGGATTTCTTT
>SJYF01001220.1:703800-717727 GCA_006410515.1 Procapra przewalskii
GAATGATGCTAAAGCTGAAACTCCAATACTTTGGCCACCTCATGCAAAGAGTTGACTCATTGGAAAAGACTCTGATGCTGGGAGGGATTGGGGGCAGGAGGAAAAGGGGACAACCGAGGATGAGATGGCTGGATGGCATCGCTGACTTGATGGAGGTGAGTTTGAGTAAACTCCGGGAGATGGTGATGGACAGGGAGACCTGGCGTGCTGCGATTCATGGGGTCACAAAGAGTCGGACACGGTTGAGTGACTGAACTGAACTGAACTGAAAGTGTTTTTGCTTCATTTTTGAGATATCACTCTTCTGTTATTCACTTTGCAGCTGTGGGTCAAGACAGGCTGGAGCCAAAGCCTTGAAAGCAGACAGGAAACCAAAGCAATGGCCTTTGGTGATCGCTGGTAATTTTGCTAATTGTTAATCTTCTTCTGTGGCCGAAGTCTTCCCCTCTGTCTGTCTTTCCTTCTTCCCAGTGCATCTCCAGAGTCCATTTACTCTCTTATTCCCCTTCAAATGCAATCTCACTCTCCTTGTAGGGGTGGGAGCATCTCAGTGTAGTGGGGAGGAGAAATGCTCTGGAGTCCTGGGGTCGTGCTGCTGCAGTCTCATAGGAATCGTTCAGACAGAGGGATCTGAAAAGAGCGAGCAAGTTTTCGAAGCCTCAGGAGTGTGGGAGGACAGTTTATCTTCTCCGCCTGCAGCCTGTAATATATGACTTTTATTCCTAAAACCAGCTAGCCAAAAATATGCCTTGTTCAAAGTAAAGAGTTTTCTTAAGTTATAATTTTACCAAAGTATTTTATATTTGTGTGTGAATATTTCTCAAAATTTATAACCTGCCATAAATATATATTTTTTGCCTATATACATTAAACCAGATTGCATATCCTCCTCACTGTGGCTTCTGGGGAAACTCTTTTTATTTTTATTTTAAAAGATGTATTCCTAAGGCTCTAGAGTACACATACACACACACACACAAACATAACATATACACACACACTACATGCTGATATTTCTTGAATATTTTAGCTGTAAGGCAAAATCCAACATTTGAGGTTTCTATTCTGTGATAGCATTTCAAATTTTGGCATAGTGTGTCAACCTTCCTCTTTTCAGGGAAACGGAAGTGAAATATGGAAAGCCGACAGCCAGAGGGAATATTTCTCCCCAGCCTGCAGCCTCGTTGACCTTGAGGAGGTCCTCTCTTTCTTCCCTTCTTCAACAATAAGTATTGCATAGCTCTTTCCTTTCTATCTCAGCAATTAAACTTACGTACAGCAATGTCCATATCTCTAGCTGGGCCATTGGCTCCCAGATTGCCTAACATAAGTGCACACCTGCTCATGTCCTGATCGACTCTGTTCATTACGTCTGCAACACTGCTCAGAGCAACCTCTCATCTCACCAAGGAAAGACACACGGGTGATTCTCCATTGATGGTGAGGTGAGAGACACACTCTGAGCAGTGCAAGGAAGTTAATGTTTACTGAACACCTTGTAGGCTTGGGAGAGTCATGCCATGAGATGTCAATGAGCTATTTCAGTTGGTCAATGTTATTTTTATCATTTAAAAAATTAACTCAAGTTCATGGGGAAAAAAATCAAACAGTACCAAAGATACACAGTAAAATCTCACCGTCCCTGTCACTGTCAGTTCTGCTCCCTGGAGAGAGCTCTTATATTTTTCAACGTGTCTTTCCAGCCCTGGGCCATGATCGGCAAGCATATGTAGGTGTTACTGTTGAGTATGTGCATATTTTCCCTTTTCTTAAAAAAATATATTTTTGGTCCTATGGCACAGCACGTGGGATCTTAGTCCCCTGACCAGAGATCTAAGGACTTCCCAGGTGGCTTAGTGGATAGAGAATCTTCCTGCAATGCAGGAAACGCAGGCAGATGAGGGCATGGCAACCCACTCCAGTATTCTTGCCTGGAGAATCCCACGGGCAGAGGAGCTTGGCAGGTTACAGTACATGTTGTCTCCAAGAGTCGGACACGATGGAAGCGACTTAGCACGAACACACAGAAATGTAAATTGCACCTTCTGCATTTGAGGCACAGAGTCTTGAGCACTGGACTGCCAGGCAAGTTGCCTCCCATGCTTTAAATCTAAGAGTTGCACACAATATACATTTTTATGAGCATCGCTTTGCTTACTTAGTAATGTCTTGGGCGGTGCTGTATGTTCAAATATAGAACCACCTTATCATTCTTGATATCTGGCCATCCTCATGGTTTGCTTAACAAATTGCATCAGGTAGGGTCTGAAGAGAGGAGCAGGGCCACTGTAAGTGATCTAGAAGAATTAGTTAGAGCTGGAGGTCAGTTAGGCAGCCTCTGAAGTCTGTAGACTCTACCAGAGGTTCTGGATCTGAACTCAGGGGGTTGGCCACACCAAGTTTCAAGAGTGCACCAAAGAACAATCTGAAAGCCGTGAAGATCAAGTGAAGCCGTGTCTTTCTCTCACCACGTCTGCCGCTGACCCTTCAGGGGAACTGGAGCTAAGCTGGTGCCCCTGGCCGCAGAGCCAAGCTTGCACCTGGCCGGGGGGCACTGAACCCGCGAGGGGCAAAGCGGCAGAGGCTGTGCTGGGGCTGCTGTGACTCCTGTGAGTGAGCAGCGCATGCACATGGCATGCAGGGCACCAACCACACAGACTGCAAACCCAGAGCTGCTCTGCTGCTCTGCTCGCCTTGCATGTCTCTCTTCCTGAGCCTTGATCCAGAAGCTTTGCAAGGAAGGGACTGGGAAAATTCATTCCAGCTTATCAGGGCTCTGGTGTCCAAGTTCTACACTAGCCCCATCCTGATGGAAACTGAGGTTGTTTTTCATCATGAGTTTGTAAGTGATGTTGTCATGAATAGCTCTATGTGCTAAGTCACTTCAGTCATGTCCAACTCTTTGCGACCCTATACACTGCAGCCCGCCAGGCTCCTCTGCCCGTGGGATTCTCCAGGCAAGAATGCTACAGTGCGTTGCCATTCCCTTCTTCAGGGAATCTTGTATCTTTTTTCACTTGCCTAAGTACACCTAGAAAATTAATTTCTGAAAGTGGAATAGCTGGCCCAGAGGATGTGAGCCCTTTTAAATTTTATGACATCCTGTTAAATTTCACTCCAAAGAGGTTGTACCAATTTATATTCCTGTCAATGATGTATGAGAGTTCTGATTTCCCAATACCTTAGCCAGAGGAATGTATTATCCTACTTTTTGATCTTTTTCATTTCGATGGATTAAGAAAAATTTGTTGTGATTTTAATTTGTACTTCTTTTTACTTGATGTGTAGTTGAGCATCTTTTAATAATACTAAGTACATTTGTTTTTTCTCTCCTATTGACTACATTTAGCCATTTTTCTACTGGGTTTACTTTCTGTTTTATCACATTGATTTATGAGAGCTCATTTTAGATATTTTAAAATATCTTTATGGTTTATATGGCGAGCATGTTCTCCAATTTGCCTTTTGTATTTCCCATTTTGTTTATGCAAACATGTACTTTTATGATCCTACACTTATCTCACTGTAATTATGTGGAGTTTTGAGTTTCCTGCTCTTAGAATGAACTGTTATCTTTTTTTGTTTTTCACAAAAATTCTGAAAGATAGGTCTGAAAAAATATGACTCCTACTTTACCAATAATGAACCTGAGGCTGATAGAAGTTAAGTAATGACATAAGGCCATATATTAATAGTAAATCACTGAATCCATCTGGGTCCCCAAAGGAAGCATGCACTGTGCTCAGTCACTCGGTCGTGTCTGACTCTTTTGTGGCACCCTGGACTGTGCCCACCAGGCTCCTCCACCCATGGACTTCTCCAGGCAAGAATTCTGGAGTCGGCTGCCATTTCCTTCTCCAGGGCATCTTCCTGACCCGGGGATCGAACAAGTGTCTCCTTCTTGGCAAGTGGACTCTTTCCCACTGAGTCACCTGGGAAGACGAAAGAAAGCATGTAGCAATCAACTTTGGTATTTGAGGGACACTTAATAAAGGGGTTCTTTTCAAAGGCATAAAGAAAGTTTTGTGTCAACAAGATCGCAAGGAGTAGTATAGTTCAGCAGGCTCAGTCACAGTGGGTAGAACCATGACTGCTTTAGGACAGAAAAGCGGAGAGGGGATGTGGTTACTGGACCCTGGGGGAAAGGAGATGTTTCGGGGACATGGGCCATCAAAAGAGGAGATGCCCTCTTCAGGAAGAAGATGCAGCCAGACGATGGGCAGCCCCACCACTCCGCGAGGCTTTGAATAGCACCTTTCCTGCTTTCTCATGCCTCCCACAGACCCCCAGCTGATAACGCTCAATGAAAGCCAAGGACATGGATATTATTAATATCTGGGATTCAGTTGAAAAAGATAATATTTAACTTATGCTTATGACTTCTAAGGAAATAAAAATGACCTGACCTTTCAGGGTTGTAATGGAGGAAGAGGTGATCAATGAAATTCACTGCACAAACATAAAAATCTCTATTCAGTTCAGTTCAGTCACTCAGTCGTGTCCAACTCTTTGTGACCCCATGAATCGCAGCACGCCAGGCCTCCCTGTCCATCACCATCTCCCGGAGTTTACTCAAACTCACGTCTATCAAGTCAGCGATGCCATCCAGCCATCTCATCCTCTGTCGTCCCCTTCTCCTCCTGCCCCCAATCCCTCCCAGCATCAGAGTCTTTTCCAATGAGTCAACTCTTCTCATGAGGTGGCCAAAGTACTGGAGTTTCAGCTTCAGCATCATTCTTTCCAAAGAAATCCCAGGGCTGATCTCCTTCAGAATGGACTGGGTGGATCTCCTTGCAGTCCCAGGGACTCTCAAGAGTCTTCTCTAACACCACAGTTCAAAAGCATCAATTCTTCGGCGCTCAGCCTTCTTCACAGTCCAACTCTCACATCCATACATGACCACTGGAAAAACCATAACCTTGACTAGACGGACCTTAGTCGGCAAAGCAATGTCTCTGCTTTTGAATATGCTATCTAGGTTGGTCATAACTTTTCTTCCAAGGAGTAAGCATCTTCCAATTTCATGGCTTCAGTCACCACCCGCAGTGATTTTGGAGCCCCCTAAAAAAAGTCTGACACTGTTTCCACTGTTTCCCCATCTATTTCTCATGAAGTGATAGGATCAGATGCCATGATCTTCATTTTCTGAACGTTGAGCTTTAAGCCAACTTTTTTGCTCTCCTCTTTCACTTTCATCAAGAGGCTTTTTAGCTCCTCTTCACTTTCTGCCATAAGGGTGGTGTCATCTGCTTATCTAAGGTTATTGATATTTCTCCCAGCAATTTTGATTCCAGCTTGTGTTTCTTCCAGTCCAGCATTTCTCTTGATGTACTCTGCATATAAGTTAAATATCAGGTGCCATCGTATGTAAAGAAAAAACAAAGAGCTCAAAATAAAGATAAATCAATTGCCTTTTGGATCACTAGAGGCAAAGGCATTGGTCCATTCAAGTCCATGAGATGCACAATTTTTAATGACAGTGGATTTGTCCACAGAATTATGACATATTCACTAGAATTGTGACATAGTCTTCCTACCCAAGTCATTTCATTGGAGAGAAAGTTGCCTATTGTTAACTTCCATTATATAAGAGGGACATAGAAAACTGGTCATTCAAAAGCAAATTCTGAAGCTTATTCCAAGTTAACAAAAATGAAGATGCAAAAATCAGGCGCTAGGGTATGAGCACAATCTAGCGGAAAAGAAGGCTGGATGGTACAATCCAGCCATACCAAATGAACTTCAGTTTCTGGAAAGGTCACTTCTCTCTAGCTCTGGGTCATGGTTCCTGGATAATCTGTGTAAGGAGAACCAAAAAGCAGGAAGACATTTGAGGATACTATTGAATTTGTTCAATGAAAGATGAAATCCTGAACCAAAAGCAAAGGAAACAAAATGAGGTAGATTTCGGGATCATTAGAAAGAAAGAGTGTCCAGGACTTCAAAACGAGGGGTTTTAAAGGAAGAGTGATTTTATCTGAAATTTTAGACTTCCATGTTGGTGAACAACAGCCCAGTGAACAGAATTCAGGCATCCTGAGAGTGTCCAAAGGAGCTGAAGGGAAGAATGATGAGTTTAGCTTGTAGACTGTTGAGCTGAGACAGCAGTGGGCCACTCTGGTAGAAGTAGCCTTCAGGGCAGATGGAAATCTAAACCTGTGACTTTGGTTATGGAAGATATAGGTATATGAAGACACATTCTCTCCATGGAACTGACAGTTATAATTCTGACAGTGAGATAAGTGAGGCCTTATATTACAGAGGAAAGGAAGGGCTGAGGATGGAAACTCAAGGAAACTCACTCACTGAAAAAAATCTGTAAATATACCTCCCTAAGTGGTTGGTACTAAAAATTTACATTTGCAAATGAAGTATAAAGAAGAGGATCCAGCACACAGATTAGAGAAAAACCAGAGAGAAAGAGACAGCGTGATACCACTGAAACAGGGGGACTGTGGTATCTTTGAAGATGTTCATCAGTTTCATATAAGTCATCAAATCTGTGGATATATAGATGCTCTTAATATTTCCGTATTATCCTGTTTATTGAAAAGCAGAGGCATCACTTTGCCAACAAAAGTCTGCACACTAAAAGCTATGATCTTTTCAGTAGTCGTGTGTGGATGTGAGAGTTAGACCTTAAAGAAGGCTGAGCACCGCAGAGTTGATGCTTTTGAACTGTGGTGCTGGAGAAGACTTTTGAGAGACCCTTGGACTTCAAGGAGACCAAATCAGTCCAACCTAAAGGAAATCAGTCCTGAAATGTTCATTGGAAGGACTGATGCTATAGCTGAAGTTCGAATACTTTGGCATCTGATGTGAAGAGCCAACTTATTGGAAAAGGCCCTGATGCTGAGAAAGATTGAGGGCAGGAGGAGAAGGGGTGAGGAAGATGGGACGGTTGGATGGCATCATCGACACAACGGACACCAGTTTCTCAAAGCACTGCCCCACCAGCACCATGGCGACGCCTAGAGTGCTCCCTGGGTGCCAGGCGCTGCACTATGGCACTTCACGCTTGCCCCATTCAGATCTCATCCCGTATCTTTACAGTAGGCATAATCATCTGCACCCTAAATAAAGAAGCTTCTGCCCGAGGACTAGGAATTGAATCCAGATTCTACTCTCTCTGAAGCATGAGTTTCTTTCGTTGTCTGTTTGCTTTCCTATAGAGTAGGAGTAATAACTACGCTCCCATTTTGCAAAGCGCATGGCCAGACCCTTTACTTCTGAACCCCACCTCTTGCTTCTTTTCAAAGTGTCTCAATCCCTTATATTCCTTGATCTTCACAACAAACAGCACTGACCCTCCCTTGGCCGTTGCATCCCCTCGAGCATCTGTTCTCTCTCTCCACAACCGAAAGTGTCAAAGGAGCTATCATGCTTCCTGTTTCCACTTCCCTCCTAATCTCTAAGCCAGAGGCTTCGCTTTGCTTTCACCAAATTATTTGCCACCAATGACCTTTTCTTTTTTCTTCTTTAATTTCAATGGTCGATCTTCACAGTTCATCTTGTTCGACTTCCCAGAAACCTTAAACACAATGGAACTTTCTTTCCTAATTAATACCCTTCTTTTCCTCGATGCTGTGGCACAGCTGCTGCCTTTGGCCCTCCTCTCTGGGTTTCTCCCCTCTGACCATCTCTGGAGGGTACTCAGGTCCTTGTGTCTTTCCAGTTCACACCTGTTGGCTGGGTGACCCCATCAGCTCTTATGGTTTCAGTCACCACCAGTGCCCAGTAATCAGGAGCCCACATACCTAACCTGCACTGCTTTCCTGAGCTTCCAGAAAAGAAGAGACCAACAGAATGCGAGCTGCCAGTGTCTTCTTGAATGCCTCCTCCAGTCAAAGTAGAATCCATCACTTCTCCCTAAGATCATTTCTCCCCTGATGTCTCTTGTATACATTTATAATGAGCATGAGAGAGAGTGACTTACATCTCTGTTTTATTGTTTTTTTTTTCTAAAGGAAAATATCAACTTTAAGATTTTAATCTGGCAATCATAATTTATTAATCAGCAAGTTGATGAAGTAGCAAAAATATTGAGCTGGAACCTCATTCTTCTGGTGATTATTTCATGGTTAATAATAATAATTGACATGCTACTTGACATTCTAAAATTTTTCTTTCTAGAATCTGAACTTTCATTATAATCACACCTGATCAGAAAACTCAGGGCAAACTTGTCCTGAAAACATCTCAGGGTTACCTTAGACTGGGAAAACACAAGCTGACTAGAGTTGTTGGCAATGGCTTTCTAGCATGTTCATAAAGGGATTTCTACTTGATGGTGTGTGTGTGTGTGTGTGTGCGTGCACGCTAAGCCACTTCAGTTGTGTCCAAGTCTCTGCAACCCTGTGGACATAGTCTGCCACGTTTCTCTGTCCACGGGACTCTCCACGCAAGAGTATGGAGTGGGTTGCCATGCCCTCCTCCAGGGGATTTTCCTGACCCAAGGATAGAACCTGTCTCTTCCATATACCTGCACTGACATACTTATACTTGAGGGCAACACCCTTAAAACACATTCTGTAGTTTAGAGTGTTGAGTGTGAGAAGGGATAAATGTTGAACCTCTCAGAACTTCATCTTTCTTTTTAACATGACTAGATTTTTAATATAATTGTTCTTTTTTGTAGAGAGATTGATCATTTCCAAATTTTTATGTATTCAAACCTCTTAGGCTCTGATATCTGATGATACCTGTGTTGGTAAGTGGGCATAACTTGTCAACTTTCATTTATTTTTTTAAAATTCTTAGTTCATTTATTTCAATAGTTAATTTTAGTAGCTGACATAACTGAAAATCTCCCTCACTCGTTGACCTGAGACTGGGAATGTCTTTAATGACGCACACAGGACACTTATTTTTCATTCTCATCCATTTTGAAAAGGTCTAGTACATTTCTGTCTTGCTTGTATAAATAAGACGGTTTGCATGACAATGGCTCTGGATAAAATTGGAAAGCGCAGATTCTCTAGGCTGAGTACACTTAGAAATATCCCTTGTTAGAAACTACATCCAAAATATTTTTGGTGAAAACTTGTTTTGTTTTCCCACTTAAAAAATCAACACTGTAGGACCATGTACATTTTCTCAATCTACTTACTAGAGTGGTTGATTATATTGATTTTTTCCCCTACAAATTTCAATCAAAATCATATGTATTTTAAAAGTAGAGCTTCATAATTCTGGCACTGTTCTTAGAATCCAAAATCTTCCTTTTATCTCCTTGACATGTGTCAGCTATAGCTATATTAAAGCTCTACATTTTAATCTTTCCAAATTCAATTCTCTTGATGAATTCCTTCTTCCTCCATGCCCGAAGTTCTGACTTCAAAAGAAGCTTTTCATACACAAGAGAGATAAATGCCAGGAGAATTGGAGTGAGGACTGGGTCAAAAAACATTGGAATCCCTTTCTTCCTGTGTTTTGAGAAGTGAAATGTGAATCCAAACTAAATGGTAAAGGAAGCCTGCCTGTTACTTTGTGCTCTGTATGCTCCCCAGGAAGAAACTGTGTCTCTCAGAAAGAAGAGTTCATAAACTGTCTGACTTTGCTGTGATATCCAGTCCCTTCCAATATCCATCCTGTAGATGGAAAACTCTGTAGATTAAATACTGGCATCTATAACAGACTGCTGGCTACATGCCAGGATGCTGCGTGAACAAAATCTGAAACTCTCAGTGTGCAGCTGGGTGTGCTCCTTTTGTGTCGGGGCCTCTTGGCTGCTAGAGGGACGTGACGAGGAAACCTATCAGAGCAAACAAGGGAGGGCATCTTGGAGTCAGTCTGTGTTCTCTGCAAGTGGGCGGATCCTACCGGTTAAAACTTCCCTTTTAGATGTGAGACATGGCCAGTGCACAGACGTGTGCCCAGGAAGAAATGGACATTCACACATGGGAAACATCCAAATTTAGAAAAAAAAAGCCTGGTGATTTTTTTCTGCCAACATCATACAGTGCTTGAAATCTCAGGTTGCATCTTCTGATGGAGACTTCAGGCATCTTTGCAGTGGAGATGATCAGCTTTAAGAAAAAGGAATGTCACCCTCCTTAAGGATTTAGACAGTGAACAATATTTCTTCAGATTCTTGTAATTATAGAAGACTGCTGAGAAGCTGTACCTAACCACAAGAAGGGCAAAATACCACAGAGTGAAGAGCAGTTGGAGTTGGCGAGAAGGAGGGACTCCAAGGAGAATTTGCAGATGGAATATTCTCTGATATCTTGGATAGTCATGGAAGTTTAAGTCTTGCTTCCTTGATCTTCCCAGTGAGGATGTCTTAGGGCAATAATACAGTGCAGCTATCCTGAACTATTTCAGTTCAGTTCAGTTGCTCAGTCGTGTCTGACTGTTTGCTACCCCGTGAGCCGCAGCACGCCAAGCCTCCCTGTCCATCACCGTCTCCCGGAGTTCACTCAGACTCACGTCCATCGAGTCAATGATGCCATCCAGCCATCTCATCCTCTGTCGTCCCCTTCTCCTCCTGCCCCCAACCCCTGCCAGCATCAGAGTCTTTTCCAATGAGTCAGCTCTTCGCATGAGGATTTTACCTGGCTAGCCAGGTGGGGCAATCAAACCCTTCTTGACCACCCCCCACCCCCTCCATGCACCGGAGCTTCGAGGGCTCGTACCAGCAGCCCAGGTTTAAGGGACAGCTGTCTTTGCAGTAGAATGAGAAACAACACATAAAATAGAACTTTCTAAGTTTAATTCCAGTAAAATATTGAGTCATTATACTTATTGACACGAATGAAGTATGAGGAAAGCTTCCATGCACAGTTGAATTGCTTTTTTGTGTGTGAGGGGAGTCAAGTACAAAATTCATGTAAAGCAGGCCTCATAATTCACCTCTATTATCCACAAGATAAAATTAAAGGTATTCAACTTGCCCAGCCCCTGCCTGTAGGTAGACAGGGCAGGTAAGGCAGGCTTTGAGGTCAGACAGGCCTCAACTCAAATTCTGCTCTTGAAATTAAGAAGCATTTGTAGCCTTGAGTTTATTGACTAATAAAAAGGATAAACTGCCAAGCTCACCTTTTTTTTCACCCTTTGGCCCCTCTAAGGATTTCAAGTGATGAACACATAACCAGAACAATATTAAACACTCAAGTAAATAAGAGCTAGTATTGCTGTTGTTTTTTATCATCATTGGGATAACGTGGTCAGCTGTGAAGGGGAATCTCACTGAAGCTGGGGAAGGTGCCCACCCGTGTTCTGCAGGCTGAGGCTGCTCTGCGGAGGGAAGGTCAGGTTTCAGAGTGAGTCCCTGAGAGAGGAGATGAGAGTAGATTGATCATTCCCCAACACCCCACATCTGTCCGGGGCCCATTGACCTTGGCAGGCATTCCTTTGCTTTCGTTTGTTTACTTGTTTCAGAGTTCTTCTTCTGACCTTGAATGATTCCTAACAAGCTGGTGCTTCCCCACCATCATGCCGGCTCTTGTTTATAACTTCCTTGGCAGCCTTGGGATAGAGGTGGTGGAGGTGATTATTGAGAGGACTTGAGAATTCCTTGGTTCTTGAATGCTGGGTAGGTTCACTAACACTGCACTCTAACCCTTATTAGCAAGGATGGCTTCATGGAGAAATTACAGTGAAAAAGAATCAGCCCCTTCTGCGTGGTGTGTATTTTAGAGTTTGCAAAGCACTTCCAGAGGCGGATGAGTATGAGGAAATTTATGAGTATTTGCTGTAGAGAGGACTGTTTTTCAAACATTGTAAATGTGATGATTGTTCATCCTGTATCATCAGTTTAGTGGCATTTGCTGCAAATATTTTTAAAAAGTTAGAAAACAGCTAACAGTTTTGAAAGTGTCTGCAACTGGACCCCAAATGATTTTTTTTTTTTAATAACAGATGGACATTTTTCTACAAGTAAAGCACTGGATTGTTTTTATCCAAATTTGTGTGTTTCAAGCGTGCCAGTGCCTCTGACAATTAAATGTGACAGTGTGGGTCACAGTGAAGGGTCTGGACCGTTTTCCCCTTTGTTTATTCCCAACGTAGGTTGTTCATAAACTTGCCTATGGTGTCAGTTTAGGGACCAAGAGCAGCCTAAGTGTCATCTGCCCTGTGACATGAGCTGCCCGGCCCTGGGGAGGGAGCTCCGGTTAACGAATGAAGATGTCAAGCTGTGTTCCATGACTGTCAACAGCCGCATATTTATCACTGTGCCATAGGCCCTCTCAGACTGAAAGATTTCACTGTTTATTCACAGCGAAGACACTTAATTAATGATTGGGCCTAATCGGGCTGTCTTATTATTTACAGGGATACCAGTGTGGCTTAGCTCAACTGATGTGCAAACAAACCAGCCTTGAGGAAGCTTTAATTAATGATTCTGAGCCAGGCCTTCCGAGAGGCCCCGTCACAGGCTCCCGGGTGATTTACAACATCTCCTTTGCCATGTTTTCGTGTCCCCTGCATGCAGATGAGTGGCCACCCAGCAGATCTTCCTGTTTCCACTGCACTGGGCCTTGTTCATTACAGAAGCACTCTTATCTTTGCAGAGGACCTAATGGAGATGGATGCCTCCATGGGAAGACGATTCCTGTGTCTCTCTTGAACGTGTTGCCATTCAGAAGCATTTCCGTGAGGTTATTGACACTGGCTCTGCTAAAAGACTCATATAGTAGATCAAAAAAAATGAGGTTTAATTTTGTTCATTTGGGAAATCAGAGCAAACCAGATATGACAAGACAAGGTCACCTGTCTTCAGCATTGACCAGGCGAGGCTGGTTGCAAGAAAATCAGTTAGAGGCCCTCACAACCCATCAGTCAGAAGATTCCTTACCTGGGTATAAAATAGGGTCTGGGCACTGGAAATAGAACAGGGAGATTACATTTGAGATATTTCGGGAGGTAGAATCAGAGATTCGACATGGGATTGGATGTGGGGGTGAAGGAGGGAGTAAGACCTTGACAGAGAGGATGTGTTCTCACGGCTGCGTGTGCATACTAAGTTGATTCAGTCGTGTCCGACTGTTTGTGACCCCATGGACTGTGGCTTGCCAGACTCCTGTGTCCATGGAATTCTCCAGGCAAGAACATTGGAGTGGGTTGCCATGCCCTCCTCCAGGGGATCTTCCCAACCCAGGGATTGAACCCATTTACACGGTTACTCAAAAATAATTTCCAACTTTTTTCTCCTGTAATTAAAAAAAAATCCTGCTTGACTGTCTTTTTGTATCAGGTGTGCCAACGGCAGTTTGCTATCACGCAGGCTTCTGTTCTTTTGTAAGTATGTGCGTGTATGAATAAACGTATATATGAATCAGTCTGAACGTGCCTATCTATGTGTACCTCAACTCAGTTCAGTTCAGTCGCTCAGTGGCGTCCGACTCTCTGCGTCCCGTGGACGCAGCACGCCAGGCTCCCCTGTCCACCACCAACTCGCGGAGCTTGCTCAAACGACTGTGCGTCAATATCATCTATTTATCACTTTTCCTCTGGATAGACTTAAATTTTTTAAATCATTGGTGCTCTCAAATTTTACTGTGATATCCAGATGTGAGCTTTCCTTATTTATCCTGTTTGGAACTTGAGGAGTCTTGAAATCTGACATTTTCATTTTGCTTCTTGATCCGCCTCCATCCTCCATTGCCTGTCCTTCTCAGGGGGCTCTTACCTTGATTCAGCAAGTCTATTCCATCCCCGTGTGGCTTCACTTCCTCTATGCTGTCGCACCGCTCGGGGGCAGTTCTCCTTCTGAACTTCCAGCCCTCTGTCTCCTTCCTGATTCTGTCCATCTTCTATTTCCCCCATCTGTGTGTTCTCTATCTAAATGATTATACTTTTTCATGCCAAGTACTTTCCCATGCAGTCTCTTATTTCTCCTTTAAGTACACTCGTCTGCCCTAATGCCTTTGGGTGTATTAATAATCTTATTTTAAATTCTTGGTGTGATGCCTCGTGTCCTCTC
>SJYF01001220.1:717822-734917 GCA_006410515.1 Procapra przewalskii
ACAAGGGGTTGGAGTTTCTTCACAAAGTCCTGAAAGAACCCCCAATTTCTGGTCCATTATTGACACCTTTACAATAGCTCAATTGGTAAAGAATCTACCATCAATGCAGGAGACCCTGGTTCGATTCTGGGTTGGGAAAGTTCCCTAGAGAAGGGGTAGGCTACCCACTGCAATATTCTTGGGCTACCCTTGTGACTCAGCTGGTAAAGAATTTGCCTGCAGTGTGCGATTTCTGGGTTCAATCCCTAGGTCAAGAAGGTCCCCTGGAGAAGGGAAAGGCTACCCACTCCAGTATTGTGGCCTGGAGAATTCTATACAGTCCATAGGGTCCCAAAGAGTCAGACACAACCAAGCCACTTTCACACTCAGTTTCTTTACCTGTTTGAAGCATTTAAGTGTTTCCTTTAAAAAAAAAAATCTGTGAATATTCTATCAGGAAGTCATGAAAAAGAGAGACAAATAAGTGCCATTTTCAACTGACATCCCCAAATAACACTTCAAGTGAATTTTTCAAGTGTTCGGATGGACTTCTGATTTTGAGCCCAGTTAATGTATCTGCTTGCATTAAATGACAAATACAGTCTGTTTTAAAATGTAAATATATGAAAAAATAAATAAATTGTGACTAACTGTGACTGTTTTGAGCTGATGCTCGTTTTCTCTGTGGAATGCATGCAAACATACGCTGTGCTGTGCTTAGGTGCTCAATCCTGTCCGACTCTTTGTGACTGCATGGACTGCAGCCCACCAGGCTCCTCTGTCCATGAGGGTTCTCCAGGCAAGAATACTGGAAGGTTGCCATGCCCTCCTCCAGGGGAACTTCCCAACCCAGGGATCAAACCTAGGTCTCCCTCATTGCAGGCAGATTCTTTCACTGTCTGAGCCGCCAGAGAAGCCCAAGAATACTGGGGTGGGTAGTCTATCCCTTCTCCAGTGGATCTTCCCAACCCAGGACTCAAACTGGGGTCTCCTGCATTGCAGAAGGATTCTTTACTAGTTGAGCTACGAGCAAAGCCCACACGCAAATATACTTCTGGCTGAAGTTTGAAAATTGTTAATGTTGGTTGCTAATTAGGTTATGAGCCGACACCCTGCAGATCTGCTAATCCTTTATACTTGTTATTATTTGTTGAACACAGCTCACTGTGAGGAGCTGTGGCTCAGAATTTGTATGATTCTGGCACTTAATCTCATCATCTACTCTCAAAAAGTAATCATTAAGTATTTAATATCATGTCAAAATGTATACAAAGAATTAGGTGGTTGGTTCACACTTTCTAGTAGCTTATGATCTTCAGGAAATTCTGACAGTGATACAGAAGCTGTAGCAAGGAAGTTACAGCTCTTATTTTTTAAGTGATGCAGTCTAGATTCTGGAATACTCACATATTAATATGCACAATGTAAGCATTTGCAGTCATTAACACAACTATCCAGGGTACATTTCAGATCACTGGACAGTTCCTAAGTATCTAAACAGCTTTAGAATTTCTGGTTCTATTACACAGTTATTCTATCTTATTTTTTAAAAAGTTTCCTAGAATTATTGCACCCAAGTGTTTCTGAAATTTAGGATAATTGGCATTAAGGTGTGGGCAGAATGATGCCGCTTCAACCCAGCATAACTTGGATTGTGAATTGCTAAAAAATCTTGCCATCTTCAGCTTTGGAGGCACTATCCTTTCATTCTTTGTAGATTACAGGAAATTTGAAAACTTACTTTTTCCACTAGTCTTTGAGAAATTCTCTAGAGTGATACATTTTTCTCCTTTTAAGATGTGGTTCACAAACTTTTCCCTTTGAAATCTGAAACTCAAGGTAGTTTTTAACAGTATAAGGTAAATGTACCTGAGTCATTTGCATCAAACCAGATTTCTCTCTGCACAGCTGAGCCACTCAGAGTCCCCTGTGCCTTCCCACTGTCTGGGCTCTGGGAGTCTGGTGGCTAAATGTGCCATGCTCTTTTCCTGAGCTTTCATATGTCTAGTTCCTGCTGATGAAAATCCTCTCTCCATTCCCCTTTAACATCCAGATGCTTTTCCTCCAGGTTCCAACCTAACTGTCTCTTCCTCTAGAACTCACGTCAAGGAACTCCCTTTCCAGCAGTGGGACCACATGGGATTCTTACTCTTGAATTTCCATCTTTCCTGATAAGCTCTCTGCTCTGTAAGAAAGCCCACTGTGTCTTATCTTTCTTACCACCTATAACCCAATTCAGTGCCTGACCCATAGAAGGAATTTAACAAATATACTTTTTGGCTGTGAAATGCCATTTGCTAAATCTGAAACTCCAGGGAAATAGTACGCTGTGACTTCAGTGTTTAAGTTCACTGTGAGAAACTGAGGCTTTTTTCCCCATTATCCCCTTTGTCTTTGCTTTCCTCTCCTTTCAGGATAGTCATATCTGCCTCGCTATTAATTTTAATACAGCAGTGAACTTACCTAGTTCTGAAACCATGTGCCTAATGCGTTAGCCAAGAAGCTTTGTAGGGAGTGAATTCTAGAATCTGGTTATCCTGTGAAGTCTCTTATCTTCAAAACTATTTCCCTGGAGTTTCAGATTTAGCAAATGCTATTTCATATTCAACAAGTATATTTGATAGATTTTATTCAAACTCACTGTGCATCTCCTCTGCATAGGTGATGCTGGCTACTGAACAAGTGAATATGTGCTTAAAAAAAAAAAGTATGAAAAAATCTGCTTCTGCCTGAAACTGGCAAGTGATCCTTCTCTTCACATCCCACTGGACCAAGGACATCTCATAGTGACCCCTGATTTCCAAGAAATGGTTAAGTTTAACTGTTCCACATGTCCAGGGAACCAAGGAAAGCTGAGAAGAGTGGCAAGCACCAGTGAAGTCTCACCAGTAGAACCAGATATGTCCAGGCAGTGGAAACCAGTGCAGCCCAGCTCAGGTGGCCTGCTATGGATCAATGCCATCCATTGTGAGACCTACCCAGGGAACGAAAGTCTTCAGATTTCAAAGAGAAAAGTGTATCTCAGAGTGATGAAATGCAGTATCTAAAAGCTGTTTGCATTCCTTAATTGAAAAGTGTTCAAATTGGAGAGAGTCAAAGGCCAACTTCTTTAACCAGTTAAAGCATGGTGTTGGGTTGGTCAAAAATTTGTCTGTTTGGGTAGAAACTAGCCTACAGGGTATTGCAACATTTGGAGGCATGTGGTAAACTTGTTTTTAACAGATGCCCGTGTTTCAATATTCATTGAAAGTTGAAATCATTCACATTTATTTCATTGATTCTGCAACTTATGTCTTAGTTTCATACTAACGAGCTGAATTTCCAAGTGCGTTAATCATTTAATAAATGGGATGCACGCTATTTAGTTTGGGCTTCTCTGGTGGCTAAGATGGTAGAGAATCTGCCTGCAATGTGAGAGACCTGGGTTTGATCCCTGGGTTGGGCAGATCCCCTGGAGAAGGGCCTGGCAACCCACTCCAGTACTCTTGCCTGGAGAATCCCATGGACAGAGGAGCCTGGTGGGTTACAGTCCACGGGGTCACAGAGTCAGACATGACTGAGCAACTAACACACACACTCACATGCTATTTAGTTTATTAAAACTCATATTTGCAGCATGCATATTTATTCTAAGTTCTAAAATTTTGAACATGGTACATGTATCATATATGCTCATTTTACACAGTCCATTGCTGTGTCTTGGTGAGTGGGGACTGTGGCCCGCTGTCCAGGTGTACCCATGGACTGGGTACCCATGTACCCATGGACTCCCTGGCATCCATGGGAGAGGTCCTGCATTTCCCTGCATTTGTTTGAAGACTGAAATACAAAGGTGGAATGAAAGGAGGAGTTTGAGGTTATAGGCTTTCTAGCAATTACATGATGACAAGAACTTCAAATATATTCACAGGTAAATATCTGGGAAAACTGCAAACTGATCCTTATAAATATTGAGTTTATTGGCCAGCATAAGTTGATGTATTAGTGGTCTTCAGTGTGTTAAATTATAACATCTAGCATTTTCTTGGTATATATTGCTTTTATTTTTTCCATTTTTGAAAACAATCACTTTGTAAGACTATCACATTTGTACAATTCCTTAAGTACTTGTATGAAAACACTGGGTTTGAAAACCACTGACCATTTTCCTACTTGCAGTTTACACATAAGGAAACTGAGGCCTGTGAACATTCAGAAACACACCTCTGAATAGAGAATTTAGAGTTCTGTTGCCCTGGTTGCTGGGCCACTTTTTCTTCTGGACCACACACATGCCTACAGATGTGCGTGCGTGTAAGTTTCCCTGTACATGGGCATGTGCATGTGTGTAAGTTTCCCTGTACATGTGCATGTGCATGCATGTAAGTTTCCCTGTACATGGGCATGTGCACGTGTGTAAGTTTCCCTGTACATGGGCATGTGCACGTGTGTAAGTTTCCCTGTACATGGGCATGTGTATGTGTGTAAGTTTCCCTGTACATGGGCATGTGTATGTGTGTAAGTTTCCCTGTACATGGGCATGTGCATGTGTGTAAGTTTCCCTGTACATGGGCATGTGCATGCATGTAAGTTTCCATGTCTGTGTGCATGCATATAGTTGTATGTGTGCAAATATGTCTGTACATGCACACATGTGCACGGAAATGTGCAGGCATGCCTGCCTGTGTGTGTGTGTGCAAGCGTGCATACACGTGTAAAGGCAGGCATGGATTCATGTCTGTGCATTTATGCACTTACAGCTCCTTTACAGAAAACCATCTGCAGGCAAAGTGCATCATGTGTCTTGGTTCCTGGTAAGTAGCCTGACATTTTCTTAATAACCACAATAATCTGATATTAAGCATGCTAAGATATTGATTATTTTTATCACTGTGAAATAAATTTGTTGTTTTTAAATGCCTAATGCATACTCATTTTAAAAATATAGAAAGGCATAAAAAGAAAGGAACATCCTTTGAGTTTTTGCCTCCTTGAAGTAGATACTACGACTGTTTGGGCAAGTATGTCCTCATGCATTTCTCCGTGGGTACGTGCGTTCACCTAATTTTACGGAAAGAGCATTGCTTCATGGATGCTTCCTGACTCCTGCATCTTGCTTTTCCTTTTGCTGCTCCCTTCTTGGCTCAGCTCCTTGCCCACGTGGCCCCTCCAGGGCCCCCACGTGAGCCCTTTGTCTTAGCTCATCTGGCTTCTCGCTCATATCCTCTTGTGCAAACGTGCAAATGCACATCTAGGGTGACAGTTGCTGCCTCACCAGAATGGGGTGTGTTACGTGACCTTCTCAGCATCTTCATTTTCTCACTAAAAAATAATGTCTTTTAAAAATTCCTCAGGTTAACTGATAGAGATTAGGTTGTATTCATTTTAATAGCCGCATGATCTTTATGATATTTAGAACTGAGCCCTTGTTTTGATCCCATTTGTTTGTTTAAACCTTATTCATTTGGCTGCTTTGGGTCTTAGCTGCAGCACTTGGGATCTGCCATGCAGGATCTTTCATTGGGGCCTGCAGACTCTTTCTGCAGTGTGTGGACTTTGTTGCCACACCATGTGGGATCCCAGGTCCCCAACTATGGCTGGAACCCACATTCTCTGCTTTGCAAGGCAGATTCCAAACCACTGGATCACCAGGGAAGTCTCCCATTTATTTTTACCAGTTACATAGGCCTTGACAGGGGACCAATGCATTACTCCTTTTAGATTTCAGGAGGCCTCTTACTTCATTCTGTACCCCACTCCACTGGTGAGTTAAAAAGACTGGATTATTAAGGAAAAAGGAGTAACCCTCACAAGCAGACCCAGGAGGGCTGCCTAACAGCAGCTGTAGCTGGTTTGAAAAGTCATATTAATGTCTAGGTCATTGCATTTGTGAGAATTCACCAGAATTTTTCACATACTTCATATTTATTCTGTTTCGGCTATGTGACCATTAACACATTTTTTAATGAGAAGTTATATTTCTGAGTAAAGCATTAAAAGATGAACAAATTAAACTGATGACAGGTCATAAATGATAAATTAGTCCAAGGGAGCACCCTCAATTCAGCTCCTAGGGGGTATACCCCCTACAATAAATCTGGCCTCAGCTCCGAATCTCGGCAGTGAGCTGGATCAATGGCAGTAAAATAGTAACTTCTCTTTTTAGTGCCTTTGCAAATTCAAGGCCGGAGGCTAATGCTTTTGTGAGCATATAACTCCATTCCTCCTCATACTTTAACTATAGCAGAGGAGATGGATCTTTGGTTTCTACCAATTAAGCATTTTCCTCTCTTCAATCCATTCCACCTCTTCCACTTTCAGTGTGAGACAGGGAAAGGAGGACTCTTCCATAAAGAGCTCGAGTAGACCCTCTTCCTTCAGGGGGACCGCTGTAGGGTGTCTTCATTTCTAGAGGCCATGGAGACCCCACGTTTGGGCACAAGGATAGCAACTGTAACTCATCAGAACATTCCCGAAGAAACACTTAAGCCTTGGGAATCCGGCAGGAACAAAGAGAAATTGTTTCCCTCCTTTTTGTTACTGAACCTCTGACAGCAACAGAAGCTATATTTACAGACACAGGTGATTTCCTGCTGTTGTCTGCTGCTTCTAAAATGTATGAGTGTTTCCCAAAATATACATCTTTTGCAAAGACTTGAAATTAACATTTATGAAAAAGACAAATTGCATTGAGTGTCAAATCTACCGAACTATAAAATGCTTGAAAGGAAACTGCCCTTAGAAAGAAAGAAAGCTCTTTTTTTTTTTTTTAAACCATGGGAGTGGTTTCTCAGGAATTTTAGAAATTGGGAGTGATTTTCCTAAGAAAAGGAATGTCTAACTTAAAACGAATTTGAACTGAACACATAACAGTATAAAAGCAAGAGGGGCCCTTTGCCTTCCCCATGCACACTGTCACTCCTGAAGTCGCCTCCTTCCCTCCCTCTCACCCTCGGTGGCAGAGCAGGGTGGGCTTAGGATGCCCATCCATATAGGAGTTTCCAAGTTTCTTCCTGGAATCCAAGCACTTCTTTAAAGAACGGGAACAACAGGGCTCTAACAGTAGCCTCCATATATGCAAAATGGACATAAAAGACAAGTTGAGGCAAGAGACTGAAGAGTTATTTTTCCAAGGAGAGTTAGCTTAGAAGTTTCTTCCAACCTGGGCGCTATTAACTGTCAGAATCTGGGAGCAGAGAAACCTTCAGGTCTGAATCAAGAGGACACATAGAACAGGGCAAATCGAAAGGAAGTCGGGGATGATGACGGCTGCGTGGAGTCCCACCTCTCTGTACGTGGCCCCTGCTGCTGTGCGACTTGTTGACCCAGAGCTGGAGTTCCGCATCCAGATGTCTGAGGCACTTAAGACTGTTCTCAGGATGTTTCTTTAAGTCTACATTTGGTTGACTTCCTATTTTTATGCAATATTGTTCAAAAATGGTAAGCTTACCTAAAATTATTTTCTCATCAATAGCAAGTCAAAATGCCAACATGTAAACATTTGCTATGCTCCCTTTCATTCTGTGTTAGAAAAAATATTTTTGTTTGGCTGATTCATTAATCTGTTGGGAATTTTAAAAGGAAACCCTGAAAGACAGAGGATATGTCTATTCTTTCTCCACTTGCAAGTCTGAAAACAGCTTTTAAAGATCTAGATATGCGTTTACTTCCAGCAGTGATATGCACTGATTCCTTCGCACACTCTTTATTCCCAAGGTGCCACAGGTATCTGTTTACACGTCTTCTCTGGTACACTAAAGAAACCATTCTGCCTAAAGGACTCCTGAGGATGCTCCTCCATGGATGCCTCACTTAGCCAGTGACGAGCCAGGGGAGAGAAGGCGTCAATATGGAGCCCAGCATGAGCACAGATGGCCTCGTTCAAGGCTGAACGTGCTACTCAACCAGCCAATCAAATCACACTGCTGTCCTGAAAAAGCCCTGGGGATTCTAACATGTTAGTCAAAAAATATATATATATATATATATATATATATGTATGAACAAGACAGTTAAAATGTGTGTCCTGCATTACATTGTTAAGTTAGCCTTAACTGGGCAAAGGATTTTTTTTTTCCTGTGTAATTACTAGTTTTTATTATGCGTTTGAACTGCATCAATCATTCTGAAGTATAATGGATAAAGCAAATGGATTTCATAGCTGAAGAGCATAAGTCATATAAGCATATCCCCTTGGCTTAAACAAAATGGTAAAAATAACAGTGGGGTTTGGAAGCAGGAGAAGTTGAATGATGAAATTTTAATCCGCTCCAATCCATCATGTAACGCAGTACAAAAAGCAGTTCATCTACTTACCCATTTCCACACGGTTTATCTGCTAATACCTTGGCATTTAAGGGAGAGTATTAGATGAGATCAAAAGAGAGAGGGGAGAGATTACATTTTCTCCTCTTAGCATCAAGAAGCTCTTTGGGAAGCTTTCACAGATGTGGCAGTTCAAACCAGGAGCAATCGTGAAGTTTGATAGAACAAAGCGTAAACTTACAGTCAGGGAATGGCTACATTTTCTAGAGCTTCCCATTTACTTGGTCAGGAGCTCTTGGCTTCTGCTCCCTCATTCATGCAGGGGAGTGTCCATAATGCCACTCTGTCAGGCCCCAGGTATGGAGGGATGTGCAAACACACACCTAAACATGTAGGACAACAATATGTCAATATGTCCACATTACAATATTTTAACACTGCAAAGCAGCCTACAAATGTAAGTGGCAACTGCATCCTGCCAAGAAAACTCTTCAGAAGCGATTTGTTTACAGTTTTGCTTTTTGTCTTTGAAATCTCAGTTTTCATCCTGATGTGCCCACTCAGGAAATGAGACACAAACGAGAGAGCTTCATCTGTCTGCATGCACTGAGATTCTCAACGCATGCAGAGCCGGCCGAATTCCAAAACGCAAAGGAGGACGCAGAAGACAGAAGGCAAGGGGAGATGTTTATGTACAGCTGCATGAATCTCAATTTGTTAGGTTGCTTACAGGGCCTAGCATGGGCCTGGCACAAGCACTTGCAGGTAGCCACTTGTAGACATTCCTACTATGGCTTTGATATAATACATATAAGGGCAACAAGAAAAACCCTTAACTGAGCTTTTGTTTTGATCTAATCCAGGACTTTAAACATCTTTTCTAAAGCTTATATAATTTATGGTTGTAGCATTTCAATGAGGTAAATAGTACCTCTTCTGCATCTGAGAAACTAGGGCTTGGAAAGAGAGTCTGTCCACAGCCTGAACTCCAGAGCTACGCAAGCGGAGCGTTGGCAGGTCCCTGCCACTGACTGTGGGAGCCTCTGAACGCTGTTCTGAGCGCCGAAGAACTGACGCTTCTGAACTGTGGTGTTAAAGACTCCTGAGAGTCCCTTGGACTGCAAGGTGATCCAACCAGTCCATGCTAAAGGAGATCAGTCCTGGGTGTTCATTGGAGAGACTGGTGTTGAAGCTGAAACTCCAAAACTTTGGCCACCTGATGTGAAGAGCTGACTCATTGGAAAAGACCCTGATGCTGGGAAAGATTGAAGGCAGGGAGGGGACAACAGAGGATGAGATGGTTGCACGGCATCACCAACTGGATGGACATAAGTTTGAGAAAGCTCTGGGAGTTGGTGATGGACAGGGAAGCCTGGCATGCTGCAGTTCATGGGGTCGCAAAGAGTTGGACACGACTGAGCTACTGACCTGAACAGTGCTCTCACCTGAGTGAGTCTACACGTAATGTTGTTTAACCTGCTTGCCATGGTCCCTGAGAAGTAGCCTCACCCACATTCCCCTCCCAGAGCATGCCGAATTAAGGCCCCTGTTAAAATCTGCCTGCTTCAGTCTCAACAGTTAGAGACGGAATGCAGCCTTCCTTCGCTCCTTTTATTGAACTTGTCACACATGGGGGATTTGGAAGGAGCCTGGAGGAAGAGGTTGGGAAGGCTGACTGAGTTTTGGGGAAAGTGTTTTGCCTAGCAATTTGCAAAAACCAGTCTTCCCAGGTAGTTCAATGGTCAAGAATCCACTTTCCAATGCAGGAGACATGGGTTTGATCCCTGGGTTGGGAAGATCTCCTGGAGGAAGTAATGGCAACCCACTTCATTGTTCTTGTCTGGAAAATCCCGTGGACAGAGGAGCCTGGTGGGCTACAGCTCCTAGGGTTGCAAAGAGCTGAACATGACTAAACAACTCAGCACACATGCGTGCACAGGGAAACGTGTCCTTTTGATGCCTTGTGCAATCAGGCACTTAGTTTACATGTTGAAGCACAGGTATATATGGAAACAACGGCTAGAAAGGCTTATAGAAAGTATAAGCTACCCTGTCGGCTGTCAAGCTGGTAACTCTGACTTGAAGTACAAGTGAGTGAGCAGCTATCAGCTAACTTTCCACTCTTTTTTCTGCATCTTTCTGCACAGGTGGGAAGTGCTAAGCTCCTGTGTTATTAGCAATGATGAACAGTGTAAATTTATGTGCATAATTAAGGCTAAATCTTGTATTAAGAAAGATTCCAATTATTTTCACAAGCACATATTTCGAATCTTCTACTCAAGTCCTGAAAACAAATCCAATTATCTGAATATAATTGTTAGACATTATTTGATAAACATGAGAGTAGTGTCTATGACTGTGTGATTAAAAAAAACACCTTTATTTTCACTTGCTAAATTACAGATTTTCAACCAAATGAATTCTTCTCCAGATCTTTCTGAAAAGACTTTAGAGAAACTGTCATATATTTATGTTAAAGGACCCCTGGAGATATGTCATTAGTATGGTCATGCATATATTCAAATTATATATTATGGAATCAAATCTGCTTGCACTGAGTTAATTTAAATGAATATGACAAGAACTTCTGGGAAAGATGTCAGCTAAATTATATGTTTACAGACTCCTCTGGCTCTTCTCCTCAACCCACAAAAATAATGTCCTCAGAAAGTAATACCAGTAGCTAAGAATAAAGCAAGATTCCTCACTCAAATGGAAAATTTCAGAGCATACAGTTTGGATGCAGTGGAAAGTATTCCAGACACACAAGAGGTGACCGACCACAGCATGTTCTCAAGAGCCCCGAGGACCCCTGGCTAATTGGAGTGGGGGAGGGGGTCTCTCGTGTGGAGGAATTCCCATGTACATGTTGTCAGCAGGTACGAGACGAGAGGAAAAAAATAAATGCAGTCAAATAGCACTTAGGATAAGAAAGGAAATTTCAGCACAGCCCCAAAGCACAATCAGAGAACTTTTCCCTCTGACTTATCTTCCCGCAAAAGACGGGTAAGGTCAGCAGTCAGTTTCTTTTTATTTCAAAGGTGGCTGGAGAAAGAATCTCCTGAACTCGTTTCACTATCATTAGCTCCCTATCCTGTAACAGGGGAACCCCTTGAAACGTGGGGGAGTTTCTGGCAGAAGCCGTCCTCCAACCTGGGTGCTGACCCATGGGGCAGAGCTTCTGATAATTCTGAGAAAAACCCCAAACCAAGCCTCCCTCTTCCCCCAGCTGTCTCCAGGCTCCCAGTGTTCTCCCAACCCCTTTGGGCAACCACACAGCTGGAAGACACAAAACAGCGATGTCTGGTCCCCCGGCAGGAGCTCAGGGGGAAACCTGAATGGTGTTTCATGAAAGAAGGAGGCGCTTCATGAAGCTTCTACTTACATTATGTTTCAGCAAATAGTGGGACTCACTAGAAATCCCCCATCAAAAGTGGGTAAACGCAACACAGAGCAGAAAACGGTATGGGGTAGGTTAGAACATCCTACATGGACAAGAAATAAATCAATAAAATCTACCAATGAGAGCTGAAGAAACACCTTTTCCAAGGCCCCAGAAAAAATATTTATTTACAGTTCAGTTCAGTTGCTCAGTCATGTCTGACTCTTTGCGACCCCATGGACTGCAGCACACCAGGCCTCCCTGTCCATTACCAACTCCCGGAGCTTGCTCAAACTCATTTCCATTGAGTCAGTGATGCCATCCAACCATCTCATCTTCTGTCATCCCCTTCTCCTCCTGCCTTCAATCTTTCCGAGAATCAGGGTCTTTTCCAATGAGTCAGTTCTTCACATCAGGTGGCCAAAGTATTGAAGTTTATTTACGATAGAGTCTTAAAGAAATCAGATGCCAGCAGAAAAATATTTTTGAAAAGTCTGGTATAAATGAGTTGAGATTATGCAGAAAATAGCAATATTATGGAACTAAAAATGAATTAGAAATGGTAAATAGAGAAACCAACAGAAAATTAGACTGGTGTAGGGGAGTTCTCATCACAAAAATCACATAAGGTACAAAGAAATCAAGATGATTAGAAGCATATAAACAATAGAGATTTGAATAATGATGCTTCCAGTGATCAATAAGCAATTATCAAATACAGTGATAAAGACACAAAGCTATTCCAACATATATTAGGGAAAAAAACTCTCCTGAAATGAAGGAATATGAATATTTGACAAAGGAAATTATCATGTTCCCCAGTAATGTGATAAAATTCTTTAGTATCATGAAGACATGCCTTGGTGAAGCTTTTGAACTTGAGGATTACAGAAAGAACCCCAGAGACCATGAGAAAAAAAAAAAGTTACTTAAAAATGTAAGGAAAAAATAAAGTCTGATCATAAACTTTTCAACCATACCCTCTAAGCCACCAGGGAAACCCCAATTTAAATATTAGAAAAGATGAAAAATATCTAAAAAATTTAAATGGAAAAAAGATGTAATCTTATTTCTTTCCATGAATAAACTGAGTCACAGTGATATTTTGAAAATCAAAAATTAATAAGTAATGATATACTAGGCAGAAGTAAACAAGCCATTTTTGTGGAATATGTGAGGCAAGAATGGGAGTGAGAAAATCGATAGACCACATAAACTGTCCCCTAGAAGGAACTGATCACTCCTGCCAAGAGGACGGAAGCCAGAGGAGCTCTGCGGAGGGGGCTGGGTTGGGGGCTCAGGACCCTTCAGGTTCTACAGCCAGGGGCTGAAGCAGTTCCCACTCTCCTTCTTGCCTCACCTCTCAATTTCAGGCCCAGACCTCGATGGTCCCTTCCTTGGAAGGAAAGCCATGACAAACCTAGATGGTGTATTAAAAAGCAGAGACATCACTTTGCCAGCAAAGGTCCATATGGTCAAAGCCATGGTTTTTCCAGTAGTCATGTATGGATGTGAGAGTTGGACCATAAAGAAAGGTGAACACAAGAGAATTGGTGCCTTTGAACTGTGGTTTTGGAGAAGACTCTTGAGAGTCTCTTGGACTGCATGGAGATCAAACCAGTCAATCCTAAAGGAAATTAATCCTGAATATTCATTGAAGGGACTGATGCTGAAGCTGAAATGCCAATACTTTGGCCACCTGATGCAAAGAGCTGACTCATTGGAGAAGACCCTGATGCTGGGAGAGATTGAAGGCAAAAGGAGAAGAGGGTAGCAAAGGATGAGATGGTTAGATAGCATCACCGACTCAACAGACATGAATTTGAGCAAACGCTGGGAGACAGTGGAGGACAGAGGAGCCTGGCGTGCTGCACTTCATGGAGTCACAAAGAGCCAGACACAGCTCAGAGTCTGAACAGCAACAGCAGCCCCTGAGCTAGGGCCATCCAACCGACACATCGGAGGGGGTGAAGGGGCCTGGAGGAGACGAGAAAAGGAAATTCAGGCTCTCTCGGGGCGAGCACCAGGTGTCTAGCACAGACTGCTGCTGCTGCTGCTGCTGAGTCACTTGTGTCGTGTCCGACTGTGCGACCCCTTAGATGGCAGCCACCAGGCTCCCCCGTCCCTGGGATTCTCCAGGCAAGAACACTGGAGCGGGCTGCCATTTCCTTCTCCAATGCATGAAAGTGAAAAGTGAACGTGAAGTCGCTCAGTCGTGTCCAACTCTTTGCGACTCCATGGACTGCAGCCTACCAGGCTCCTCCATCCATGGGATTTTCCAGGCAAGAGTACTGGAGTGGGGTGCTATTGCCTATACTTCAATAACAAGTAATTTAAGGAAAACAAAAGGAGCTAACTGGTTACATATAAATAATTCCAAGCTTTTGAACAATTATAATACTTTGTGTCAAAGATATATTTGCTTTTTAAAAAGTTGATAGGAAATTGAAAATCATATTAATTATTCTAAGAAAGAATGTAAAGAAAGAATGTATCTTTCATGTTTATAATTTTATTAATAAAATTAACTTTAAAAGTCATGTTCACTCCAATAAGTACTAAAGTAACATTCACTGAAATTCTGTATTGACTCCATGCTTAAAAAATATGTGATACTTTTTAAAGTGATAAAAGGAGAAATCAGTGGTGACACAATGAAAATTGTATAGCTTAATTGAAAGGCAGCAGGCAATTTTAAAGCACTAAGCGCATTCCCATTAAAACCAGGGATAACGAAAGTAAACAGGGAAATTGACAAAAGTATAAATTAAAAAGTGGCAGTACATGAAGGCTGTAGGCTTCTTTTTCTCCTGTTTGTAGATTACGTGATTTTTTGATGCTGGAAAATAAGAAATCAACTGACAAGCTACCAGAAAGAGTAAGAGATTTCAGTAAGATAAGGAGTTAGAATATTAATATAAAAACCAAGAAAATAGATGACTTTGTTCATCTGGTTGCTGAAAATTTGAAGCACTGGTAGAAACAAATACATCTGAAGGTTTAGAAGAATATGCATGAACACCTATTATTGGAGAGAGTGGATGTCGATACACTGTTCTGGTACATCGTGTGTCAAAATTTAAAAGCGACACATCAGTTGACCTAGAAACCAAATTTCCAGTGATATCCCCCAAGGACGGTGCCTAGGTATGCCAAAGCATCTGGGCATAGTTGTAACAATATTGTTTACAGTAGCAAAAATATAAAAGTGTAGTAAAGAAAAGATGACATATATAGAAAATGGAACACACTATAACATCAAATCAGAGCATACAAAGCAGAAAGAACACCATGTAACATTAAAAATGGTGATGTAGCTATATGGTTATTAACTTGAAGAAGGGTCTGACATGTACTGAAAAGCAGCTCATTTAGGAACAGCATGAGTAGGACGACTCCTATTTTGTACACTTGCTGTGTCACTCACGCACCACCAATTTACTCATCAGGCCTCTGTCTGGAAGATGTGAACAAGAAGAATTAGTGCTTTTCTCTGAATTATGGGAATTCGGGTGAATTTTTGTTTCTTTTTCTGTTGTATTTTTTTAGACGATTTCCTTCTGAGCTTTCTCCCCTCCCTGTTTCTCTTCCTTCCTTCCCATATGTTATTCCTCTTCTGCTACTAGTTTGTGTTGAATTTAGTAAGGGAAAAAAAGCTATATTCATGTTGGAAGACAATTATTAATAAATCAGACAATGGATTTCAAGGATATTCAAGATTTTTGCACACGTGCTAAGTCACGTTAGTCGTGTCCGACTCTTTGCAACCCCATGGACTGTAACCCACCAAGCTCCGCTGCCCGTGGGATTCTCCAGGCAAGAATGCTGGAGTGGGTTGCCATGCCCTCCTCCAGGGGATCTTCCTGACCCAGGGATCGAAGCCTCATCTCTTATGTCTCCTACACTGGTAGGTGGGTTCTTTACCACCAGTTGCCATCTGGTTTCAAATTCCTTTAAAATGTGTGTGGAGTTACACATGCCCATGTAGCTGGAACAGTGTTTGAGCAAGCCAACTATTAGCCAAGAGTTTCAAATCGATAAGAGACACACATTTCGAAGCCACGTGATGTTTGAGGATTTAATTTCCAAAGATAATCACACTTCTGTCGTCCTCCATCCTACAACTTGTCTCTTTAATGATATTTTCAAATTGCACCATCAAGCCTGGATGACATATTATCACTGAGGGAAGTTACCTACATCCTATTATTCCCACTGCAGTAAGCTTTCTTATCATAACATTAAAGAGTGAGAATTTAAAGTTTGGCAACTGGCCGTGAGGTTTCTAACTCTTCCTGTCAGCCCCGTCCTGGGGAAAGTCCTGTGTGGTTGTGCGTTTCACACTCTTGCTCTTGGTGAAAGGTCGGTCCAGACTCTTCACGTGAAAAGCCTTTTGCTCTTTCCCGGTGGCCTGAGCAGTGGTTCTCATGCTTAAGGGGAATCTCAGGAGGGTCCTTAGCGCTCACGCTGCTGGGCTCCACCCTCAGTTTCTGCTGCGGGAAGTCTAGGGTGGGGTTCCAAGATGCTACATTTCCCATCAGTTCCCTAGAGGCTGATCTGCTGGTCCAAAGACCACACTGGGAGAACCGGCATTTGGTAACCAGAGTTACTTACAAACTTTTGTTTGCTTTTTCATTGCAAACCTATAGGTGATGCCCTTGAGGATATTTTTAAGAAGGCTGAGACAGCAAGCCTGGAATGTTTTCAAAAGGAGGCAACAAGAGTTCACTTTGATTGCACTTTCACAGAGCTCTCAAAATGAGTGTGGTCATAAAGAGATTTATACTTAACCCACATCTTGGCAGGGCTGGAACAGATCGGGCAGAGAGAGTAAAAGAAATGTGCTCACCTACATCTCTTGTCTTTGTTCCCTTCCCAACTAGATTTTGTGGGAACAGGTTTTTATGGTGGGGTCCTTGGGTGCACCTTGATAGGTACTTATTTTCCCTTTGAAGGGGGAACAGTGATATGCACACTACTGTACGTGAAAACAAATAATCAACAAGGGCCTGATATACAGCGCAGGGAACTCTACTCAGCATTCTGTAATAATCTATATGGGAAAATACTCTGAAAAGAAATGGATATATGTATATGTGCAATTGGATCATTTTGCTGGATGACTTAACACAACGTTGTAAATCAACCGTCCTCTAACATAAAATAAAAATTAAATTTAATTTAATAAAGGAATTCTTGATAGCCAGAAGGAGAGAAAAAACAGATATTTTTAAAGGAGTTGAGCTGAAGACCAATTTTTCTGGTGAGCTTAGAGGTCTGAAACAATATTATTTTAATATGTAAATGAAGAGAAGTCATTTCTGCAGGGGCTACTAATAAGCTCTATGTGGGAGAGAGCCAAAATTATCTGACCTTTTATTCGTGAAACTGTGGGCTTGCTAAATGAGCCTGGGCATTGCAAAGCATGCTTGTTATGAGATGTTTCCTTCCCCAGGCTTCGCTTCTGATAGCAGTCCATTGAAAGGATTA
>SJYF01001220.1:735033-765427 GCA_006410515.1 Procapra przewalskii
CCAGCAGGGCAGCGCACGCCAGCCCAGTCACCGTTACAACCGTGCTTGTCATCACAGAGGGATTCCAGCCTAACCGAGTGCTTAAAAAGACAGAAACAGGGAAAAGGAGCAAAGCGACACATGTTCATCACGTGATTATTCAACAACTGTGTGTCTTCTCAAGCAACAATGGTGGGAATTTATCTTAAAAGGCCTGGCAGCTGCACGCACAGGATCGACGTCGAGTAAAGTCCCAAGACCACCCTTCCGCCCCCAGACCAGCCTGTTTCATCCAAAATTCATGGATGCTGGTAGCTCTCAGATTCAGAGATCTCAGGGACTTCGATCTGGCTGCCGCCTCCCCATCCACTCCTGCTTTCTCTCCTCTCTCATCAAGTCTTTGGTTTTAGTCACTTTTTCTTTCTGGTTCCCTGTTTCTTATTATCCAGCCCAGGCATAGCTATAATGATTAACCCGTACTAGGCAGGGAGAAGGCAATGGCACCCCACTCCGGTACTCTTGCCTGGAAAATCCCATGGACGGAGGAGCCTGGGGGGGCTGCAGTCCATGGGGCCGCTAGGAGTCAGACATGACTGAGCGACTTCATGTTCACTTTTCACTCTCATGCATTGGAGAAGGAAATGGCAGCCCACTCCAGTGTTCTTGCCTGGAGAATCCCAGGGACGGGGGAGCGTGGTGGCTGCCGTCTGTGGGGTCGCACAGAGTCGGACGCGACTGAGGCGACTCAGCAGCAGCAGCAGCAGCAGCAGCAGGAGGCAGGGGAGCCTGGTGGGCTGCAGTCCTTGGAGCTGCAGAGAGTCGGACACGACTTAGCAACTGAACAACAAAGCCTGTTTGATGTCGACTGTATAACATAACTCATTTTGTTAAATTGACCAAGCCATGTACATCCGTAGGATGAGAAAAGTCAACACGTGGGAAGGAAGCAATTCATGTTCATGTCTAGGCTGTGAAGGTTTAGTCTGTAATAGCCTAGTGCAAGGATATATGTAGGAAGGTCTTTCACAGGATACAGTGTCTTTCATTTGAGCTGACTAATGACTCTGTGTGTGTGTGTGTATGTGTGTGAGTGTGTCTGGACATCAACTGCTCTAGTACACAAGAACATTACCATTTGTCAGGCAAGCCATCTCTATATATTATTTTCAAATAAAGATTACCATTTTCAAAGGGTGCTTTCTTTAGAAATCACATTCTACTCTGGAAGTGAGTTTAAGTCAATATCTTTGTTAACCGTTGCCCAAAGCAGATCCATATGCAGGTTCCTCAAAGACAGAATCTGGGCTATTTCTAAACACATTTGTTTTTCTATGTCATATTTGTTTTTTATGACTATAAAGAAGCCCTTGATTCCAGCACACTCATTTAACTATTGGCTTCAAAAAACCACAAGTAATAGCTTCTCCATTTCATTCTTTTGTCCTGCCTCCATTACTCACTTAGTGTGAGGAAATATTTCCATTTCAGTTACAATTGCAAATCAATTAAGAGGTTCTCATGGTTGATTCAATCAATCGAAGTAGCAACTGTTTAAATAGAGTCCCTTCTGGGTGAATCTTTATTATTATACTGGTTCAACAGATCTCGACCCTCTTAGGGGTATTAGAAAACTGATAACCACCTTTTCTTTAGAGAGTTATCCTCTAGCTGGGGAGACCAAATATAAACACACTGAAGCTAATTAAAAACACTAGATTTAAAAAGAAATCTTCAATAAAACATGAGGTGTCACATGGTGGGTGATTAATATTTAACGGAATAGTGAGGCTGACTCTAAGCTTCAGTGCTGGTGATCTTTCAGAGATAAACGCCACCCTGATAATCGCTAGAGTTAATCGGAGGGGTCACAGTGGCTAGCCGTGCCCATTTCCTCCAACCACCTCACTTCTCTTGCCCCACGACAGGCACCCACTCAAAACATCACGTTCAGTCATCGAATTCTACTGCTGGGGATGGAGCAAAGCCAGTCTCTGTATGAACAGCTGATGTATTCCGGTGTTCAGAAAGAAGACCGCCTGAGTCACGATGGGCCAGAAAGGAGGTAGGAAGGATGGATAACATGGATCCCCAACTCAATTTTTCTATTTTTATTTTTTAGTTTTGGTCATGCTGGGTGTTTGTTGCTGTGTGAGGGCTTTCTCTAGTTGCAACGCATGGGCTTCTCTTCTTGTGGCTCACGGGGTTAGTTGCCCTGCAGCACGTAGGATCTCAGATCCTCAAACACAGATTAAACCTAGGTCCCCTGTACTGGAAGGGGGGGTCTTCATCATTGGACCACCAGGGCTATCCCTCATTTTTTAAAGGGTAGTTACACTTGAAGGAGTGGAGTGGAGGCTGCAAATTGAACGGAAAGTTAGAGAAAAGAAAGTGCAAGAAGCCCTCAAGAAGCAGACAAGTTGTAAAGGACAGGCTACGTGGACAGGCATTGAAAAGGAAGGTATCGACTTAGTAAGACAATGGCATGGGAGCCGTCCACCTGGAAGTGACAGCTGGTGTTTCAGAAATGAAGTAGATCAACACAGAAGAGAATCTGAAGAGAGAAGCCACGAGGTCTAACATTAGCTTGAGACGAGGAAGAGAGAGACAGAGGGATCTATATATTCAAGGATGAAGCCCTCATTGCTAGAAGAAGTCTCAAAGAGACTGGAAATTGGCAATGGTTTGATCCAAATGCTACAAAGATCAATACTTTTCATTAGCAAAGTGCCTTGAAATTTGATTTGATCTTGTTTGCAGACAGTATTACATATAAAGAGATATTTATGCTTCTAAGTTCAGGCATGGGACCTCGCATTAATCAAAGGTATTAGCTCATTTTAATTTTTCTTTGCTACATTTATGCTTGAGCCAGTGAGACCATTTTGGGATATCTATCTATATAAAAATCTATATATTGAGAGAATGTGAGAGAGATGTAATTTTTTTTAAAGAGTGCTTTTTGGCAATTAAGTGAGTGGTTGATTCCCTTAATATTCTGAGAGCAAACACAACCATCATTATGAATCACTGTAGTTGATGAGCCTAATCCTTTCTCGTGCCATTAGAGCAGATGCTCGCATCTGAATCCCCCGCAGACAGATCAGTCTTCGTCATCTCCTCATACATATTCCAGCATCTGTACTGGATTTTTGATGCACTGTACTGGCATGAGGTCACAGTACCACTTTTCTGAACTGGCAAAGCAGCTGCCCAGAAAATCAGAATAAATGAGTGAAGAAATTGCTGTTCTTTGCAAAATTGACAGTGACCTGTGAGTCTGAGGATTTGGGTGTGAAGGGTGTCTACTTGTCTAATCCTGGCTTTATGGAGGAGCTCCTTCCATAGAAGAGCTAGTTGAAATCTAAGACTGGTCTAAACTTTGCATACAACACAGGTCTGTATGGGCAAAGCTGTGGGGTTTTCAGTAGTCATGCTTGGATGTGAGCTGGACCATAAAGAAGCCTGAAGGCCTAAGAATTGATGCTTTCAAACTGTGGTGCTGGAGAAGACTCTTGAGAGTCCCTTGGACAACAAAGATATCAAACCAGTCAATCCTAAAGGAAAACGACCTGATTATTCACTGGAAGGACTGATGTTGGAACTGAAGCTCCAATACTTTGGCCACCTGATGTGAAGAGCTGACTAACTGGAAAAGGCCCTGATGCTGGGAAAGATTGAAGGCAGGAGGAGAAGAGGATGACAGAGGATGAGATGGTTGGATGGCATCACCGACTCAATGGAGATGAGTCGGAGAAAACTCTGGGAGATCCTGGAGGACAGAGGGGTCTGGCATGCTGTAGTTCAAGGGATCACAAAGAGTCAGACCTGATTTAGCAACCGAACAACAAAAGCTCTGTATATAGCCTTAAAGTAAAAGCACCAGAGGTGCCAAGGAAGAACAGTCTTTCCGGTGTAGGTCGCTGAGCATGCCTGTATTTTGTGATTGGAAATCACAACACACGCACACACACACACATATGTCACAAACACATATGCCTTGTTTCTGATTATAACCCAACATGAGATCTTGTGCCAAAAGGTGGATGAAATCGCATTAGAAATTATTTGAATATTTGTATTTCTATGAAGACCCTGGTACTTCTATGAACCTGAATCACTGAAGGGAAGGGAACTTTGATGTTCTTGTTTACCTACCACGCTTGGTGCTCAACAAAGGTCCCAGGGCTACTGGTAAGAGTTTCCCAGGGCTCCTTCACAATGTACCCCAGGCCAGCTGGCTTACACCGCAGACATGTGCTCTGTAGGTCTGGACAACTGGTTCCTTCTGAGAGCTTTGAAAGAGAGTCTGCCCCAGGCCTCTCCCCTTGATCCTGTGGGTTTGCTCGTGGTCTTTGACATTCTTTGGATTTTGCCCCTTCACTCAGATTTCCGCTTTTCTCTCCTAACACATTATTTTCCCTGTGTACCCATTTGTGTCCACGTTTCTCTTTCTCATAAGGACACCACTGTTGGAACAGGGGGCCCCTCTTAACTAATTATATCTGCAGTGACCCTACTTGCAAATGAGGTTTCATTCTTAGAACCTTAGCATGTAAACCTGGGGAGACACACAGTTCATTTCCTCTCCTCTAGCCTCCCCCAGATTCATGTTCTTCTCACACACGAAACACCTTCTCCCCTTCCCAACATCCGTAAGCACTTGCAGATATGCTTGATGTGCCGCATCTCCCATTCCACAGACGATTTTGCAGTTTGACCTCATCGTTTCCACATGAAGAGGCAGACTCTTTTCACCTCCTTTGAGTCTAGGCTGCTCCTGGACTCTTTGTCAACAGAACATGATGGGAACGATGCTGTGAAATTCTGAGGCTGGGCCTCGTGAGGTCAGGAGCTTCTGCCTTCCACTCTTGGAATGTCTTTCACTGGAACCCACCTGCCATGTCATGATGAAGCTCAAGCTGCTGTGTGGAGAAACTCTGATGGAAAAGCCCCAGCCCCCCAGCCTTGCCAGAGCCAGTGATCTGTACCACTGCCAACCATGTGAGGGCATTCTAGAAGCTTCTGTCATCCCAGCACTTCATATGACACCAGTAAGGCAGAATAACTCTCTGGTCACGCAATTATAACTTATGATAAACTGTTGTTGTTTTTAGATGTTTTGATAAACAGCAATAGAAAAATTGAAACAGAGTATGGGCTTCCCAGGTGGCGCTAGTGGTAAAGAACCTGCCTGCCAATGCAAGAGATATAGGAGACAAAGTTTCGATCCCTGGGTCGGGAAGATCCGCTGGAGGAGGGCGTGGCTACCCACTCCAGTGTTCTTGCCTCGAGAGGCCCATGGACAGAGGAGCCTGGTGGGCTACAGTCCATAGGGTTGCAAAGAGTCGGACACAACTGAAGCAACCTAGCATGCAAGCGCAGTATTAGAAGTGGGATCCTCCAGCAGCAGGAACCTAAACCAGGGTAGGATGGCTTTGGTGAGGAGTAGGGGGAAGAATGCTGCTGCACACTCGAAATGCATGGAGCCAATTCTCGTTCAGGCCTGGGAGAGTGGCGGCCTGTGGCCTGAAACGGAAGGACATTTGCAAACTCGTCCGTGTGGGGACACGAGACAGAGTGGGACTCTGGTGAACTCGTGGACCTAGCCCAGGAGATCTCCAGGCAGGATGTTGAAAGCACCACTGGGCTGCTTCTCCCAATGATGAAACGTGGAGAGAGAGATGGATTTGAAAGGAAACTGCTTGCTTTTTTTTTAAGCAGAATTCAAAGGAAATATTCCAACTTTGGATTTGCTAAGTTGGAAAATAAAACTATTTCTCACTGCATGCCTCTTCACTGGGCAAACATTTCTCAAGGTAAAAGGTGACTCGGGCAAAGATCAAAGACAGATGTTGCCAGGAACATAAGGCCTGGGGTTAAAGTCAAGTCAGGGGTGTGGGAACACCATGCTTTGTTAAGATCTCAGAGTGTTAAGAGGTGCTTGTTATTCCTTCTACACCAGACACAATTTCTTCTAAGCATCTTTCTTTTTTAATTTTTTCTTTTCTATTGGAATATGATTGATTAAGAATATTGTGATTGTTTCAGGTATAGAGCAAAGTGATTCAATTATACATGTATCTATTCTTTTTCAAATGCTTTTCCCACTTAGATTGTTACAAAATATTGAGCAGTTCCCTGTGCTATACTTTGGGTCTTGGCTGGTTTTCCATTTTAAACATAGCAGTGTGTACATATCCGTCCCAAACTATCCTGTCTGCCTAACCGTGTTTCTGTTTTGCAAACAATTTCACTTGTATAATGTTTGTTTGTTTGTTTCTGAATATAAATTATATCACAGGATATTTCTCTTTGCTTTACTCAAAATTCACTCAGTATGACAATTATGACAGTCTCTAGGGAATTTCACGGTATTTTCTCTAATGCCCCAACTCACAGCCCAAGGAAAGAGAAGAAAATCTGTCAAAGAAAAATCTGGGCATAGCGTCTGTCCAGTGGACTCGATTTAAAGGTTTAATACTCTGGCATCCCGCTGAGCTGGGCTTCTCAGGTGGCTAGTGGTAAAGAACCCGCTAGCCAATGTAAGAGATGCGGAGTCAACCCCTGGGTCAGCAAGATCCCCTGGAGTAGGAAATGCAACCCACTCCAGTGTTCTTACCTGGGAAATCCCAGGACAGAGGAGCTTGGTGGCCTACAGTTCATAGCACCCCCCACGTTAATTTAGGAAACTGTATCATTTTGTCCCCAAAGTACAAAACCGAAAGAAGACTCTTTTTCTCCCAGTGTTCTGAGGACAGGGAAAAGCTAATGTGTCATAAACATGGCCCATTTCTTAGAGCAAAGCAAGGAAGAATCAGGCAGATGAGCCCACAGTCCAAAGAGAGAAGCCACATGCTGAGCAGGTCTCCGCTTGAGAGGGCCTTTGCTGTTGCTGTTCAGTCGCTCAGCCGTGTCTGACTCTTTGCGACCCCATGGACTGCAGCGCGCCAGGCTTCCCTGTCCTTCACCATCTCCCGGAGCTTGCTCAAACTCACGTCCATTGAGTTGGTGATGCCATCCAACCATCTTGCCCTCTGTTATTCTCCTCTCCTCCTGCTCTCCATCTTCCCAGCACCAGGGTCTTTTCCAATGAGTCCACTCTTTGCTTTCATGTGGCCAAAGTGAGAAGGTCTAGGTCTTCCTAAACAAGCCCAAGACGCTGAGGACCTTCACGGCTGGTTCCACAATCACTCTGCCTTTGATTCCCAGTTCCCTCTGTGATTTGGAGTGTTGGCTGCAGACATTCCGTGCCTGTCTCTGCATGCATATTCTTTTTTGTCTGTGACTAGATTTTTTGCTTTTAATTCAAGGATCTCCCAACCTGAGGAGCCTCATGGGAGGAGACTTATCAATATCTATGTCTGACAGAAAATTAGATCCTGGGAACAGTAGTCGTGTATGGATGTGAGAGTTGGACCATAAAGAAAGCCGAGGGCCAAAGAACTGATGCTTTTGAACTATGGTTCAGAATTGATGCTTTTGAACTATTGGAGAAAACTCTTGAGAGTCCCTCAGAGTGCAAGGACATCCAACCAGTCCACCCTAAAGGAAACCAGTCCTGAATATTCATTTGAAGGACTGATGTTGAAGATGAAACTCCAATACTTTGGCCACCTGATGTGAAGAACTGACTCACTGGAAAAGACCCTGATGCTGGGCAAGATTAAAGGTGGGAGGAGAAGGGGATGACAGAGGATGAGATGGTTGGATGGCATCACTGACTTGACGAATATGAGTATGAGCAAACTCTGGGAGTTGGTGATGAACGCGGAAGCCTGGCATGCTGCAGTCCATGGGGTCTCATAGAGTTGGACACGGGACATAACTGAATGACTGAACTGAACTGAACTGAATTGTGTTAATGCCTGATGCCACAATGGGATGAGAGTTACAGCTTCTTGGGAGGAAAACTTTTTGCATCTCAGAGAATGCAAGTAATTCATGGCCAGAGGATGGTTTCCGATAGACTGCAAGTTACTTCTGGAGAAGGAAATGGCAACCAACTCCAGTACTCTTGCCTGGAACATTCCATGGATGGAGGAGCCTGGTAGGCTAAAGTCCATGGCGTCGCAAAGAGTCAGATACGACTGAGCGACTTCACTTTCTTTCTTTCTATAGTTTCTTTTGGAGAAGGAAATGCAACCCACTCCAGTGTTCTTGCCTGGAGAATCCCATGGACGGAGGGACCTGGTGGGCTACAGTCTATGGGGCTGCAAAGAGTCGGACACGACTAAGCAATTAACATGCACACACAGGTGACTTCAAATTCTTGCTATGCCTCTAATCGACACACAGGGTCTGTGCTCCTCTCTTTGAATCTGACCTGGCCTTTTGCCTGAACTTGGCCAAGACAGTGCAGTGGAAGGATGTGATATAACCTCCACAGCTGGGCCTGCATCTGAAGCTTCCTGCTTAGCTCCTCTTGAAACCCTCTCCTGGGATCTGGCAGCTGTGTCAAGAGGCCCAAGCTGGCTGATTCGAGACAAGAAGTTCCTGCCCTGAGC
This sequence comes from Procapra przewalskii, assembly GCA_006410515.1. Classification (NCBI taxonomy): domain Eukaryota; kingdom Metazoa; phylum Chordata; class Mammalia; order Artiodactyla; family Bovidae; genus Procapra; species Procapra przewalskii. The sequence continues at coordinate 743,517 of SJYF01001220.1, forward strand.
CTCCCCTCCAATGAGACACCTGGGAATGAAGCAGCCTGACTGCAACTCTGTGATCCCGGCCTGGGTCTCTCCGGGCAAAAGAAGTACTGGCAGAGCCCGGGAGTCTAAATTCTTTATTAACAGGCACATGAACAGAGGAAATGATTGTCATTTTAAACCACAAAATTTTTGGAGTAGTTACTCAGCAGAAACAAATCACCCACCAAGAACAGGCAGTATCCAGTAGCTTTGTTCATGCCCTGGCCACTGTTCTTGGCCAGTGGGTCAAATTTTCTGAAATTTCAGCTACACTAAGCATGATTGAATGAGCATTTTAAATATACTTAATTAAAACAGAAGGGCCATGTCTTACTGTGATTACACTTGAATTATTTGGCATACATTTATTGAACTATCAAAAGCTAATCGATTGCTTCAATATTTTATCTTGGTTCTACTGAATCTATATTCTGAGAAGAATTATTAATCCACTTCACTTAAGTACAATCATATTTGATGAAAGTAGACAGACAGAATCAGTCTTGGGATGGTGTGTCCAGAGTGAAGAGCCAAGCTTCATGTCGTAGGAGCCCTCTGCCCTTCGTTGTCAGCATGTCCTTTCATTTTTCCTTGTTTTTATTTATCATCTTCTGTTTTTATTTCCAGAACACAGTGTTACTGTGTACTGAGGATGAAAGTTTTGAGAAGAACTATGATGTACAAAGAGGAAAAAGGAACATTTTAAACAAAGACAAATTTAAAACATCAAACTCTTTGAAATTTCAAATAGTTTTCCCTCATTCAAAATCCATAAGCCATAAATGAGGAGCCACTGGAGACAGTGGGATTTCACTGACTGTTTTGCTGTGAAAGCAAGTCACAGGCTTGCTTTCTCCTTTCAAGTTGCCTGATTTTCATTTAGGGAGCTATGAGCTCTTCCCCCCGTTATTACCAAAATTGAGTTTGAGTCTTCACCTTAAGCGTTATCCACTGCTTCTCTGAGGAAGATGGCATATATATTTATCAAAATGTCCTAGCTGAGTAAAAGCTGAATAAAAGCTGGTAATGCCAAGGCCAGCACATGTGTATTTTTAAGCAGAAGAACCATCCTTCCGTTCAAAATGTCTTCCTTCCCTTCTCATCTGTAAGGAAAAGGCCTTCATAGGGTCCAGTGCTCCTGTGAAGGGGACAGGTGCTCTGAGTAATAGACGTCTGAGAAGATTGTCTGAAAAGACAGGGACACCTGTAAGGGACAACTGGCATGTTGTCGGAATTTCTCCAGATAATGACATTACACAGGCTCCTAAAATGTCAGACATAAAATAATAAACAGGACTCTGCATGTGGTTGCTCTTTCTAAGCGAATAGAGCCATCTATGGATCAACTCTTCATTTCTCTGGATTCTGTCAGAACGATGCCCTTTAGTCAGCAGCTCTTTACTTCACAAAATACTGCACAGGCAAGCATTTCTTCCTCTCCACAGTATTAATTAAATTACATAAAACTGGCAGTGTTTAAATTCTGGCATCTGTATTGTCTCACTTAATTACACCCCTGGACTCCTTTCAAAATTCTTTCATTTGCTACAGGGACACCTATTGGCGAAAGGGGACGAAATCAGATACAAGTGATGAGATTCAGCTCGGGATTTCTACCTGGCCCACTGCCTACAGCCAGGTCTGCAGCGTTCCCAGTCCCGTGCTCCGCAGCAGAGGGAAGAAGTCACAATGATAGAGACTCACTGGAAATTAAGTAAACTTCATAAATAAAACACTTTTGAACATTCTTTCACCTTAAAACAAATACATGAAGATCATAAAGTGGAATGCGGCTTACCGTGCCCAATTTCAGCATTCTGTGTGTGCCAGTTAAGAGCTTCCTTAAAGCATGGGCATGGGAGAAGCATCAAGAAGCTTGCCACAGGTACGCTGCTCAGAAGATTGCTGTAAGCTCAGGTCAGCAGAGGTGATCCAAGCCCGGAAGGATCACTCCTCTGGGCAGAGCACGTGGACAGAACGTCTTCATGACCGAAGAACCAGCCGCCCGGCTCCAGGTCCTGGATAAAGAGCTGTGCTCCGTCTGCTCAGCGGAGTCCGACTCTCGCGAGCCCCATGGACTGTGTGTAGCCCGCCAGGCTCCTCTGTCCATGGGAGTCTCCAGGCAAGAATACTGGAATGGGTTGACTTCCTTCTCCCCGGGATTTGCCTGACCCAGAAACTGAACTTGTGTCTCTAAAGTCTCCTGCATTGACGGGCGGGTTCTTTACCCCTGGCGCCACCTAGGAAGCCCCACGGTAAAGGGTTATTGCCAGTAAAAGGCAAAGGTAAGTGACGCCCGCAAGGTTATTTTTGGTAAATTCTTTCTCTCTTTTTAAGTGATTTGTCCAAAAACCAAATTAATTTCTGTTCTGGGTCTACGTATTTTACTTTTTAAAATATTTTCAGGCATGGCTGCCATCTGAGCCAGAAATCTGACATCATTTCTTATCTGTTTCCTCTTCCCCTCTGTGCAACCCCTGATTTCAGCATCTGCTGTCTTACATGTCTCTCCTCACTGTCTTCTCTGCAGTTTGGACAGTTACACTCAGTCGGGCTGGGTCTTTTCTAGATCAAAGGATCTTTGGCTCTTTCCCTGCTCTCTGAACCTGCCCGATGATCTTTCCAAAGAGTGAATCTTGGATAGTTTCTCCTCAATGGCTCCAAATTGCCAACCACAATAAAATCCAAACTGCTTAGCATAGAAATTGAGACCCTCCATGATCTGGACTTTGATTCCTTCATCAACCTCATTTCTCTCTCTATTAAATTGTTCACTGTTGTTGAACCACTGAAATGGGATCTATAGACTGAAGCTTGAAAAATGATACTTCTCTTCCACCGAGAAAACACAGTGCAAAATTGATTGGATTTTATTCTTTGTAGGAAAACATTGACGAGAGAAAAGTCCTAAGTTTGATTAAAAAATAAAACGTTACTTGTTGTAATGGAAATGTGGTCTTTTTTTAAACTAAAATAAACACATTTGGCAATTTTAAAAAAATACTGCCTACTGAACAGCAAAAAAAGTTTATCCATCTTCATTTCATTTGTTCAGTAAATATTTAATAAATGTACAATATGAGTTTGGACAAATGTATTTTTCATGTATATATCATTGAAAATGAAAGTGAAAATTACTCAGTCATGTCCAACTCTTTGTGATCCCCAATACTGGAGTGGATAGCCGTTCCCTTCTCCAGGGGTTCTTCCCAACCCAGGATCAAACCCAGGTCTCCCGCATTGCAGGCAGATTATCTACCAGCTGAGCCCCCAGGGAAGCTCATATATATCATTGCACATGTATGTATCATTGCACATGTATGTATCACTAAGGCACCCTAGGGCTTCCCAGGTGGCTCAGTGGTAAGGAGTCTACCTGCCAATGCAGGAGATGCACCCTCAATCCCTGGGGCAGGAAGATACTTTGGAGAAGGAAACAGCAAACCTCTCCAGTATTCTTTCCTTGGAAATCCCATGGACAGAGGAGCCTGGAGGGCTACAGTCCATGGGGTCACAAGAGTAAGACATGACTTAACAACTAAATAACAACAGCAACACAATATAACATACAGTTCATCAGTCATTGGCTCTTGAAGATGAGACATAGTTCCAGCCTTTCATGAGTTAACAGTCTAGTGAAGGAAATGAATAAGGAAAAAACATGTGATAGAGCATAAGTGTTATAAGAGGCAAGAAGCTTAAACAGCTTGTAGTTAGGCCTTTTTATATTGCAGGTAGTAAAAAGCTCATTTGAGCCAAAAAAGAAAAGAAAGAGAGAGAAATTTATTGTCATACACAAAGGAAAATCCCAGGAGTAGTTTGCATTCAGTTACAGTTTGATCCAGGTGCTCCAGTAACATTACCAGATTCTTCTTTCCTTCTCTCACCTCCGATTACAAACATTGATTATCCATATATGGCAACAAATATTGACATTAGAAACTCCAGACTTGAACTTTACCATTTAATCAACTTTATACAAACAAAAATAAAGCTTCTTTCATACAATGATCACAGATGATTGTGAGTTCTTGGGACATATATCCACTATTGATCCAAACATATGGCTAAGAGAACAAAAGGTGTTGATTGATCAATATTTCTTCTCAGTTAACATGAAGACATTGGAAAAATTCTGAAGCGTGATATTGTGAAAATACATGTTAGCTCTGTGTTTTTCAATTAACTGAAACAAAACTGTGTGTCTTAAAACTGAGGGCAGGGGTCGGGAAGGTAAACCAAATACTTCATTTCTTTCACTTGTATGGAAAATTTTTTCTACTCTCATTCTAACAGAAGCCCTTATTTTCAGGCTCCTGACTTGCTACATGGTCAGAAAATTTCATAAACAAGTGGTGCTTTGGGGATCATCATGGCTACATATCCAGGACTTTAGTATTCCTGATATTTGGGTTTGCTGCTATAACAAAGGAGGTCAGCCCAGACATGTCTAAATAGAAAATATATAGCACCTAGGCTGAAAATGCCTATAAATGAAGCATGGGCAAGTCATAACTTCTAAAGCAGGGGTCCCCAACCTCTGGGATCTAATGCTCGATGATCTGAGATGGTGCTGATGCAATAATATTAGAAATAACCTGCACAATAAATGTAATGCCCTTGAACCATCCTGAAATCATCCCCTTCAGTGTCCATGGAAAAACGATCTTCTGTGAAACTGGTCCCTGGTACTAAAAAATGTTCAGGACTGCTGTCTAAAGGGTACCCAAATTCCTAGTTGTTTTACAAAATTGTCTGCTTCAGCATATATTTTAGGGCTGAAGCTTGTGATAGTTTATTTGCCTATAACTACTGAAAGGTTAACAATTCTGGCATGAAATCAGCAGGTGAAAAAAATCCTTGAAATTAATTTATACGCATTCACTGTTGGTGATGTAATTTACTGAGAACCATATTAGTTGCAAGTTTAAAAAATCACTGCCGTTATTAATCACCCCAAATAATTGCCCTTATAAAAAATGTAATTTCAACACACAAAAACTGAATATATTTCCTTCAATTGATCCATGAAAGAGACATCCAGAAATGGCACAGCAGAGACACCAAGGGTGAGTTTCATAAACGATTCATCTTTGGGGCGCATCTGAATCCCTAATTGTGCAGCTTTTCTCCCTGCAGGTGATTATGACTAGGTTGAAACATTTACATTTATATTTGTTATCTGCAAGAGATAATTAGATATTTCCACCACAAAATAACTTACATTAATGGGCCATAACTTTCAATATGTAGCTTTAAACTGCACATTTAAATAATATAATATCTGTTTCCCTTAATTTTACTGTAATTGTCTCCATGTAGAAGCTTTATTATTTTTTTCTTTCAAAAACACAATTGGTAAAACAACATATTAAATGCTTTTAGTTTATTACTTTGAAATTTTAGAATAAATGACCGGGCTAACTTGTACAGGATTTTACTAAAGTCCCCACAGATGGAGGAGCCTGGTAGGCTACAGTCCACTTTCCTTTTCCTAAGTCACTTCAGTCGTGTCTGGCTCTTTGTGACTCTACGGGCCACAGTCCACCAGGCTTCTCTGGCCATGGCGTTCTCCAGGCAAGAATATTGCAGTGGGTTGCCATTTCCTTCTCCAGGGGATCTTCCCGACCCAGGGATCGAACCCATGTCTCTTGTGTGCCTGGCACTGACAGGCAGATCCTTTACCACTAATACCGCCTGGGAAGCTAATCGCTATTCTAATGCTTTTAAAACATTAGTGTCAGAAATATGAGAAGATTCCAAATTATCATGAGTTTGAGTGAACAACAAAATATTCATGCAGGAAAAGGCCTTCTGAAAACTGTATAAAAATTCTTCAAGCTTTGGAGTTAGAAATTATGACTTCAGTGGTTGCTGGGGGAAGGGATGAGGGGAAGGTCTAGTTTGGGAGTTTCGGATGGACATGTACACACTGCTTTATTTAAAGTGGGTAACCAATATGGTCCTGCTATAAACACAAGGAACTCTGCTCAGTGTCACGTGGCAGCCTGGATGGGAGGGGAGTTTGGGGGGAAGTGGATACATGTCTATGTATGGCTGAGTCCTTTCACTGTCAACTGAAACTATCACAACATTGTTAATTGGCTATACCTCAACAAAAAAAGAGAAAAAAAAAAAGAAGTTATGACTTCTAGTTAGTCTAAAAGAAAAAAAAAAAGCTCAGTTTCTTTGCAAAGATTCAGCTCCTTACTGACAATTGTATGGTGTTACTGGTGATATTAAGCAAATATTATAATTACTATGTATATATAAGAATAATACATAGAAATACTGATTATATATTAACGCTAAGAATGCAAAAAATAGTGATAAATGATCCCCACAAAGGGTCTTTAGAGAATGTTCAGAATAAGATGCTAATCACCCAAATCAGTAACTTTTCCCAGAGACATGTTCTGTGTAGCTTCTTTCTTAATTAGGCCTTTTTTTTTCCTAAGTAATATAAACAGTCCCTGAGCAAATTTGTTTATACTACTAATTAGTCACATCTGGAATAAAATGTTTGCAAAGAATCGACACACAGCTCTCCGAATCATGAGTATGATATTTTTGTTTTGTCTTTTTGAAACCAATAGATCTGAAAAATGTGGTTTGACACTATAGCCTATGACATTCGTGTTATTAATGCATAAGTGTGTACCATTTAAAACTAGAGGCCATTTGCTTTCATATTCTTAAAAGTACCCAAATAAATATGCAACATTTAATGATACTTTTTGGTCTATTTATTTTTCACACTCAAAAATACCTGCGAAGACCCAATCCAGGGTTAAGTAGTTTCTTCATCAATGTGAATACAAATCAGCCTTGAAGATGATTTTGTATCTGGAATTTCTGTGTCATCTTTATTTTAGACTGAGCTAGAATAATGAATTGAATATCATTTGTTGAATAATTGTGACTTTGGGCTCTTTCCTGCCGGCAGCACAGGAGCAGCTATTGCAGGAGCATCATTACCAGATAAGAAGACCTCTGAAACGGCCTGTCAGCTTCCTTTTCACACTTTTCCCCTCCATATACAGAAACCATAGTCAAGTGTTTGTAATTCAAATGTCTTTCAATTAGTCTAGTCCCATAGAATCGTTCTTCAACTTAGAATCCAAGGTCTGCACTTGAAATCTAGGAAGTAAATTGAATAGCAGTCCACTTGTCACAAAGGACTCTGTGACAATACTACCATTGCCTCTGATACACTTTCCTAGCTGGGTGTGGGTTTTATGTGTTAATGTGTGAAGGGTGCAACCTCCAATATGACCTTGAGTAGGTAAGCCCTCCAAGGACTTTTCCAGCACGTTGGCACGCCAGGCGGAGTTCCAGGTACTGGGATACACAGGGCCCTCTCTTGGAGCTGTGTTCTTGCCTAATGAAACAGAGAGCAAAAAGTAAAAAGGGCCCACATCTGTTGGTGAAAAAGTATTAATAATACGAAGAAAATAAAAAGAATGTGCTAGAGATTAGACAGTTTGGGGTTAATCTGGTTGAGAAATTGGGCCTTGGGAATATCCCAGGAGGGGATTTCAAGAAGAGGGACGCCCCCTGTTTTGTGTCCTGGGGGAGACGCTGGGCAGTTTTCAGGAGAGGGACCGCTCGGAGTGCCTGCTTTCCCCAAAGGAGGAAGGGGAGCTTGGAAGGACATGAGTCAGGAGAACGAGACTTGTCGGCCAACAGCACGAGTTTGGAGTTCACAGAACGCAGATCTGCATGTTAACTTGTATTTTTCCACAAGTTCTCACATGTGTTTAAATTGTCTAGATTTTCTGTCACATCATTTTAATGTCCCAAGGCAATAGTTCTCTGTGTATTGCTGAAGAATGTGGCAAAAAACAAATACTTCTCAATATTTTTGCTTTAACAAGAAACTGTAACATAGTAAATCATTCTAAATAGAGAAAAGGCAGAGATATATATGAAATATAATAGTAAATATCTATATGAATAACTGTTGCTCAGTCTCTCAGTCACGTCCGACTCCACGTGACCGCTTGGACTCCATCACGCCAGACTCCCCTGCCATTCATCATCTCCTGGAGTCTGCTCAGACTCATGTTCATCGTGTCGATGATGCCATCCAATCATCTCATCCTCTGTCATCGCCCTCTCCTCTTGCCCTCAATATTTCCCAGCATCAGAGTCTTTTCCACAGAGTCAGTTCTTTTCATCAGGGGGCCAAAGTACTGGAGCTTCAGCTTCAGCATCAGTCCTTCCAGTGAATATTCAGGGTTCATTTCCTTTAAGATTGACTGGTTTGATCTTCTTGCAGTCCATGGGACTCAAGGATTTTCTCCAGCATCACAATTCAGAACCATCTTTGGTGCTCAGCCTTCTTTATGGTCCAACTCTCACATCCATGCATGACTACTGGAAAAACCATAGCTTTGACTAGACGGACCTTTGTTGGTAAAGTGATGTCTCTGCTTTTTAATATGCTGTCTAGTTTTGTCACATCTTTTCTTCCAAGGAGCAAGGGTCTTTTAATTTTGTGGCTGCACAGCTAATATCTTCCTGGTCAACATAATTAATTTCAATAAGTTATTCTATTTTTAAGTGTTGCTGGTTGTTGATAAGCAGCACAGTCATCAAATAAATAAATGTCAGCTTTTATAGTTACAATATCAAGAGCATAATGGTTGTTAGGGGTTATGGGGAAGCAGCAGGGAGATTTAGAGATCAAAGCCTTAAAAGCTGAATTAAAAAAAAAAAACTATGAAAAGATGTTCAATCTCACTGGCAATCAGAGAAATCAGTTATAACCACAGTGGTAAAACATTTTGCACACATATTTGAAAAAGTTTAAAAGGAACTTTGGGACCTGAGACTAATTGTTCATGAGAATGTATTTCTGTATAAGTCTGCTGAAGAACAATGTGGCGTGTCTAGTAAAGTCTAAGAAATGCGTATCCTCTCATTGAGTTGCTCTGCTCAGAGCTATGAGTTGAACCCAGGGAAATGGTGGTAGCAAATGGGAGACAGTGTAAGTATTCACCCACGGGAAGATGCAAAAAGGCTGCATTCCGTGGCAGATTTCTGCCGTGGAGCATGATGGGGCATGGAGAATAACTGGACCAAGACTGTGCAGGTCAGTGCTGTGACTCAGAAATGCAACGCTATGGGAATAAACAGGTTTAGGAGGACATCTTTGGTGTGATATAATTTATAGGAAGCTTTAAAATATACAAATCAATACTGGATATTGCTCAGGAATATACAGAAGTGGGGTGATGGAGGAAATAGCAGCCATATTTGTTTCCCACAGAAAAGAATTATAAAATGACAATTTCTGTTTTTTAACATTAACTTGCCAATTTGTCAATGATTATCAAATTGGTATTCTCTGTAAGTTCATGTTCAACAGAGACTAAAACCAGATTTGTTCATTTATCTTCATTAAGAGCTGATCAAATAATACTATTAAACTTTAATTTCAAAAAGTTTCATTCATATAGACATGCAACAAAAGTTATTTAACATAATAAGTTTGAAATTTCCAAAACCTCCATTATATAATAAATACCAGAAGTTAAAATACTGTCCATGTCTTTATTTCTTCAGGTTTGATTCTTACAGCTTTTCAATGTAGGAAAAAGAAAATCACACTAAAGAACTTTACCACATTGTGAGTCTTAAAAAAATTAAAAATAGAACTACCATATGATCCAGCAATTCCACTTCTGGAATTATTCAAAAGTATAATGATGTATGAGTTCACTGGGGAATTATACAAAGGTATAAGAAAGAAATTATATCAATTGTCTATAATCTCTTTCAGATGATAGAAGGAAAGGAAATACTTCCAAACTCATCTCTGAGGCTGGTGCTATCCTAATTTAAACACCAGAGAATGACATTATAAGAAAAGAAAATTATAAACTGATGTCTCTTACAAACAGATACAGTATCCTCAACAAAATATTAGCATACTGATTCCAAAAAAAGCATAAAATTAATTACATACCATGACCAAAGGGGATTTACCCCAATTATGTAAAGCTGGTTCAACAACTACAGGTCAACCATTGCACTCCATCATATCAACAAAATAAAAAATAAAACTCATATGATCATGTTAATAGATTGAGAAAAAAGCATTTGACAAAATCCAACATCCATTTATGATAAAAACTTAGTAAATTAGGAATAGAAGGGAGCTTTTGTGACTTGATAAAGATTATCTACAAAACACTTACTGGTGAGAAACCCAAAACTTTCACATGAACATGAGGTACAAATCAAGGATGTCCTTTGTAATCACTCCTTCAATATTATACTAGAAGTCTTTTCTGATGCAACAATGTAAGAAAAGATCTATTAGATTGAGAAGGAAGACACAAAACTGTCTTTGCTGATGATATGGTTTGTTGTTGTTCAGTTGCTCAGTTGTGTCTGACTCCTTGTGACTCCATGGACTGCAGCACACCAGGCTTCCCTGGTTTTTGCCATCTCCAGAGTTTGCTCAAATTCATGTCCAGTGACTTGGTGATGCCATCCAACCATCTCGTCCTCTGTCGTCCCCTTCTCCTCCTGCCTTCAATCTTTCCTAGCATCAGGGTCTTTTCTAATGATATGGTTATCCATGTAGAAAATCTTTAAAAATTCAATCCAACTAATGAAGCTAATAAAAGATTACAACAAGGTTGCAGGTATGAAGTTAATATATACACTTGTTAGAATGTCCAAAATCCAGAACAATAACAACACAAAATCCTGGCAAGGGCACAAAGCAACGTGAATTGTATTTCATTGCTGGTGGGAATGCGCAAAGGTCCAGCCTCTTTGGACGACAATGTGGTGATTTCTCACAGAACTAAGCATCCCTTCCATACAGTCCAGCAATCACACTACTTAGATTTGATATTTTCCCAAAGGAGTTAAAAACTTATGCCTATACAAAGTCCTGCAAATGCATGTTTATAGATGCTTTATTAATAATTTCCAACTCCAGGGTAAACCAAGATGACCTTCAGTTGGTGAATGGATAAACTGTGGTACAACCAGACAGTAGAATGCTTTTTGGTACTAAAGAAAATGAGGGCTTCCAGGGGGCACTAGTTGTAAAGAATCCATCTGCCAAGGCAGGAGATATAAGAGATCTGGGTTCCATCCCTGGGTCACAAAGATCTGGAGAGGGAAATGGCAACCCACTACAGTATTTTGCTTGGAGAATCCCATGGACAGAGGAGCCTGGTGGACTACCTTCTATAGGGTTACAAAGAAACAGACATGACTGAAGGGACTTAGCAGGCACACAAAAGAAAATGAACTATTGAGCCACAAAAAGACATGGAGGAAAGTTAAATACATATTATTAAGTGAAACATTGCAACCTGAAAAGTCTATATATTGTATGATTTCAAATATACATTTTGGAAAAGGCAAAAGCATGGAGACAGTAAAATAATCTGTACTTGCAATGAATTAGGGGAAGATATAAACAATTAGGAGAAAGAAGAATGGTTATGAAAAGGAGGAAAAGGAAAATACACCCATCTGAATGCAGAATTCCAAAGAATAGCAAGGAGTGATAAGAAAGACTTCCTAAGTGAACAATGCAAAGAAATAGAGAAAAACAATAGAATGGGAAAGACTAGAGATCTCAAGAAAATTAGAAATACCTAGGGAACATTTCATGCAAAGATGGACACAACAAAATACAAAACAGTATAGAATTAACAGGAGATGATATTAAGAAGAGGTGGCAAGAGTACACAGAAGAACTATGCAAAAAAGATCTTCATGACCTGGATAACCACAGTGGTGTGATCACTCATGTAGTGCCAGACATCCTGGAGTATGAAGTCAAGGGGGTCTTAGAAAGTATCAGTACAAACAAAATTAGTGGAGGCAATGGAATTCCAGTGAGCTATTTCAAACCCTAAAAGATGAGGCTATGAAAGTGCTGCACTCAATATGTCAGAGAATTTGGAAAACTCAACAGTGGCCACAGGACTGGAAAAGGTCAGCTTTCATTCCAGTTCCAAAGAAAGACAATGCCAAAGAATGCTCAAACTACTGCACAATTGCACTCATCTCACACGCTAGCAGGATCATGCTCAAAATCCTTCCATCTAGGCTTCCCCAGTGTGTGAGTCAAGAACTCCCAGATGTTCAAGCTTTATTTAGGAAAGGCAGAGGAACCGAAGATCAAATTGCCAACATTGTTGGATCATAGAAAAAGTGAGGGAATTCCAGAAAGACATCTACTCCTGCTTTATTGACTGTGCCAAAGCCTTTGGCTGTGTGGATCACTACAAATTGTGGAAAATGCTTAAAGAGATGGAATATGAGACCACCTGACCTGCCTTCTGAGAAACCTATATGCAGGTCAGGAAACAACAATTAGAACTGGACATGGAACAACAGACTGGTTCCAAATAGGTAAAGGAGTACGTCAAGGCTATATATTGTCACCCTGCTTATTGAACTTATATGCAGAGTACATCATGCAAAATGCTGGGCTGGATGAAGCACAAGCTGGAATCAAGATTGCCAGGAAAAATGTCAATAACCTCAGATATGCAGATGAAACCACCCTTATGGCGGAAAATGAAGAGACACTAAAGAGCCTCTTAATGAAGGTGAAATACGAGAGTGAAAAGCTGGCTTAAAACTCAACATTCAAAAGACTAAGATCATGGCATCCACTCCCATCACTTCATGGCAAATAGATGGGGAAACAGTGAGACTATTATCTTATGCTCCAAAATCACTGTGGATGGTGACTGCACCATGAAACTAAAGATGTGTGCTCATTGGAAGTAAAGCTATGACCAACCTAGACAGAGTATTAAAAAAAGCAGAGACATGACTTTGCCAACAAAGATCCATATAGTCAATGGTATGATTTTTTTTAGTTGTCATGTACAGATGTGAGAGAGAGACCATAAAGAAGACTGAGGTCGGAAGAATTGATGCTTTTGAACTGTGATTCTGGAGAAGAGTTTTGCGAGTCCCCTGGACAATAAGGAGATCAAACTAGTCAGTGCTAAAGGAAATCATCCCTGAATTTCATTGGAAGGACTGAAGCTAAAACTAAAGCTCCAATACTTTGGCCACTTGATGGGAAGAGACCACTTGCTGGAAAAGACCCTGATGCTGGGAAAGACTGAAGGCAGCAGAAGGGGAGGACACAGGACAAAAGGGCTGGATGGTCTCACCAGCAAATGGATACGAATCTGAGCAAATTCCAAGAGAAGGTGAAGGACAGGGAAGCCTTGTGTGTTGCAGTCCACGGGTTCACAAACAGTCAGACACGACTGAGCAACTGAACAACATAAATGATTAGACAAAGCACAGAGGACTTTACGGCAATGAAAATATTCTGTATGAGATTACAATGTTGGCTATATATCACTATACTTTTGTACAAGCCCACTGACTCATTGGAAAAGCCCTGATGCTGGGAAACATTGAGGGCAGGAGGAGAAGGGGATAACAGAGGGTGAGATGGTGGGACGGCATCATCGACTCAGTGGACATGACTTTGAGCAAGCTCCAGGACTTGGTGATGGACAGGGAAGCCTGGCGTGCTGCAGCCCGTGGAGTTGCAAAGAGCCGGACAAGACTGAGCGACTGAACTGAACTGATAGAATGCGTAACACCTAAGTGACTCTTGAGATAAGCTATGGCTACTGGGTGGTTATGATATGTTAATGCAGGTTCATTCCTGATAAAAGCGTACCTCTCTGATGAGTGATTACTGGGGAGGCTATGCATACAAAGGGTGGGATTAATCTCTGTAGCTTCCTTTCATACTTGTAAACCTTAAAGTATTCTAAAAATGGGAGACCCGGGTTCAATCCCTGAGTCAGGAAGATCTCTTGGAGAAGGGAATGGCAACCCATTCCAGTATTCTAGGCCCTCCCCCCCGACCAAAGAAAAGAGGCTCAAAGAAATATTTAGACTAGATTCCATCGTGTCTCAGACGGTAAAGCATCTGCCTATAATGCAGGAGACCTGTGCTCAGTCCCTGAGTCAGGAAGATCCCCTGGAGAAGGAAATGGCACCCCACTCCAGTACTCTTGCCTGGAAAATTCCATGGACAGAGGAGCCTGGTAGGCTGCAGTCCATAGGATCACAAAGAGTTGGACATGACTGAGCGACTTGTCAATGTCAATTCTAAAAATAAAGTCTTAAAAAAAAGAAAGAGAAAATGTTTGATAAACCATCAAGCACCATGCAAAGAAAAGACTACTGCTTTCATGTTGAGGGTGGTGTTAGACAAAATATTATTTTGTAGGTTTCAGACTGAAGAGTAAGGGTGATGGTTGGGGGCAGCTGATTTGATTCTCTGGTGAGATTCTTAAAGGGATAACTTCAAGAAGTGTGTTTGTACAGATTTGATAATGGTGTGAAGCAATCGTGGGCCCATCCTGGCATTTGAGATAGAGGTGGATGGTTTCTCGAGGTCCCCAAACAAGTGTTTAAAACCTGCAGAAACGGCCTCAGAAAGTGGGGAGGAGAAATTAAATTTAGTTCTGCTTGTAAATAAGAAATATCCTGAATCCAAACACATATGCTCTATGCTAAACTCTCCTCAGATTAGCATAATCAGAAAGTCGAATTTGCTAATTCCAGATCAAGGAATGAGTTCTAGCCCATCTGTTTCTTTGTAAAATGTGAGGACCTATTACAGTCTCGGTGAGAACAGAACTTGGTGTTTATTGCCCTGTTAATATTTTTGTCCTTTATGGAGCACCACTCACCCCAAGGTCTCCTCACTTCGGTGCAGACAGTGAGTGTTTGTATAACCCACTTGGTGGGCAGGGGGAGTAATGAGGCAGCTGTTCCCCATACAATATTAAACAGCAGTTTGGGATCCAAAATAGAGAAGGATATTGCATTCACATAACAGTGTCGAGGAAATAAAGCACACAGTTGCCACGAATGAAATGGAACGAAAACAAACGCCTCACTTGTGTAAAGAGTAGCTGGAGACCTTTTCGTTCAGTTCAGTTGCTCAGCCGTGCCCGACTCTTGGCGACCCCATGGGCTGCAGCATGCCAGGCCTCCCTGTCCATCACCAGCTCCCGGAGTCTACCCAAACTCATGTCCATCGAGTCGGTGAAGCCATCCAACCATCTCACCCTGTCGTCTGCTTCTCCTCCTGCCCTCCTTCTCCTCCTCTTTCCCAGCATCAGGGTCTTTTCCAATGAGTCTGTTCTTCCCATCAGGTGGCCAAACTATTGGAGTTTCAGCTTCAACATCAGTCCTTCCAATGATCATTTCAGGACTGGTTTCCTTTAGGATGGACTGGTTGGTTCTCCTTGCAGCCCAAGGGACTCTCAAGAGTCTTCTCCAACACCACAGTTCAAAAGCCTCAATTCTTTGGTGTTCAGCTTTCTTTATAGTCCAACTCTCACATCCATACATGAATACTGGAAAAACCATAACCTTGACTAGATGGACCTTTGTTGACATAATAATGTCTCTGCTTTTTAATATGCTGTTTAGGTTGGTCATAACTTTCCTTCCAAGGAGTAAGTGTCTTTTAATTTCATGGCTGCAATCACCATCTGCAGTGATTTTAGAGCTCACCTTTACTGTGTCTTAAATCCAAACAGCTTTTCTCCAGGAGCCCTTGCAGGCTGCCAAATTGGATGTCTGCTTGGCAGTGACCCTGGAGAATGAGCACCCACCCCTGATTATCAGTAGCGCTGATGGACCTTCCTTCAAGTTTTCCCCTCCAAGAAGTGAAGGGGCTTAGTCTGTGCTTAGTGCAGGAGCTGGGAGGTTGGAGGTGTAGGAAAAGAACTGGCAAGTTGAGGACCATAGCAACCTATGGATAAGCCCACAGCTCTGAGCCTGAATTTCTAACCTGTGATGGCTTTAATGAGCCTCCTCTGCTGGACCTATTTTTCTGGCTAAATACTATTCTTAATGAATGAACTGGGATAGTTCCACACAGGGGGCATCATTTATTTCAGGTGGAAGCCAGGGGGCATATTTAAGGATATTACACAGGTCACACACAACAAGGCACATGGAAGAACACAAACGTCAGAAAGTCACTTGCTTTTTGCCAGAAACTTCATACTCTTCTGAATGGTGGTGTTGGAGAAGACTCTTGAGAGTGCCTTGGACTGCAAGGGGATCCAACCAGTCCATCCTAAAAGAGATCAGTCCTGGGTGTTCATTGGAAGGACTGATGCTGAAGCTGAAACTCCAATACTTTGGCCACCTGATGAGAAGAGCTGACTCATTAGAAAAGACCCTGATACTGGGAAAGATTGAGGGCAAGAGAAGAAGAGGACAACAGAGGATGAAATGGTTGGATGGCATCACAAACTCAATGAAACTGAGTTTGAGTAAGCTCCAGGAGGGAGGTGATGGACAGGGAGGCCTGGTGTGCTGCAGTCCATGGGATTGCAAAGAGTCGGACACCACTGAGTGAATGAACTGAACTCATACTCTTTTTTCCATTAAAAGTGAAGTTTCTCAAATGTCTTTTCCTAATAAGTTTAGTAGTTCATCTCTTGCCATACATATTAGAGTTCTGAATTACTAGAACCTGAAATATTCTGGTCCACCTTATCAAAATTGGTAGAGAATGAATAGTTCTATACATGCACACTTTCTGAGCTGTCACCAGACCTCAGTACTTAGATTAGTAATGTCAAGTAAAACACTACACTTTTACATATTTTGCTATTCAGTTCAGTTCAGTCAGTCGTGTCTGACTCTTTGCAACCCCATGACTCACAGCACGCCAGGCTTCCCTGTCCATCACCAACTCCCAGAGTTCAATCAAATTCACGTCCATTGAGTCAGTGATGCCATCCAGCCATCTCATCCTCTGTTGTCCCCTTCTCCTCCTGCCCCTAATCCCTCCCAGCATCAGAGTCTTTTCCAGTGAGTCAGCTCTTCACATGAGGTGGCCAAAGTACTGGAGCTTCAGCTTTAGCATCATTCCTTCCAAAGAAATCCCCAGGGCTGATCTCCTTCAGAATGGACTGGTTGGATCTCCTTGCAGTCCAAGGGACTCTCAAGAGTCTTCTCCAACACCACAGTTCAAAAGCATCAATTCTTCAGGACTCAGTCTTCTTCACAGTCCAACTCTCACATCCACACATGACCACTGGAAAAACCATAGCCTTGAGTAGTTGGACCTTAGTCTGCAAAGTAATGTCTCTTCTTTTCAATACGCTATCTAGGTTGGTCATAACTTTTCTTCCAAGGAATAAGCATCTTTTAATTTCATGGCTGCAATCAACATCTGCAGTGATTTTGGAGCCCCCCCAAAATAAAGTCTAACACTGTTTCCACTGTTTCCTCATCTATTTCCCATGAAGTGATGCTATTAATAGCCTACAAAAGATCACTGATTCCTTGATATCTCAAGGTTCTCACTTTGAGTATCAGCTATTTTCCTGTGCTTTCATATAATGGTGCCACATTAGACCTGCTTTGAAGTGGCCTGATTCTAAGCCTCTGAAACATTCTGTCTGGTTTTCATGGTGTTCTGGCTTCTCTCCACCATCTCTCTTTCTGCTTACCACAATTTCCTCCTTGCTTCTATTCTTTGCCACTTTCAGTTTTTAAATGTGTCGCATGATCAAATATTTTCAGAATGTTCGTAAAGAGAGAGTGAATTAGAGTCTTGAGTGAGCACAGGTGAAATTGATTTATAATAAAACACAAGACTCTCCATGTTATCCACCTTAGAAGATGGTTCATTTTTAATCCAAATCATTGAGGCTGCTTGTTTAAGTGAGAAGGGGCTGGGTAAGGTTGCCTCTCAGTGTTCCAGCTGTTGGGATAATCCCTTCTGAAAGGGAGCTGAGTGATATGTATATATTTTGCATTAATTTTAGTAGGGCGTAGGTCTTGATACATGTACATATATTTGTATATGCATATATACATGTATATATTAAAAATAAACACTAAACAATCTACTGAAACAAGATCTCTGACTCTAGAGTGAAGTTGTTTCTATAACAGGTATTTCCCAGGTGAGATGAACTATGTGCCCCTCTGCCCACAGGAGCATAATTTTTAACAGCAAAAAGCTAGAAACAATTAAAGCAGGAGAAAGTCTAAAGTGATAGAAGAGTGAAAGGCTGTAAGAACAAAAAGAAGGAAAGTTCCTTGTGTATCAACATGGCATGATTTCTGTGCTGTAAAAGGTAATCCAGCTGTTCATTGTTGTTCAGCTGCTAAATGGTGTACAACTCTTATGCGACCCCCTGGACTGTAACCCACCAGGCTCCTCTGCCATGGGATTCTCCAGGCAAGAAAACTAGAGTGGGGTTGCTCTTCCTTCTCCAGGGGATCTTCCTGACTCAAGGATTGAACCCGTGTCTCTCGCATCTCCTGAACTGCAGGTGGATTCTTCACCACTGAGCCACCAGGGAAGTCCCCAAAGGTAGTGTAAGTGAAAGTGAAGTCGCTCAGCCATTGCTGACTCTTTGCGACCCCATGGACTGTAGCCTACTAGGCTCCTCTGTCCATGGGGTTTTCCAGGCAAGAATACGGGAGTAGGTTGCCCTTTCCTTCTCTAGAGGACCTTCCCAAACCGGGAATTGAACCTGGGTCTCCTGCATTGTAGGCAGATGCTTTACCATCTGAGCCACCAGGGAAGCCCAAAGGTAGTCTAGAGAGCTGTGAAAAAATAAGCCCATATGCATCAGTACGACTGGAATTTATTTCTCACTCTCCTTTTTGGCAAGGGGTTCTCTTTTTTGAAGGGGGTTCTCACCTCCACAAGGTGATTCTGGGACCTTAACTCCAAAGGAGCATTTTATTTTCTTTAACTGAGATTGCGTGAAGACCATCATGTTTTTCCTTTCCTCATCTGGTCCTACTTCCCTCTAAAGCCTCATCATTGTCTGTGTCTAGCCAGTGGAATGGTGAACACTTCCCTGCTTCTTAACTCTTGATCTGAAAGTGAGCGTGACTTGTCCTCAATTGTATCTGAAAGAGCTGGACCCACAGCCGTAGCTCAGTCAAACAAACGTGGTAAAACGCCCGTTCCTGCCTGAGCAGCTGCTCTGAGCTATAACTACTTACCCTGAAATGGGAGGATGTACTTGGTGGACTTGTGGGTTTCTCTGCCATCATCTCATTTACATATCCCTACTAGAAAAAAGCAAGGTGCACAGTATCTGTGTCACTAGGGATCTAAAGGGAAGGGGGAATGTATATTTGTATATTACATGTCTTGAAAAACAGTTACCATGGTTACCTATGGAAGGAGTTTGGGAAATTAGCAAATAGGAGAGGAGACAGAAAGGAAACTTTGTTATATACCATTACATACTTCTGATACGCTAACACAATGAATGGAATTACTTACACAGAAAACATTAAGAGCTAGGAAGATGATGGACTGCTGCACCAATCCAGGCAGAAGGAAGGTAAGAAGCATGACTTCCAGACATGCTGTCGACCCATCTGGCTGAGGGCCTGCACATCCCACCAGCAGCGTGGGAGTGTGCAAGGCCATCTGGGAGCCCCGTCAGGAGCTGCGGTCTTGAAGGCTGTGAGTGAAGTGTAGGCGAAGATGTACCAGAACTGATGTCATTATAGGAAACCTACTTTTCTTTGCTGAGAGAGGAGACAGAAGCTCATACAGGGCCTATCTCACTTCATACAGTCTGTGAAATATACATAAGTAAGGCAGGTGTATTTTCATAGTTCTTTTCAGTAAATACCTCGGTGGATTGGAGAGGTTTTCACCATAGACAATGGAACACTGATGTCACTGGACAAGGAAATACTCCTTGTAGCATCCAGTTATGGATTCAGGCAATGAAGGGTATCTGCAGAGAAAGTAGGGGATGAGAGTTAGGTCCATGTAGTCAAAGCTATGTTTTTTCCAGTAGTCATGTATGGGTGTGAGAGTTGGACCATAAAGAAGGCTGAGCACTGAAGAATTGATGCCTTTAAACTGTGGTATTCAAGAAGGCTCTTGAGAGTCCCTTGGACAACAAGGAGATCAAACCAATCAGTCCTAAAGGAGATCAGTCCTGAGTGTTCACTGGAAGGACTGATGGCTAAAACTGAAGCTCTGATACTTGGGCCACCTGATGCAAAGAGCTGACTCACTGGAAAAGACTCTGATGCTGGGAATGATTGAGGGGCAAGAGAAGGGGGCGACAGAGGATGAGATTGTTTGAAGGCATCATTGACTCAATGGGCAAGAACTTGAGCAAACTCCAGGAGGTAGTGAAGGACAGGGAAGTCTGGCATGCTGCAGTTCAAGGGTCACAAAGAGTCTGATGCAACTTATCAACTGAATAACAACCACAAGGAGATGGAGAGATGGCAGAGGAGGCAATGGCTGACTAGTATCTACATGGGATGGTGTTCAAGGGAAGTTTCATCTTTATCTTCAAAAAATGTTGCCTGCAAAGACTGAGAAGCACCAGGAACCCAGTGTAAGGGAGGTTGTCAGTGTTTTTATAGGTTCACTGTGATAGGAGCACAGCCCCCAGGAGATGTCAGCATACTCCCCACCCCCGTGTCATCAGCTGATGCAACCTTGCCCGCTCCCCTGGGAGAGCTGGAAGGGTGATCCAGAGGAGCAGCGGCAGGGGTGTCCCGGGAGGTATAGTCAGGACAGCCTTGGGAGACGCGCTCTCAAACAAGACAGGATGGATGTGCTGCACGCTTTGGCTAAGGCTCGATTCTGCTGTGCAGTCTGAAGTATAGTGCCAACCATTCCTCAGCGTTTCATCTATCTGAGCCAATGCAAAACTCTTGACTGCAATTATTTATAACATGTCCTTTCCCTAATCACCCAGTGTTCCTCATTAGGTGGATCAAAATTTCCTGAAAGAGCCAACAAAAGAAAATATGTGGTATCGCCCTGTAGGAAAGCATGTTATTCTGCTTTTCCAGCGTGCAAGCATACACTCAGATCTTGCATAAACAGGCCACAGTTTGCATCTTCAAGGGGCTCCATAACTCCTGGGGGGAGACAAAGAGCAAAATAAATAAGACTGTGCTAAGAGTTATGATTAAAAGTACATTTTTTTGGTTTCCAAATTTTCAGCTTCAGGGACCCATAAAATTAAAAGTGTAATATAACACAAAGCTGCCATTATTTATTTTGTTCAGAAAGTCCTTACATAAAACCCACCACTTACTAACATCACCATTTCATTGTATAAAGCTTATCAGTATCTAAAAACATGATGTATAATCGCATACAAGGAAAACAAAGAACTTTTGGAAACAACTGATACACATAATCTTAAATAGGAATCTTAGGGGTAAAAGTTGATTTCAAGGGAATTTCTTTTAACTGGCAGTTTTTTCAGGGTCTACAGACCTGGCAGCCCACCGTGAGTTGCTGTTGTCAACAGCCCTCCAACAATGACTATGATGAGATAAGCCCCCAGCTTGAGCTCTTTTAGGAAACGTGAGAATAATTATATTCTTCACGCCTCATTTTCTGGTGCTTCTCTAAAATGAAAAAAAAAAAGAAAAGAAAATAGAGATAACCACACTCCCATACCTCATTCTCATAGAGCTCTGACCTCTCTGCCCCTGACTCAATAATTTCTAAACTTGAGGAAATCCTTTACTTTTCTTTAAAATTATCATTTGCAATTTATTCCCAGAAATATCCTTCCTCTGCTTGTTCTTTTATTCTTTTAATAAAAAGGCTTATATTATGATATTTTCCAAATACTGAAACAACTTTGTATTGTGGATTAAATGAAGTGTGGTAATGGTATGTTACATCAGAAATTTGGATGTTATTTTGTTTAATATTTTTCTTGTAAGTAAAAATAGCCTATAATTTTCTTCATTGTCATCCCTCATTTATCCTTTTTCTTAAAAAAACAAAATAACAAAAAAAAACCCCTCAAGACTGCAATGACCCTTAAAACTGAATTAGAGAGGCAACACTTAGTTTTCCACTCTCT
>SJYF01001220.1:781378-816998 GCA_006410515.1 Procapra przewalskii
CTCTGGTTCCTCTGCCTTTTCTAAAACCAGCTTGAACATCAGGAAGTTCATGGTTCACGTATTGCTGAAGCCTGGCTTGCAGAATTTTGAGCATTACTTTATTAGCATGTGAGATGAGTGCAATTGTGCGGTCGTTTGAGCATTCTTTGGCATTGCCTTTCTTTGGGACTGGAATGAAAACTGACCTTTTCCAGTCCTGCAGCCACTGCCGAGTTGTCCAAATTTGCTTGCATGTTGAGTGAAGCACTTTCACAGCATCATCTTTCAGGATTTGAAACAGCTCAACTGTAATTCCATCTTCTCCACTAGCTTTGTTTGTAGTGATGCTTTCTAAGGCCCACTTGACTTCACATTCCAAGACGTCTGGCTCTAGATTAGTGATCACATCATCATGATTATCTGGGTCGTGAGGGCCTAGAGGAGCTATCCCACATTGAAGGCCTGGATTTCAGTATCTGCAAAACGGCTCAAAGATATTGTGGAGAGTATCCCTGGAGGGGGAGTCAGGACCCTGCCCTGAGGCTGGAGGGTTGTTTCTGTTTCTTTGTCTCTAGATCTCCTCCCTTCTACAACTAGCAACTGTTGTAACCTACCTGTTGGAATTTAGGAAAAGTCTTGGAGGCTGAATGAGGCCTATTTCTCGTAATCAAGAAATGGAGGACACAGCAAGCTTTTTGCACCCAGGAGGCCCACAGGATTCTGCTTGCTATCAGCTTTTCTTCTTGAAGTATTTCACAGATGCCAACAATTTCACGTGCCCTATACTAAGGGATGATCATGCATATGCAAGCTAAATGTCCAGCAACATTTGTAGATAATAAATGTGGGTCAATCAGTTCAGGCTTCCCAGGTGGCTCAGTGGTAAAGAATCTGCCTGCCAAGTAGACACAGGAGGCATGAGTTCCATCCCTGGGTTGGGAAGATCCCCTGGAAGAAAAAAATGGCACCCACTTCAGTGTTCTTGCCTGGAAAACCCCATGGAAGGAGGAGTCTCGTGGGCTACTGCCAGGGTCCAGCCCCAGTGGATCCAGGGTAATTCGAAGTGGGGATGGAGTCAGCAAGGAGAAACTTATTTATTTAGAGATATAAAGAGAGATTAGGAAAGAATAGTGTAGTAGGAAAATTAGTGGAGAAAAGATGCTGAATAACTTGGTTTACACAGAAAACCAATAAAGCTCCAAGACAAGGGGCTTGCACCATCTATGTAGGCCACTGGTGCCCGCTTGAATAGTGGGGGGGGGGTGCCCCGCCTTGGGCTCCCTCTTACGTGGGTCTTAGAAGCCAGGGAAAATAACTAGACATGGAGAACCTCTGTGCTCCAGATGGGAATTCAGCCTGAAAGGGGAGAAAATAACATGGGGGAGCCAAGCACTGGTGCTAGACCCACAACTTTATTTTCAAAAACAGCTTATATACCCCAAGTTGTACATAAAGAAATAATGGAATATGCAAAGTTATGCAGGGGCAGCAGTCCTGACCCTTATTGAGACTAGGCTTTCTTTCTGAATATCTTTCCATATACAAAAGGTCTCAGGTGGTTTTACATCATCTTCTGGCCAGGGGGCCTGTTAACATTTTTACGGCTCTTGTCCTAGATAAATGTCTATCAACCAGAAAACTCATTTTCCCTTAAAGTGTCTCACCCTCAAAGTACTAAATAAAGTTACATTCCTGTAGAACAAAGGTACAGTGGGTTATAACAAAGAAAGTACTTAACTCAAAAATCTGATGTTGCTAATGCCAGGGCTACTATGTGTTTTTTCTACATACCAACTATATCAACAAATGAAAGATGAAAACTTGGCAGCAAGTATTGGCTCAACAATGAAACCCTTAATCAGTCCTATTCTCATGACTTTGACTCCTCGGAAGCCCTGCATTCCCAGGATGTTTCAAGCTTCCTGTGCCTCTCATGGTTGGGAGGCGGCAAACAATCACACGCGCAGCTATAAGAGTCTGGACAAACCTGTCAGGCAGGCTAGAAAGCCATCAGAGGGGTTTTTGGATTAAAACACTCTTATTATGCCCAGGAGACTTATTATCTAAAAGCTCTAAATTAACTTTTTCCAAAAAAAAGATGGTGGGGGGACAGCCCCCCGTTAATGTTGTGGAAAGCATAAAATAGTAAAGCAGGCAGACTCTGGTTTTGGGGGTAGATGCTCGAGAAAATCCAGGGGGACCTCTGAGGCCTGATCTCCCCTTTGCGTTTTGTCAGGCCCCTTTCCTCATGACCTTTGCCACGGGTGGGATTCCCCATGCTGGCTCCCGGCAGGCTGCCTTTCAGGGAGTTGCAAAAAGCCCAATAAGAGCGAGCATGGACCCAAAAATCAGTTCAATCTTTCTTTTCCCTAAGACTCTCGCAAATTAATTTTTAGACACTAGATGCACGAGGTCCTGAGTTATCAATACATTATAAGCAAACTCCATCACAAGTACTGTTCAATTCAGTTCAGTCCCTCAGTTGTGTCCAGTTTTTTGCGACTCCATGGACTGCAGCACACCAGGCCTCCCTGTCCATCACCAACTCCCCGAGCTTACTCAAACTCATCTCCATCAAGTTAGTGATGCCACCCAACCATCTCATCCTCTGTTATCCCCTTCTCCTTACACTTTCAATCTTTCCTAGCATCAGGGCCTTCTCCAATGAGTCAGTTCTTCACATCAGGTGGTCAAAGTGTTGGAGTTTCAGCTTCAGCATCAATCCTTCCCGTGAATATTCAGCACTGCTTTCCTGTAGGATGGACTGGTTGGATCTTCTTGGAGTCCAAGGGACCCTCAAGAGTCTTCTCTGCCACCACAGTTGAAAAGCATCAATTTCTCAGTGCTCAGCTTTTTTTAATAGTCCAACCCTCACATCTATAAATGATTACTGGAAAAGAACAGCTTTGACTAGACAGACTTTTGTTGGCAAATTAATGTCTCTGCTTTTTAAAATGCTATCTAGGTTGGTCATAACTTTCCTTCTAAGGAGCAAGTGTCTTTTAATTTCAGGACTGCAGTCACCATCTGCAGTTATTTTGGAGCCCCCCAAAATAAAGTTTTTCATTATTTCCCCACATATTTGCCATGAAGTATGGGACCAGTTGCCATGATCTTAGTTTTCTGAAAGTTGAGTTTTAAGCCAACATTTTTACTCTCTTCTTTCACTTTCATCAAGAGGCTCCTTAGTTCTTCTTTGCTTTCTGTCATAAGGGTGGTGTCATCTGCGTATCTGAGGTTATTGATATTTCTCTCGGCAATCTTAATTCCAGCTTGTGCTTCATCCAGTACAGCATTTCACATGATGCAGATAAATTGAATAAGCAGGTGACAATATACAGCCTTGACGTACTCCTTTCCTTGTCTGGAACAAGTCTATTGTTCCTTGTACAGTTCTAACTGTTGCTTCTTGACCTGCATACAGATTTCTCAGGAGGCAGGTCAGGTGGTTTGGTATTCCTGTCTCTTGAAGAATTTTCAGTTTGTTGTGATTCACACAGTCAAAGTCTTTGGCATATTCAATAAAACAAAAGTAGATGTTCTTCTGGAACTCTTTGCTTTTTTGATGAACCAACAGACGTTGGCAATTTGATCTCTGTTTCCTCTGCCTTTTCCAAAACCAGCTTGAACATCTGGAATTTTACGGTTCACACTGTTGAAACCTAGTTTGGAGAATTTTGAGCATTACTTTGGTAGCATGTGAGATGAGTGCAATTGTGTGGTAATTTGAGCATTCTTTGTCATTGCCTTTCTTTGGGGTTGGAATGAAAACTGAACTTTTCCAGTCCTGTGGCCACTGTTGACTTCTCCAGGTTTGCTGGCATATTGAGTGCAGCACTTTCACAGCATCATCTTTTAGGATTTGAAATACAACTGGAATTCCATCACCTCTACTAGCTTTTTCATAATGATGCTTCCTAAGCCCTGCTTGCCTTCACATTCCAGGATGTCTGAGTCTAGGTGAGTGATCACACTATCATGATTATCAGGGTCATGAAGATCTTTTTCATATAGTTCTTCTGCATATTCTTGCCACATCTTCTTAATATCTTCTGCTTCGGTTAGGTCCATACCATTTCTGTCCTTTATTGAGCCCATCTTTTCATGAAATGCTCCCTTGGTATCTCTAATTTTCTTGAAGAGATCTCTAGTCTTTCCCATTCTATTGTTTTCTCTCTTCCTTTGCACTGATCACTGAGGAAGATTTTCTTATCTCTCCTTGCTATTCTTTGGAACTCTGCATTCAGATGGGTATATCTTCCCTTTTCTCCTTTGCTTTTCATTTCTCTTCTTTTCACAGCTATTTGTGAGGCCTCTTCAGACAGCCATTTTGCTTTTTTGCATTTCTTTTTCTTGGGGATGGTCTTGATCACTGCCTCCTGTACAATGTCACAAACCTTTGTCTATAGTTCTGCAGGCACTCTGTCAGATTTAATCCCTTGAATCTATTCTCACTTCCACTGTATAATCATAAGGGATTTGATTTAGGTCAGACCTGAATGGTCTAGTAGTTTTCCCTACTTTCTTCAATTTCAGTCTGAATTTGGCAATAAGGAGTTCATGATCTGAGCCACAGTCAGCTCCCGGTCTTGATTTTGCTGACTGTATAGAGCTTCTCCATCTTTAGCTGCAAAGATTATAATCCATCTGGTTTTGGTGTTGACCATCTGGCGATGTCCATGTGTAGAGGCTTTTGTGTTGTTGGCAGAGGGTGTTTTCAGTGATCAGTATGTTCTCTTGAAAAAAATCTATTAGTCTTTGTCCTGCTTCATTCTGTACTCCAAGGCCAAATTTGCCTGTTACTCCAGGCGTCTCTTGACTTTCTACTTTTGGGGTCCCCTATAATGAAAAAGACATGTTTTTTGGGTGTTAGTTGTAGAAGGTCTTGTAGGTCTTCAAATAACTGCTCAAATTCAGCTTCTTCAGCCTTACTGGTGTGGGAACAACATTACTAGTGTGTGAACAACAGCAAAACTTAATCCGACTAGGCTTGGATTACCATAATATTAAATGATTTGCCTTGGAAACAAACAGAGCTCATTCTGTCATTTTTGAAATTGCATCCAAGTACTGCATTTTGGACTCTTTTGTTGACTGTGATGGCTACTCCATTTCTTATAAGGGATTCTTGCCCACAGTAGTAGATATAATGGTCATCTGAGTTAAATTCACCCATTCCAGTCCATTTTAGTTCTCTGATTCGTAAAATGTCGATGTTCTCTCTTGCCATCACCTGTTTGAGAACTTCCAATTTGCCTTGATTCATGGACCTAATATTCCCGGTTCCTATGTAGTATTGCTCTTTACAGCATCAGACTTTACTTCCATCACTAGTTACATCCCCAACTGGGTGTGTGTGTGTGTGTTTTTTTTTTTTTTTGCTTTGGCTCCATCCCTTCATTCTTTCTGGAGTTATTTCTCCACTGATCCTCGTTAGCATATTGGGCACCTACCAACCTGGGGAGCTCATGTTTCAGTATGCTATCTTTTTGCCTTTTCATACTGTTCTTGGGGTTCTCAAGGCAAGAATGCTGAAGTGGTTTGCCATTCCCTTCTCCAGTGGAACACATTTTATCAGAACTCTCCACCATGACTCGTCCATCTTGGTGGCTTTGCAAGTACTATAAATGTGGATTTAGTTTTGTTGTTGTTCCCACACTAATATGAGACTAAGTGTAATTCCCAGTAGTAAGTCCTACACACACACACACACACACACACACACACACACAGAGACACACACAGCCCACACACCTTTCAACTGACACCACAGCAGTATTATCTTAATGGGTCATCTTCACTTCTGGGTCTTCCCTCAGGAATGCTGTTAGTCTCCATTATTCTGCTACAGGGCATCATTATTATCCCCATTAGCTGTACTACCCTCATCTCTTTTCCTACCTGGGAGGGTCCCCTGCTTACCTTAGTGATGCTGCTATTCTCAACCTCACAGCACAGCTCCGGATTTTGGAAAAGGCACTGGGCAGCTGTTAGACCAGATGGATGATCTTTAGTTGTACGCTTTATACATTAACAGGCCAGGAAAACATCTGGGTAGTGGCAATAAGGTGGGGCCCTGCTTTCTCTGATCTGGTGACCCAATAACATCTGCTTTTAAATTTAGGGGATTTGAGATAAATTCCAAAAACCTAGAATTTTGGTCAAATTAAATTCTATTGATAATGGACTATTTGCAAATTGGAAACCAAAATTATTACTCTGTTATGTTTTTCAAGTTAAGACAGAAGATGAATGCAATCTTGGGCTCTTAACTGCATGTATGTGCCAGTTCAGTCTGCAGCTCTTTGCAACCCTATCACTCACTGTAGCAGCCCAGGCTGCTCTGTCCATGGCATTCTCCAGACAAGAATACCAGAGTGGGTTGCCATTTCCTCCTCCAAGGACATTCCTAACCCAGTGATGGAAGCTGTTGTCTCCTTCACTGGCAGGTAGATTCTTTTATAACTGAGCCACCAAGGAAGCCCTAACTACATATGCAGAAAGGAGCAAAATCACCTTTGTCGATGGCTTCAGCTTCACAGGAAAGAATTTGATTGGAAAGGCAGAGTCCTTACCCATCTACATGGCCCTTCCTGATGGAAGTGCGTTTCCCAGCTCTGCAGCTGGAAGGCGGAGGCCCCATCACTCCTGCGAGCAGCACGCCTGCGGTAGCACAGTGTCACATCTGGGTCACAAGGTCTCGGTGTCACTGAAGCGAACCCTGGATGCTCAGAAACCAGGACAGCGGGGAACTCCATCCTTCACCTTCTGTGCTCTCCAGGCCCAATGAAGCCCGGATCCCTTTTACAAACTCTAAGTCCTGACATACCTAGGCTACGTTAGAAAGCGATGTGCATGTGTGAGTGCTAAGGCACTTCAGTTGTATCCGACTATTTGAGACCCTATGGACTGTAGCCTGTCAGGCTCCTTTGTCCGTGGGATTCTCCAGGCAAGAATGCTGGGGCCAGTCGCCATTTGCTTCTCCAGGCGGAGCTTCTAGACACAGAGGTGGACCCCACGTCTCCGTGGTTCCTGCATTGCGGCCGCTTTCTTTATCACTGAGCCACTGCAGACATGCGAGATGTGTCAAATCTCGGGATCTCCAAATTGGAGAGAATACGAGGGGGTTATTCCAGTCTAGCATCAGGTACATAACATCTTCCACAGATAATTATAATGTGTTGACTTGTAAACTCTGGCAGGAGGGGACATGATATTTTTTTTCAAAGCAATGAATTTAGATTTTAGAACAAACCAGATAATTTCTTTAGACAGTTTTTAAAATAAGTGCCCTTGGTCGTTTTTACATATTTACTTTATGTTGCTGGTTTGCCTCTAAAAAATGCTTGAAGACATATCTTTATTTATATCTGTACCTATGTCTATTGATTAGATAATCTATGGCCAGATCTAGGCTTTCCTCTTGGCTCAGAAGGTGAAGCATCTACCTGCAATGTGGGAGACCTGGGTTTGATCCCTGGGTTGGGAAATGCCTTGGAGGAGGTTGTGACACCCCACTCCAATATCCTTTCTGGAGAACCCCATGGATGGAGGAATTTGGTGGGCTACAGTGCCCACCAAGGCGTCACAAAGAGTTGGACATGAGTGAGTGACTAAGCACATGTATCTACCTATCTAGGGGTTTTGTAGACACATTTTGCTTTGGATAACACATTTTCGTTTTAACTTTCTCTGTAAAATTACTGAGAAAATAGCATGATATTTGTGTGGTTTTCTGGGAGGATGGTTGTCAGTAGCATAAAAGAAGCAAATGTCTGCATCCTCACTCTACAGACTCTTGGAGGCCACCATGCCGTCCAGGGAGGAAGATGCTGAGCTTCAGGGACTGCTGGGTTCTGTAGCTGTTCCTTCATCAAGTTGTCTAGTTTCTCTACCCGTCTTTGTTCTCCTTAAATGCTAAATGTCAGCAGAATCAATTCATCAGAACAGAGGTCATTCTCATTGCAGCTCAGTAAATTGTCCACATTAAGAAAAAGCAGGAAATCTAAGTAGCACAGTATCAGCAAATTGTCACAACACCAGCTACTCAACTCCCAGAGCTGGGTGTATCATGACGGTGAGGAAATGAAACAGGAGAAAGTGAAGACGGTGAATGTGTTCACCTCTGGCACTTTCCTCTGTGATGCTTCAAATCTGGCTGCCCAGGAAGCATGTTGTGAAGACCTGGGTTTCCTGAGGGCCTCGGAAAACAGGGGTCAAGATGCTGTTTGAAGAGACTGACTCCAGTGCTGCCTCTGGGGTCCCCCCCACCCCCAGACAGAATGTGGTGCTGAGCTTTCCAAGTCTGGTTCCTAGGGAAGGGTCCAGGGTGAGCAGGCATCTCCACAGGCAAAACCACAGGGATGGTTCCAGGAATTTCTTACACACCAGCGTGCAAGTGCATCACGTGGGAAGCTTTTCTTTCAAGCCTGGCAGAACCCCAGGGGCACAGAGCGTGTTACAGGCAGCTCTCTGAGGGGCGCAGGGCAAGGAGGTAAGTCATCTAGAGCTAGCCGCATCTGTTTCGTCAGGAGATAAGTCATCTAGAGCTAGCCCCGTCTGTTTCGTCTCGTCTCCACCTCCCTGCTGTGGGCACATTTTGGAGAAGTAAGTTTACTGGAGCACACAGCGGGTGGGCGTTCCTAGTTCCTTCCTGCTCACCCACTTCCCACTCGCAGCGCGGTGAGGTCTTAGTGCACTAAGTACATCGAAACCTTACTTCCCTATGCGAGTAGCGAGGGTTGCTGAGGGTTTCCGTCAGGTTGTTGATATTCTGGAAGGTAATGTATATTCCTGCAGCTACCTCAGAGCACTTAAATTATTATCCAGGTATGTCTCAGCCATAGTGAGAAACATTTTTAGTGATACCAGAGATGTGTAGCAAACAGTTTAGAAATACGCAATACTCTCCTATAAATTTCGTATAGCGAATTCAATCTCATGGAATACTTTCACTGCTTTTTTAAAAACTATTTTCATGGTCAACTTATGGTTGCAATTGCCTTCCAAGTGTACCCATGAAATGAATACTCAGTAAGAACTTTGTCTACATTAATGAGCAAGGTGAATGTGAAACAACAAAAATATATGAAGAACTTTACTAGTTCATCAATAATAAAAGAGACTTTTTTGAATTGGAAAATGCTTTTGAGCACTGGAACAACATTCTTTGCATTTTGGTGCCATTTATAATATGATAGTTATAGACACAAAGAACTTTTACTTGCTTCTTAATTGAAGCATATTACTGTTTTTGTGTTTCTCTGATTTTTTTCACTTAGCATAAGTCTATCCATGTTGTTGCAGAGACATTTCATTCTTTTTTATGGATGAGTTATTT
Source organism: Procapra przewalskii (assembly GCA_006410515.1). Taxonomy (NCBI): domain Eukaryota; kingdom Metazoa; phylum Chordata; class Mammalia; order Artiodactyla; family Bovidae; genus Procapra; species Procapra przewalskii. The sequence goes on from SJYF01001220.1 coordinate 790,698, forward strand.
TTATGTGTGTGTACTTTTTCTACATCTTTATCCTTTCATCTTTTGAGATGCACTTGGGTTGCTTCCATATTTCAGCAATTTTAAATGATGTTGCTATGAACACTGGAGTGCACATATCTTTTCTAATTAGTGTTTTATTTTTTTCAAATATATACCCAGGAATGAAATTGCTGGGTCATATATTAATAACAGCTCAGTTTTTAGTTCATTGAGAAACCTCCATAGTGTTTTTCCACAGTGGCTACATAGATTTACATTCCCACTTGACAGTAACAAATGTTCCCTTTTCTCTACATCTTGACCAGCGTTCGTTATTTGTGTCCTTTATGATGATCCCGTTCTGATAGATGTAAGGTGATGTCTTATTGTGTGTGTGTGGTTTTAATTTGCACTTCTCTGATGATTCTTTATGCTGAGCATCTTTTCATATGCCTGTTGGCTATCTGAATGTCCTCTTTGAAAAGATGTCTGTTCAAGTCTTCTGCCCATTTTTTAATTGGCTTGTTTGTGTTTTTTTTGATGTTGAACTGCATAAGCTATTTTTATACATTGTATATTAGACCCTGAACTGTAGCCCACCAGACTCATCTGTCCAAGGGATTCTCCAGACAAGAATACTCGAGTGGATTGCCTTTCTCTTCCTCCAGGGGGTCTTCCTGATCCAGGGACTGAACCCAGGTCTCCTTCATTCCAGGCACTTTCTTTACTGACTGAGCTACAGGGAAGTTCTCATAAGTCACATCATTTGCAAATATTTTCTCCCATTCATTCAGTTTTTTTTAATTCAATCTACAATGTCCTTTGCTGTGCAAAGGTGTTTTTAAACACTTTCTATATCTAAACAGTCAACAAAACAAGTCAAACCCTGATGTGTAGTATTTGCAGGTTTCTGTGATGTGAGTTCTTCCACTATAGCTGATGCCAAGCTGTCCAAATGACTTTCCTGAAGATAGAATAGAAAGAGCTGTGTGGCAGTGTGGTTAGGTTGTATTCCCATCACAGGAGACAATAAAATCAACAACCTCAAAAATGTAGGGCACAGAGCAATGTAGGAGAATAAATGATAAGTTTTGAGTATTTATTGCTTTTGCATTTAATATAATTTATTTGATTGTAAGTTTATATGGTTTAGTTACTAATAAATTTCTGTTGAACAACAGGCTTGTAAACTTTTTGAACATCTGATCATCAGCTCTTGAACTTTTGATCAGATGGTTCACCCCTGAACACTGAAGTTTCTTTGTTTCCTGTCCTGAAGGATCATGGGACGTGCTGACCTCATTCCTTATGTCTTAACCCAATAACCAATGGAGATCTGATGCTTACAACTCATATTCTACCACTCAAATCTACAGTAATTAAGAGATACTTCTGCAGTTTATGTTAAGGGACAGAAGTTATCAATGTAACATTCAAAGGAGATCCTGCTTATATGTCTTTCAAATTATTTAGATTCTTCAAAAGAGTGCAAATAAAGAATAGTGAAAGACATTTGTAAAAATACATGAGGCTCATGAAGATCTACAACCAAATAATCAATCATTATTTTTGAAGTATCACTGTGCACGCTCACAATTATGCTGACTGAGTCTCAGAACCCAAAAGACGTGATTCACTGCACAGTGCTCTGCATATGGGCTTCCCAGCAGGCGCTGGTGGTAAAGAACCCGCCTGCCAGTGTAGGAAAGGTGAGAGATGAGGGCTCGATCCCTGGGTCGGGAAACGCCCCTGGAGGCAGCGTGGCAGCCCACTCCAGTACTCCTGCCTGGAGAACCCTATGGACAGCCTGGCGGGCTACAGTCCATAAGGTCGCAAAGAGTCAGACACACTGAGTGACTGAGTGTGTATGGACAGGGAGGGAGCAGGTGAAGAAAGGGAAGCGCGCTCAGGACTGACTATTCTGAGCCAGGTCAGCAGGCCCTGGGGCTCAGGGGCTCTTGCTAGTTGTCTGGTGATCTAGGCAGGGCTGAAGTGTGAGAAATGGAGATCTGAGGTGACTGCAGTGTGAAGTCTGGGGTGACTGGCTTGTCTTTGGAACTGCCCCCAGATGATGAGTGAGGGAGAAGGTCAAGGGGAGGACACTTGGGCAAATTATCCGGTGCGTGTTTGTCATAAGATATCAGACATCATCAGGCTTGTTTTAGAAGCTAGGAACATGGCTGGTACAGCCACCTATGTTCAAACGGTTTCCAGCAGCTTCTAGTCTGTCTATCAGTACATTTGGATGAGGGCTTGACATTTACCTTATGTGAGATAAAAAGAGAATTCCTGGAGTAGCAGTTTATATAACGCCCTCAGAGCCTTATGGTAAAAAGTGCAAAACAGATTCAGTGTTTAAAATAGCAACAGCAAGCAAGCAGCATAGATGCATGGCAGAGGTTAATTCCATAAGCCCAAAAGCTAATGTTTTGAGTGAAAAGGGGAAAAATCATACGTTTGTACTTGCAGTTGTAAACAAGAAGTCATGCTGGGTACTTAGCCTGAAGCCAGTGGAATTACAAAACCCTTTCTGAGGTTTTCCTTTCCATTATTTATAGGCTAGAGAAGAGCCACTGTTTGCAAAACAATCAAGCAGCTCTTTCTATATTCATCGGCACAGGAAAATCTCTTGGAGTATTTGTTTGAAGTGCAGTAGTGATTTTTTTCCTCACGTATAGCTGGACATTGTGAATATAAAAAATCCAAATGACAAAATATTACATTTGTTACTAAATCAACATCTTAAGCAACCACTATTTGGAGTGGGGGAGGTGAAGTTATTCATAGAAAAGGGAAAGAATGCATCTTCGATAATACATAGAAGTCCTGAATTGTGGACATTTTTAAAACAGATTTTTTTTAAACTAAAATCAAATGGTTTAAGTATTACCAAGAAAATTTTAAGTATTACCAAGAAAGTGTTTATTCATTTTTAAGCTATAATGTTTTGAGAAGAATATTTATTTGCTTTACACAGCACTAAAAAGTATATATTATACACTGGATATTTGTGTGCTGACAGTCGTGTCCGACTCTCTGTGACCCCATGGACTGTAGCCCGCCATGCTCCTCTGTCCATGGGATTCTCCAGGCAAAATACTAGAGTGAGTTGCCATTCTCTTCTCCCTGATTATTCATTTTTAACATGAACTGTTTTTTGAGCTAGAGCTGATTTTAGGAGGAGCCTGTGGGATGTCATGGGGCTTTGCCAGTGGCTTAGCGGTAAAGAATCTGCCTGAATGCAGGAGATGCTAGAGATGCGGGTTTGATTCCTGGGTCAGGAAGACCCCCTGGAGGAGGAAATGGCAACCCACTTCAGTATTGCTTGGAGAAAACCCCATGGACAGAGGAGCCTGGTGGGCTGCAGTCTGCGGAGTCCAAAGTCGGACACAACTTGGTGGCTAAACCACCACCCCGCTGACACGCCAAGAGGCACCTGTTGCTGATGTGTGTGCTCCGCCGTGTTCGAGTCTGTGGCCCCGTGGACTGTAGCCCAGCAGGCTCCTTTGTCTGAGATTCTCCAGCCAAGGACACTGTGGCGGGTTGCTGTTTCCTTCTGCAGGTGATCTTCCTGACCCAGGGATCAAACCCATATCTCCTCTGAATCCAACGTTGGTAGGCAGATTCTTTACTGCTGAGCCGCCTGGGAAGCCCACCTGTTGCTATTGGTCACTCAAAATCCGTAATTTATCCAGAAACTTCTAGATCTAGGGAAAACACTAGGCACATTGGGTTTGTCTCAGAATTAATGTTTATTAGTGGGTTGATGCTAATTTGCCGATGAAACAGTTCTCACTTCCAAGGAAATCCACTAATTACTCTTAAAGATGACCAAGTTCCAAACAATGAAATTACTTCTCTGAGACACACAAAACTAGTCTTCTTGCTTTAGAGAGATCATAGGATGATTTCTGACTATTCACTCAAGTTGTGATTGCCTTTCCCCCAGATTTGATAAGCTCTGTGGTTTAGCATCAGCAGCAGCAGTGGTTTTAGAAGAAGCAGTTGTTTCTTGTTCTTTACCGAGGTAGAAACTAGACTGAGTTTGATACCAACAGAAAATAAAAAAGTCGATGCCAGAGTACCTGTAATGAACACAGAAAGCAACAAAGGCATGGCCATGAGCTTCTTTTAGAAGGTGTGGACTTTCATAAAGGTGCTACAAATTTGTCAGTTGCTTTGAGTTCCTTTTCTAGTAGCAAAATCGAACGCTTACTGACTCATCTGTCCTGCCCTCCCTGAGTCACCAAGGCAGTGTGTTTTCAGGTGGTTGACTGGAGTTACCGTGCAGTTTAGTGGCCATACCATAAAGCGACGTTAACTGTAAACAGGAGGAGCAAATTCATGACCTTGGGGCCCAGCAGCATGGTTCACAGATTCACAGAGCTAATGGGCTGGTCAGTATGAAACCAGTATCTTAACTATAAATTCCTTTAAAATACTGAAATTTACATGCCTGGAGGAGCAAGGATTTTGTTGTGCATGCTGCTTAATCATTGCTGGAGCACTATAAATATTAAACAGCAAGCACGCAGCTCAGCTATGTTGCTGTCTGCAACTTATTTTGCATGCATAATTAGAATAAATGACAAATCCACGTCAGTCTGTTCAGAGAGGGTACGCATGAACAAAATTAATTGTTTGGCTTAAAATATGAAGTGAAACTGGGGTAGTTTAATAGTAAAATGGCATTATGAATCATTTCACCCATCAATATATATAAATCTGGGTATTAAAAGCAAGTCAAAATAGTTTTTAACTAATAAAACATGACACATTGTCATNGACACATTGTCATGATGCTATTAATTATTGTTCTGTAGAATATTTTACTGCGTGTATATGAATTAATTTTTTTTATTACTGAAGAATTCTGAGCCTTTCATGCTCCCTATTAAAGTAGCATTCTACAAATTGCTTTACCATAATTTAAATCATTATTGATTCCTTTCGTAAAAGTACAGAGCAACCTCTGAAAAGAAGAATATTTGGAAACTCTGCTAAGTGATTTTACTGGAATTGAGGATAAATATCTAAATAACAGCATTTTTTCGTTCAAAACCCCTAACAATTTTGCATTTGTTTGCAGCAGGGGAATATGGTGGAAAAAATGCACACAGGCTTGGGATTGTGTTCTAAGACTTATCAGCTCTGTGTCGTTGGTCAAGCCAGTCCGCACCCATTGTGTTCGTTTTCTCTTTTTAAAAGTGGGAAAACATTTGCTTTTTCTGCTTTAAATATAAGGATAAGTGAGATAATTTACATGAAAGTGCTTCACAAAAAGGCTCTGGAAGTAAAAGGTATTTGTTCTCTGTATAGTAAAATATTTCAAAGTAAAACACCAGAGTGTTGATCTCTGTTAGTGCCTTGTGTCTTCTGTTAGAATATGTCTGGTCTGTAAGTGGTCCTCGAGTTTGCTGTAAGAGAGGTGCTTGAAAGATAAAGAGATTTGTGGGCAAAAACGCTTAGATAACGTCTAAGCAAAAACGCTTATTCAACGCCTGGACTTTGCTCAAATTCATGTCCATGGAGTCGGTGATGCCATCCAACCATCTCATCTTCTGTCCTTTAAAAGACAGTTTATTGGCCCCTAATCTGATGGCTCCCAATTATTCTCATATTTGATCATATTTGGTAGTAAAAATTCGTATAATATTGGCTGCTGTTTTCTCTTCTGACAGCTGCTTCTGCAGAAGAGAGATGCTTTGCATGCCCCATTTCTCCTGAGGGGACTGGTGCTGGCGGTACTTGTTACTTTCAAGAACTCAGTCCATTTTGTTCCCTTCTGGCCAAAGCTTTCCGACAGACTCAAGAGAAGTAAGATTTTGTAGAGTATTGATTTTTGGTAATTTTTTGGTTAAGAGTGAGAGTTGGACTGTGAAGAAAGCTGAGCACAAAAGAATTGATGCTTTTGAACTGTGGTGTGGGAGAAGACTCTTGAGAATCCCTTGGACTGCAAGGAGATCCAACCAGTCCGTTCTGAAGGAGATCAGTTCTGGGTGTTCATTGGAAGGACTGATTTTGAAGCTGAAACTCCAATATTTTGGCCACTTCAAGTTAAGGGTTGACTCATTGAAAAACACTCTGATGCCGGGAGGGATTGGGAGCAGGAGGAGGAGGGGACGGCAGAGGATGAGATGGCTGGATGGCATCACTGACTCGCTGGATGTGAGTTTGGTAAACTCAGGAGTTGCTGATGGACAGGGAGGCCTGGCGTGCTGTGATTCATGGGGTTGCAAAGAGTGGGACATGGCTGAGTGAATGAACTGAACTGAACTGAGGGTAAGAGTAATATTTTTGTGTGACTTTTTATATCCTAATTAGAAGTGCAGTACCATAACTTAGGATCTAGATAATTAACATTGATAACTATTAGTAACAAAGAAAGAAGTGAAAGTTTAATTGCTCAGTCTTGTCCAACTCTTTGTGACCCCATTGACTGTAGCCTACCAGGCCCTTCCATCCATGGGATTTTCCAGGCAAGAATACTGGAGTGGGTTGCTATTTCTTTCTCCAGAGGATCTTCCTGACCTAGGGATCGAACCCTGGTCTCCCATATTGTGGGCAGACGCTTTACCATCTGAGCCACCAGGGAAGTCCAGTAACATAAAGACCTGTCCCTTAATTTGGCGTGTCTTCCTTTCGGTATATCTTCTAGCTTTGGTAGTACAGAGAGAAGTTAAGAATGGGACTTCCCTCTGGTCCTGTAAATCTCGTAACATGTGCACGTTCACAGAGTCGAACTTCCACGTCACCTCCCCTCTGCACTTCACTCCTACTTAGAGGACTGATAGCAGAATAAAGTTTAAAAGGAAGCTTTCACTGAGCCTGGAGGCACACCTTGGGTGGTCAAACCAACGATTCTTTTGTCCCCTTCAGTGAATAGACAATTATAAATTTCTATTATTTCTGTGCCACTAGCTTATCCATGAAATCTTTTTTTTTTTTTTTTAATTACCAAGTGCAGGTAAACCCCATTTCTCTTGGGTTTAATGATGTCAAGGGCAGGTTCACTTCATAATGCTGGTAGGGAAAAATACCCCAAAGGGAGAGATGACTCTTTCAAATGTCATTAATGGCCCAAAGAGAACTTACCACCTCCTGAGTTAAATTTAGCATTAAGTGGCTCAGATTGATGGTTGCAACAGCAATATGCAATACTGTACAGGGGGACCCTCTGAGAAACAGAAGGCTAAGATCAATCAGCCCTCAGTAAGCACCCAGGCTAGACCACAGGGTCATCGCCCTTCATGTGCCACTTTTAAAAGGATTACAACTCTGGGGATAGGGGGCTTGCAGCATAGCAAGAGGGTGCAGCCCATATATAAACCTTCAGACAGGTCAATAGGCACATTGTTTGTTTCTCAGAATTTGGGGCTTTTAAAAGTAATTCTCCTAACGTCCTGCATCAGGATACGGACCATTATCCTTTGTTTCCATCATTTTCATGTCTTCAATTTCCATTTTAAGTGAAAGACTATTGAAAACATCACCAAAGCAGCTTGTTGATATTTATTAAGAATTATCATTGGAACATCTCTGTAAATCCCCCTACTTTTCCTGAAAACCAAGGTTCAAAGGGAACAGTTTCTGTTTAGACAGGTGAGGAGATAGTGGCTGAGAAATCTGGACACTTTAATTTCAAGTCCATGGACCTGGCGGGGAAAGGGCAGAGCAGACCCTAGGCAACCTTACGGTTTGCAACTGCCTCAGCTCGGGGTTTTTCTCCAATGCAAAATGTTTTGCACAGTTTTATTCTTAGAAAATTAATATGTAGGATATTTTACAAAAATAAATACTTCAAGTACCTCTAAGAATACAGAATAATATGAGCAGTTACTTTTATTATCCATATTTCAAGAAAGGTAACTTTCCCCATGTTGGCTTCAGATCATTTTTAATTTTAATGGAACGAAAGATTTCTGACATAGTAGCCGATGCTTCTCCTTCCTCAGAGATAAGCCCTGGGATAGAATTCATGGCACTCCCATTCCCGTGTTCCTTTTTCCATGATTGGCATCTTCAGCCCTCTTCTCCCATGCACCTTCATCCCCATCTCTGATTTCTGGGTTTCCTTCCCGTCTTCTGCTGAACTGTGGGCACCTCTTGCTCACCGTCTTCAAGCACACTCACCCCCGTGGGCATCCCTTCCACTTCTGTGTCTACTGGAAACCCAGTGTTCCTCCTCTGCATCCTCAGGGAGTGGTCCAGTGCTCTCCCTGTTTGCTAAGTCTATTTTCCACAAGCTCTTTAATTTTTAAAAAAAAATTTATATTGGAATATAGTAGATCTCTGAGTTGGGAAGATGCTCTGGAGTAGGAAACAACAACCCACTCCAGTACTCTTGCCTGGAAAACTCCATGGACAGAGGAGCCTGGAGGGCTGCAGTCCGTGGGGTCGCAAGAGTCAGACATGACTGAGCCACTGAGCATGAGTGCATCTATTCTTTCCCAGATTCTTTTCCTGTCTGAGTTATTAAAGTTACATGTAAAATGGAGCAGTGTTCTCTGCTGCTCACACCATTTGTCTGTATCACTGTCAGCCTGTCTTCCCAGAACTGTCTACTGCATCCTCAATACCACCACGTCTACACTGTGCTTTGAGTTTTCTGCCTTAAAAAAAAAAAATCTTCCTGAGATCTTCATATTGTTGAGTAGTTCCTCTCTCTTCTGTGTCTTAACACTCATTATTGAATCCTTATCATCAGTAATGGGATATCCTTAGTGTTTCTCAAGATAACTGTAAAGCAAAGAAGATCAAAGCCTCCCATTTGCGTCAGTATTTTTCACATCTACATTCTGAAAGGTATTTTCCCCTTCACAACCAAAATGCCTCGCTTTCTCCTCATTTCACTTGTTAGTCACTTTTTCAAAAATACTGACCAAATAGTGAAAAACTGCATAGTAGCAGCATATATGTAAGTTGGAAAGGATAGCAGTTTTGTGGACACTGGCATGAAACAGAGAATGAGTGGTGACATTGGGCCGCTCTGAATGGTCTTTCTGGACCCCTTTCCTTCTTGCTCTATGTCTTGGTTTTGCTTACTTAAAATGTATATAAATGGATATACATACTCTGCCATTTTCTTCCATGCTATGCTATATTTTGGACACACATCTGTATTTTTATGTTTTACTGATATGCGTTATTACTGCTGTGTAATACTCCATTGTATAAATGCAACATACTTGTGTTAATAGATGCTACATGTTTTGATATCATAAACTATGCTGCTGTGGAATATTGTAGATATCTCCTGCTGTTCATGTGCAAGTTTTTAGAGAAATGGAATCACATTGTAGGAGATACATGCTTATAACCTTTAACTGATACTGATGGAATCATTTCCAGAGTAGTTGTACCAGTTTACACTTCTACCAATAGTGACCGGTAGTGATGTTTCCCAGCTCTTGATATTGACAGAGCCTACATTTTTACTTGCATGGTATGTAAAGTTTTACTGACAGTTCCAGTTTCCTATTTTGTAAAGTCTCTGTTTTAGCCTTTAGCTCATTTTTCAATAGCTGCTTTGTTACTTTTAATGATTTATATTATATATATATATTTATATATATATATATAAAACCATATACATATGTCACCAATGTGTATCTATTTGTAAACACACACACCTATATATAATGCATATATATTTATCTGTGTATATATGTGTGTTCATATATGTGTGTTCAGGCTTCCCTGGTGGCTCAGAGGTTAAAGCATTTGCCTTTGATGCAGGAGACCCAGGTTCGATCCCTGGGTTGGGAAGATCCCCTGGAGAAGGAAATCACAATCCACTCCAGTATTCTTGCCTGGAGAATCCCATGGACGGAGAAGCCTAGTAGGTTACAGTCCACGGGGTCGCAGAGAGTCGGACACGACTGAGCGACCTCACCTTCACCTTCACCCACCTTCATATGTGTATTCATGTGTTTTATTCTGGATTGTATTCCTTTATTGGTTTTATGTATCATAAATATCTCCTCTGAGTTTATGGGTTTCTTTTGTACTATCTTTTGATGAACTGAAGTTTCACATTTTAATGTTCAGGCTTACCACATTTTTCTTCATGTTTCATGCCTTTTGAAATATGTTTAAGAAATCTTTTGGAACTCAAGAATACAAAAAACAATTTATATTGTCCTCCTAAATTTCAAATTTGGTGTTAAATTTATTTTCAACTTGGAATTTGTTCTTGTATCTGGTGCTATCTAGGACAATAACTCTCTTTTTTCCCATGCGAATGACCAGCAGTTCCCTAACAAATTCTGGACAGTCCATTCTCCTCCCCACACTCTGGCATGACCCCAAGTCCAGCATCCATCAGTGTGGATCTCTCTTGGCTGCTTTCATTTTGCTTGCTTGTTTAACTCTGCAGAACTTGAGAGTCTCAATCACCTTAGTTTTATAAGTTTCAGTAGATGAGAGGACAATCTCCATTTTCTCTTTTACTCATTTGACTATTTTGGCCCTTCATTCTCTCATGTAAACTTTTAGAATCAGCACACCAAATTCAATAAAATTCTTTTTTTAGCTTTATTTTATTTTTTAATTTAAATTTATTTAATTGGAGGCTAATTACTTTACAATATTGTATTGGTTTTGCCACACATCAACATGAGTCCACTACGGGTGTACACGTATTCTCCATCCTGAACCCCCCTCCCACCTCCCTCTCTGTACCATCTTTCTGGGTCATCCCAGGACACCAGCCCCAAGCATCCTATATCCTGCATCGAACCTGGACTGGCAATTCGTTTCTTATATGATATTATACATGTTTCAATGCCATTCTCCCAAATCATCCCACTCTCTCCCTCTCCCACAGAGTCCAAAGACTGTTCTATACATCTTTTTTGTTCTCTTTCATACAGGGTTATTGTTACCATCTTTCTAAATCCCATATATATGCATTAGTATACTGTATTGGTGTTTTTTTACTTCACTCTGTATAATCAGCTCCAGCTTTATCCACCTCATTAGAACTGATTCAAATGTATTCTTTTTAATGGCTGAGTAATACTCCATTGTGTATATGTGCCACAGCTTTCTTATCCATTCATCTGCTGATGGCCATCTGGGTTGCTTCCATGTCCTGGCTATTATGAACAGTGCTGCAATGAACACTGGGGTACATGTGTCTCTTTCAATTCTGGTTTCCTCAGTGCGTATGCCCAGCAGTGGGATTGCTGGGTCATAAGGCAGTTCTATTTGCAATTTTTTAAGGAATCTCCACACTGTTCTCCATAGTGGTTGTACTAGTTTGCATTCTCACCAACAGTGTAAGAGGGTTCCCTTTTCTCCACACCCTCTCCAGCATTTATTGCTTGTAGACTTTTGGATCACAGCCATTCTGACTGGTGTGAAATGGTACCTCGTTGTGGTCTTGATTTGCATTTCTCTGATAGAGTGATGTTGAGCATCTTCTCATGTGTTTGTTAGCCATCTGTATGTCTTCTTTGGAGAAATGTCTATTTAGCTCTTTGGCCCATTTTTTGATTGGGTCGTTTATTTTTCTGGAATTGAGCTGCACGAGTTTCTTTTATATTTTTGAGATTGTTTGTCAGTTGCTTCATTTGCTATTATTTTCTCCCATTCTGAGGGCTGTCTTTTCACCTTGCTTATAGTTTCCTTTGTTGTGCAGAAGCTTTTAATTTTAATTAGGTTCTATTTGTTTATTTTTGCTTTTATTTCCAGTATTCTAGGAGGTGGGTCATAGAGGATCCTGCTGTGATTTATGTCGGAGAGTGTTTTGCCTATGTTCTCCTCTAGGAGTTTTATAGTTTCTGGTCTTACGTTTAGATCTTTAATCCATTTTGAGTTTATTTTTGTGTGTGATGTTAGAAAGTGTTCTAGTTTCATTCTTTTACAAGTGGTTGACCAATTTTCCCAGCACCACTTGTTAAGGAGACTGTCTTTTCTCCATTGTATATTCTTGCCTCCTTTGTCAAAAATAAAATCCTTGTTGCATTTTTCACCCAGATATCTGCATGACTCAATTTCTCACTCTACTTATTCCTTTACCCCAGTTTCACAGATTTTGTGACAGTTTCCATGGCCACCCTACATAAAGCTTCCATCACCAAACAATTTCTACCCCTCAGTACCAACTTGCTTTATAACTTAGCAGTATTTGCAGTCCACCATATGTTTATGAATGCATTGTTTATTTGCTCATCTTTCCCACCAGAATTGAAGCCCTTTGAGGGCAGACAGTTTTGCCTATTTTATTAGCCATATTATTCTGAATTGCTAGAATGATCCAAATGAGAAGACAATGCCCTACAAGTGTTTATTAAATTGATAAAATAAATGACTGCAGATCGTTTGATTCCCACAACAGCCCTAATGGTAAACATTATTCTCAACTGTTACATGCGGGAATCTAAGTTCAACGACAGTGCCGTTACTTTCTTACTCCAGTGAGAGCGCAGGTGAAATCAGTCTCAGGCTTCGCCGATTCTGGAAGCGTTAGCCTCCCCGCACATTTTTTTTTTTTTCTGGTAGAGACATAGCAAGGTGTCTTAAACTTATGGGATATTCATTAAATTCTTGTAGATGGCAAGATTTTAGTTATCTGCACTCCTTGTTACTTTTCTTGATTTTAAAGCTTTATTTATATATATCCTGTTTACTTCACTTACATGTCTTTGTATTCCCTATGAAGGACATGATAGTTTAATTGCTATTTGGCTTCCACTCCTAATTATATGTATTGCTTTTCAAGTGAAAAAGAAGTGTACTTAACCTCTTTCCCCTGCTTCATTCTTTGAAGCAGGCACCAAGAAGTTAATAACATTTGCTTTTTAATTCTTTGACATGGGTTTAGCCCTCAGACACTGATTTTGTGCTTCTGATTACCCCCCAAATCTGGGCCATCCACTTTTGCAAAAGGTGCCAAGTCTCCTTGCCTTCTTTTGTGTCACAAGAGCTTTATCAAACATGTGTATTCCCAGCCTGCATCTTTCTTCCCTTCTGCTTACCAACTGTCATTGTCTTCCGGCCGCCAGACTCCTGTGAACGGATTTCCAGGCACCTATCACACAATAAGAAGCCAAGGAGCCAAGGCCCATGACTGATGGGGACTGTCTTCAGTTCTAAGCCTGAAAATTTGTTCCTGTGACAAGATAAGCACAGACAAGAGACTCTATCAAATTCAGCAACGGCCAGATGGTAAAACACGCATTTCACAATTCTAAGGCAGGCTAACTGGCTGTAGCACAAAAGATGTCTGGTGTGTGCTCCTGAGGCAGGTGAGACATTGCTGATGGAAGCTCAGTGACTTTGTAGATAAGAGTGATTTGTCTGATTGCTATTAAAACATCACCTTTGGTAACGGCATCCCAGGACTCTTCCATCAAAGTGAGATGTCGGTGCTGCCACCCACAAACCCAGCTGGAGTCCAGACATCTATTGACGAGAGTGATGTGTCTGCTGAGGGCTTGCGGCTTCAAGACAGATTGCCCGGGAGCCAAAGGCACCTCGCATCCCTTTCGGCTATAGGAGTAAAGGCCCCAGCAAGCCATTTTGTTGTTTGACTCATGAGTCCTGGGGCTAAAACAAAGCTTTAGTTGCACTGTTGGGCATCAATCCCTACCATGCTTGCGAAATTAGAAGTTACTGTTCTAAAAGTCTGAGAGGTACTAAACTGTCAACAATTTCAACAGAAAGAACTTGCCTTGGAAATTGGATCCCTGTGGTCACATGAATAACAAGGACTTCTATTACACGTTAAACACTAGAACAAAACAAAAAGATTTGGAACAAATATTTCCATAACTAATGAAAATGTTAATCATCGTTGCCTAGATCAGAAAAAAAACTCCGTTCTTCTTTGTCTTTCATCTTTCTCCCCTTCTTCTTGTATTCAAGAGAGGGTTAAAAAACCCAGAAAGTCATTTAAAGGTGAACCTTATTTTTCCTTTACAAAGAAACGCCTCTTAAAAAAAAAAAAAATTGTTCCCAGTTCCATGAAGTTCTTTGAGAGCACAAATCATTCTCCTTCATCACTTGAGTGGAGAGAGAGATGATACTGGCCCATGTGCACAAAGTATCTTCTTTTGATATTACTGGATGTACTTTTCCACTGGGCACTGTGCCAGGCTCATTGTAAGTATTTATTCGTTTTGTAAAATAAATTGCAGCTTTTATGCCAATCCCTTGAGAGATAATGGGACCACACACACTTTTGTGAGAATGATCCTGCGCTTTGACTAACTTAGGGAGGGTTTCTGTAGTCTAACCAGTGTGTCCTCCACTCTGTTCCAGGCAGAGTGGGACTACTCTGGACACCCAGCCTCCAGGTCTCTCGGTCTTTTATAAACACCTACACTCTGCTCCTCCACGTCACCGCTAACGTCATATCGCAGTGAAAGAAACTTTAGATTCACTTCCTCCCTGCCCTCTGGAAAATACAGCTAAATGCCTTTTTTTCCTTCTTGTGGGCTATCTTTAGAAACGTGGAGGAAAATAACAAGTGATGGGAGCTGATGAATCAATGCAATGAAAAACTGAGAAATTTAAAAACAAACTTTTAGACTTTTAGAAAAATAAATCAAGAGATATGCCAAATATGTGAGTTGTTCCAGCTGCTTAACCTCTTTGGATCTCAGAGTTGTTCTCTGTGAGCTCAGATGAATAACAATATCCCATTTCTGTACTGGACAGTTGTTAATAACAATGATTGCCATTTAATGAGCATTAGTTTGAGGCTCTGGGAGATAGCGTAGGACAGGGCATCCTGGAATGCTGCATCCATGGGGTCACAGCATGTCTGATTTAGCGACTGAACGACAGAAACAATCATTTAATAATAATGGGTGTATGTTGGGAAATCTAGAAAGATGAAAATTAGTGACCAAAACTGACAGACAGGAAGTTGATTCTTGGGCTGGACGGTCAGTGTTAAGCTTATATTCACTGGTTTTTTTTTTTTTTTCATACCACAGTTAGAGAATATCCCTTTACTAGGATGCTCTTTTTTTTTTAATTAAAAGAAAACAACACAACTTTCAGTGGTTAGGCTAGCATTCCACTCATGTTCTATGACTGTTGCAGTTTTGCCTACTTTGGGAAACAAATCATGAGCTAATTAGTTCCTTGGTAGCAACAGATGAACTGGTAGGTTGATCAGGTGGCTGAATCATCGTGCTTGACAAATGAGCTTAGAGAAATGCATGGCCAGGAGTCAGCAAGACATCATCCTCCTGGGTAAGTTCTACCTGGAAAGAAACTGACGTCTTGCGAAGCCTATTAAAAATATGTGATGCACAGTCACTCCTGGGCAACCTGAGTGTGAGACGTGTCCTGATCCTGGGTGACTCTGTCTAAACACAGACTGAACCGGAAGGTGAAGAATGGCCTGTGAGCAGAGGCGCTGATGAGCAGGTTGAGGCCAGGCGGGCAGGTGATGTTGGCTCCCCAGGAAGGCATGCGCTTCTTTCCCTTTGGAAATCCTTGTGATGCTAAGTACCTTGGTCCTCATTGAATTAGGGAGCAAAGTGGCAATTAGAAAGAACATTTCAGAGCTTTTTTGGCGGTTAGGTTACGTGTTGAGAAGAGAGAGAAGGTAAGTCCTTGCTGGTGTATCAGAGAGGCAAACAGCTCTCTTCTCCCTCTCTTCTCCCCCGCCTCGCTCCATCTCTTGTTAACTGTTGACTCCTCTGCATTTCATTCTGGAACAGCTCTCACTTCTATGCTCCTCTTATCATGAACCCAACTGCCACTGAAGCTCTCCACACCTGCATTAACAGCCCTGGGAATTGATACAGACTTGTCTGTGGTCCTTCTCACCTCTAACTTGTCTGCATGCACTCTTGCTAGGTTAATTTTTAAAAAAAATTTTTTTGGAGAAGAAACACTGATTTTTGTCACAAAACTGCTCAAAGACCCTCAATAACCCTCTCTGTGTGTAAAAGTAGGCAGTATAAACTTTGTAACTTGGTACTTAAAGTCTTCCATGAGCCGGTCCGATCTACCCATCTTAAACCTCCTTTCTCATGCCCTCTTGGACACTGGATTCCACAGAAGTGGAAACATTCTTGCTTTGGTTCGTAATTTAGCACACTTGGATTGGCAGCCCTTTCATGTACTGAGAGCTTCTGTTACAGCTTGTTCTGCCTTATTGGAAACTAAGAAAATGTTCTCTATGCTTGTATTAATGCTGCTTACTCTGACTTAAAGAGCTTCCCTCAAGCTTCATCCTCAACGTGAACCTCAAGTCATCACACCCACTGTGCAAAGCTTGGCTTCAAAGCTACCTTCTTCCTTCCCCTCTTAACCACTGTGCCCTCTTCTGCTAGGAATGGAAGCTGCACCCCTTTCTTCAGATACTCAGGATGCTTGATGCATTCTAAAGGCAGAGCAGAGGCTCCCCTGGGGCCTCAGATGGTGAGCATCTGGATGCAATGTGAAAGACCAGGGTTTGATCGCTGGGTTGGGAGGATCCTCTGGAGAAGGAAATGGCAACCTATTTCAGCATTCTTGCCTGGGAAATGGTAACAAACAGAGGAACAGAAAATGAATCAGATATGAACCCTGACCACAGACTTTATCCGCTAAGAAAGGGATAATCGATGCAGGTTCAATATTTGTTGAATCTAAGCATTTCTGTCTTTTGTTTTTCCATTTTCTGAGTTGGGAATACTGGAATGCATGCATGTGTGTATTTATTTTTCAAAGCACTCTGTACTTTAAAATTCTGACCTAAACAGACATTGCGGTGATATTACAGAATATTCATCCCCTGGTGTTATCATATCTCATCTCCCAAGCTCTTCCTTAAATGGCTTAGCTGCCTAATGGATTGCCTTTGTTTGAAGGATCATCTGAATATAATCTTCCTCCCCTCAAATTGTTTCAATCACTGTGAGCTTTTGCTGACCTCCTTTCAAGCCAGTGGAGAAACCCTTCCCAGAGCCAAGCTTTGTGACCGCAGACAAGATAATAGTGTTATAGTAGTTAAAGGCCATTTTCCTCACAAAATTTGAATTAAGTGAGAGGCTTCAGATTATTTCACACATCATCACTTCAGGTTGAGGAGGGTCCCCCAAAATAATACTCCTCTTTTTTTGCACAAACTCAACCAAGGAGTGAAGTAGCTTGGAGAACAGCATAACCTGGTTACTGCCAAATCTGATCATGAGGAAAGTGATTCGTGCCTGTAGATGAGCTGCATGTATTCTTACATTACAATCACTGTTCAGACAGATTGATTTACATTGTCCCAGGAAGTGGTGGACTTTGACAGGACCCGGCCATATGGTTAGAACTTGAGCTCAAAGGCTCATGTACTCAATGCTGGTGGCCAAGGAGAAGACATTCTCTGTGGGCAGCAGTTATGATCAGAGAAGGAGAGAGAGGTGAATGGCTTAGCCAAGCTATGCAATCAGACGAAGTTGCTCCTCCTCTATTGGCTAAGGTCAGAGTGAGGCCTGGGGGTGGCCAGTGACCATGCATGTGAGGGGAAAAGCCCATCCAGAGTGGAGAGTCAGGACTGGGGGCAGATGTGCCTCTGGCCCAGCCCTCATGCCTGATTATGGTAGAGTGGAAAGAATGAAAGTATTCTGGCTTTCCTTTTCCTAAAAAATAAGAAAAGCATTTCGTAAATTTTCTTTTCTCTTTTATTCTATTACAAATATTTTCTAATTTTTCTTGTTGTGGCTTTTTAAAAACACCCATCATTTAAAAGTGGACATTTAATTTCCAAATATGTGGGATTTTTAAAAGTATCTTTGATATGAATTTCTCATTTTGATATTAATTTCTTAATTAAATGCTTTCTTTTTTGCAGTCACACTCTGTGATTTTTTTTTTTTTTCAGTTTTCTAACTTTACTGCGGCTAAGTCAAAGATCTCTATTGGTAAATGTCACATTACACTGGAAAATACAAGAGTTATTTTCAAATATCTTTTGATATTGATTTCTAACATAATTGCACACTGGTAAGAGAACAGCCTCTGCAGGATTTTAACACCTTTAGACTATGAACTTTTGCACCTGTTTCAAGTTTCTGGATATGCACCAGTGTCTCCTGGTTCATAGTCTGTGGGAGTAAGATACAAACTGCTGTGTGCAAACTGTATAAATCTTAATTATGTTGAATTGGTTCATAGTGCTTTTCAAGTATACTTTATACTTCTACTTCTCTGTATATTCATTCCATTATTTTCTGAGAGTTCAATATTGAAACCCTGACTAAAAATCTTTATTTATATACATTAAAAACAATTGTAATATACAGTAGAACTATAAAAAAAGAAAGTAAAATATGTGGTTCTCCACTCCATAATTACTGACTGTGTGACCTTATCAATACAATACACCTCTTGAAATCTTGAATTCATCAAGGATAAAATGGAGATAAAATAATAAGAAGAATGAAAAGAGTTAATATTCATGATAGTAATTTTTAAACTATAAAAATTTTACAAATATCAGAGATTTGTGTGAAACTCATGTCAGTTTTCTGTAGTAAATTATAAAATATTAGAAAGTTGATTTGGACTATTTCTAGTCCTTTTGAGATTACTTGAAATAAAGGAGAGGGTAGGCATTCTTCAACTATTTGATGAAACAGAAGAAAACATGAAACCAAATGTACTACTCAGAACAAATGAAAATAAGAAAACTGTTCTATAAAAAGATAAAAGCTGTCAGATTACAAGAAGATGTCCAACAATATGCTACTTTTGAGAGACAATCTCTTGGGAAAAGGATGGAGAGAAGATAAGTAGGAAAAGGCAGTTTAATAAAATATAAAATGTAGCAAGGAGATAAGTATATTTATAATCATAAAAAGTTATAATTTACAAATAAGATATTACAACAGGAAATTTATATCTATTAACAACTCAGAATATTCTTAGGATAATATGTGCTCAGCTGTGGCCAACTCTTTGTGACTCCCTGGAGTCCTGCCAGACTCCTCTATTTATGGGATTCTCCAGGCAAGAATACTGGAGTGAGCTGCCATCTCCTCCTCCAGGGGATCTTTGTGACACATGGATCGAGCCCCTGTCTCTTATGTCTCCTGAACTGGCAGGCAGATTCTTTACACGTGCCATCTGGGAAGACCCTAAGATAATATAGATTTTTTTTTTTAATGACAAAACTGAATGTAAGAAGTATTTGAAAACAAAACAACAATCTAGATCCATGTAGATATGTCCAAAAATTTGTGACTTCATGTAAATCAACTTTAAAATAAAGGTAATCTAAAAGTTTCATGAAAACACAAAGAATCTAGAATTGCTAAAAGACATGAAAGGAAGCAGTAAGTTGTAGGGCTTGGATTAACTCACTTTAAGACTATAAAGCTACAATAATTCAGACAAGGCACTATTGTTATACTAAGAAATATATGGGTCCACAGAATAGCATGGAGTCCAGAAATAGACCCACACATACGTGGACAATTGATTTTTCACAATGTGCCAAGGTAATTCAATGGAGAAAAGATAGGCCTCTCAGCAATGGAGCTGGAACCATTATAAATCTGCAAACTTTCATATTTTAAACAGAACTTATTTGAAATGGATCATAGACCTAAATGTAGAAAATAAAAGTACGTAACTTCTAGAAGAAATAATAGGAGAAAAAGTAAGTATAATTTAGAACACAAACCTATGGCCATAAAAGAAAAAGTTGAGGCACTAAACTTAATGAAAACTAAAAACTTCTGTTCTTCAAAAGACGGCTTTAAGACAATGAGAAGGCAAGTCAAGGACGTTGTTATTGCTCAGTCACTCAGCCATGTCCAGCTCTTTGGGACCTCACGGACCGTGGCACGCCACGCTTCCCCGTGCCTCACCATCTCCCGGAATTCACTCAAATTCATGTCCACTGAGTCGGTGATGCCATCCAACCATCTCATCCTGTCACCCCTTCTCCTCCTACCTTCAGTCTTTCCCAGCATCAAGGTCTTTTCAAATGAGTCAGCTTTTCACATCAGGTGGCCAAACAATTGAAGCTTCAGCTTTAGCATCAGTCTTTTCAATGACTATTCAGGATTGATTTCCTTTAGTATTGACTGGCTTGATCTCCTATCCAAGGGACTGTCAAGAGTCTTCTCCAACACCGCAGCTCAAAAGCATCAGTTCTTTGGCATTCAGCTTTCTTTATGGTCCAATTCTCACATCCATACATGACTACTGGGAAGACTGTAGCTTTGACTAGACAGAACTTTATCAACAAAGTAATGTTTCTGCTTTGAAATGTCTGTCTAGGTTGGTCATAGGTTTTCTTCTGAGGAGCAAGTATCGTTTAATTTCATGGCTGCAGTCACCATCTGCAGTGATTTTGGAGCCCGAAAAAATTAAGTCTGTCATTGTTTCCACTGTTTCCCCATCTATTTGCCATGAAGCAATGGGACTGGATGCCATGATCTCAGCTTTTTGAATGTTGAGTTTTAAGCCAGTTTTTTTTTTTTTTTTTCACTCTCCTCTTTCACTTTCATCAATAGGTGCGTTAACTCCACTTTGCTTTCGGCCCTTAGGGTGGTGTCATCAGCGTATCTGAGGTTATTGATATTTCTCCCGGCAATCTTGATTCTAGCTTGTGATTCATCCAGCCTGGCATTTTGCATGATGTACTCTGCATATAAGTTAAGTAAGCAGAGTGACAGTATACAGCCTTGATGTACTCCCTTCCCAACTTTGAACCTGTCCATTTTTCAGTGTCTAGTTCGAACTATTGCTACTTGACCTGCAAGCACGTTTCTCAGGAGATGGGTAAGAGGAACTTGTATTCCCATATCTTTAAGAATTAGAAAAAAAATTCACAGTATGTACATCTTACAAGTGGTCCAGACATGTAAATAACTATTACAATTCCAAAATAAGACAAACGACAGAAGAAAAAATAGGCAAAATGTTTTGGTAGACACTTTTACAAAACAACAGTTTCTTTGGAGCAGGGATGAGAAGATGGATCTCAAAGAGGCATGGGGGACTTTTCAGGGATGGAAATGTTCTATATCTTCATAGTGGTGGTAGTTATGCTGATGTACAATTTGCCCAAAAGTCATAAAACTATACATTTTGAATGGGTAAATTTTACTGTATGTAAATTATAGTTAAATATTCTTTGTTTAAAAATACAAACATACAAAAGAATAAGGCAATAGAACATTCTTCTCTTGGGAGCTTTCCATGTAGCTCAGTGGTAAAGAATTTGTCTACCAATGCAGGAGATGGGGGTTTGATCCCTAGGTAGGGAATATCCCTTGGAGAAGGAAATGGCAACCGACTCCAGTATTCTAGCCTGGAAAATTCATGGACAGAGGAGCTGGACAGGCTATAGTCTATGAGATGGCGAGAGTCAGACATGACTTAGCAGCTGAACAACAGCACCACGTTCTTCCCTACCACGTCTGTTTAAGTGCTTGTAGGGTTTATTATCTCTTGCCTTATGTAGAAAATAAAGTTCATTTTATTCTGCTTTGTGGAACAAATAATGTGAGTTTAAACTACCTGAGTCTTAAAAAGTAAAACCATTGACAGTTTCACATTGTGGAGCGGTAGACCTTTCCATTCTTTTCAGCCTTTTTTTTTTTTTGCTGTGCATTTAGTATTTACTGTTTGCCCTGTGTCCCTCAAGGGCTTCCCTGGTGGCTCAGAGGTTAAAGCGTCCACCTCCAATGAGGGAGACCTGGGTTCGATCCCTGGGTCGGGAAGATCCCCTGGAGAAGGAAATGGCAACCACTCCAGTACTCTTGCCTGGAGAATCCCGTGGACAGAGGAGCCTGGTGGGCTACAGTCCACGGGGTCGCAAAGAGTCAGACACGACTGAGCGACCTCACCACCACCATTCTGTGTCCCTCAAAAGTCATACGTTAAGGTTCTACCCTCAGAATCTCAGGCTGCAACTGTTTTGGAGAGGGAGTCTTTAAAGAGGTAACGATTTCAATTGAAGTCACTAGGATGGATTCTAATAACCTCTAGTGTCTTCATAAGAAAAGGACATTTGAACACAGATGCTTGTGGTTGATAAATGAGGTAATGACTCAGGTAGAAAGCAGGACAGAGGCTGTAGAAAGAACGAAACCCTCTTGACAGCTTGATCTTGAACTTGTAGTCTCCAGCACTGTGAGAAAATAAATATCTATTGCTTAAATTCTGTATTCAGTAGTGCTTTGTTACAGCCAACTTTACAAATGACTCAATAGAAATAGAAACATTGTCCTATCAGCAGACTGTATTGTGTCTCCCCACTGGTTTGCATCCTTGGTTTATTCCCGATGCCCCTGAAGGGAGAGGAAAGCACCCCGAGAAACATAGACATCCTCAACTTACTAATCAATGAGCCTAGCTCCATCTTTAGTTACTATTTTCAGTATCTCTGTTCACGTCAAGTTATGACAGTGATTTGAAGTGTGTCTCCAAGAATATCCAAGCCTTTCGAGTGAAGAAATCTGCAACCTCTCCATTCAACACTTTCAGGACTTCTTTGTGCTTAGTAATTGATATACTGGGATCGATAACAGAGCATCACTTCCTGACCCTTTACAATCGAGACCATTCTTGGCCCGTGTCTAGTTGTCTTGGTCTGTCGCCGCCTGTGGGCTTGTCAGCAGCGTTCAGCTGACAAGTCGAACCTGACATAGTTCAGGTACTATGGAGGCTGAACTCAGTTTCACTGAGTTTTCCAGCCTGAGAACAAGCAGATCATCAGCTTTTGTTGGAAAATAAACCATCTTAAAGCGTAGGGCTTGAAGGGGGTAAGCCTTTATTTAGCTTCCTGTTCTGATTTGAACTCAGATAAGTGATTCTTCCAGTCTGGGCTGAAATCTCCCAAGTATCTTAGGTCAGCTGGCAAGTTGGTTGGTAGAGGTCATCATCAGCCTGGACACTGGTCTCCCAGCCTTCATAGTCAACGAGGGCTGCTCCTGTGGCAGGAGAGTTTCCGAGACAGGGAGTGAAACTGACAAGACTCTTAAGAATGAACCTCAGAAACGGCACAACCAGACCAGATTGATGGAGTGGGGAGAGAAACTCTGCTTCTTGGTGGAGGAGGGAGAGGGATGATGTGAATTACAGAGTGTGGACACAGGAATTGAGCACATTACCCTGGTCATCTTTGCAATCCATGGAGTTGCAAAAGAGTGGGACACATCTCGGCAACTAAACTACAACAGCAGAGAATATAAAGTACTCATAATCTAAACTGCAAGGCTGTTTTATTGCTATTTGTATGATCCAAAAAGTAAGATTTCTTTTATTTTTAGAAATCTATCAACAATAACCTCTTTACATTTTATGCTTAAGGTTTGATCTATTGTTCTCTATGGCAGAAATAATATATAACGGTGTGTTATTATTTATCTCTTCCCGATTTTTTCCTTTAATTTCTTTCTTAATTTAAAAATTTATTTATTTTAATTGGAAAATAATTACAATATTGTGATGGTTTCTGCCACACATTGACATGACTTGGCCACAGGTATACATGCATCCCCCCCATCCTGAACCCTCCTCCCACCTCCCTCCCCACCCTTTCCCTCTGGGTTGTCCTAGAGCACCAGCTTTGATTGCCCTGCTTCATGCAAAGAACTTGCACTGGTCATCTATTAAATAAATTGTCCGCGTCCCACAAAGAGTCACAATGCCTCTTCCTGACAATCACTTAGCTTAAAACCTGACCTAATGACTAAAGGATGTTATGCTTGTTTTTCAAATGATCCGGTCTATGTTTCTGGCTTCTTGAGTTAATAATAACCACAGCCATTGCTGACTGCATGCTACACTGAGCTAAGTGGTTTTGTAACATTAGCTTATTTGAATGGTCATCCTTTGGGAAGGGGGTGGAAGGCGAAGAGGACAACTCTGTGACAACTGTCTCCCTGCTATGGATTTCCTCCCACTGTGCCCGGCCATCTGGGTGAGCTATCTTGGGTGTCAACACTGTAGATAACCATTTAGGTATCTTGTCAGCCTAGCTGTCTCATAAAACTTGACTCGATTTAAATTGTCAGTTTCCTCTGGCTGAGACATCAGAAGCTCATTAAAAAATATTCTCAGCCTTTCCTTGTGTTAGCTCTATAATTGATACAGTTGAGTTTGAGCACATTGAACAGAGATAGAAGTTCAGTTGTCTATTTTTTTCTTCCTCCTCAGTCCTGGCAAAATATTATCCTCAGAAACCGTAAGAATAATCACACCTTTAGCTACTTCTATTGATTAGTAATTCAGTTTTCTCTTTAAAGCCAATTAGCATGGTTAGACTTGTAATATGGTGTAGCAGGAATAACTACTAGCAGACCTATAGACGGACAACTTCTGAAAGGCGACTCTGCCATATTCAGTAGGACATTGCATCAAGCTCCTGAGGCTAATAGATGGCATACCGACACTTCTTCAGTCATTGGTAACTCAGATAGCTGGTAGTGCCAGGGTGTGGAGACTCACAAAGCAAAAATATTGAACAGCCTGATTATGTTTTTTATGTCACTGTACAACAGAATTGATTACATTCAATCCCCTGTATATTCAGCATCTATTTAAAACATTTAGTGATCTACAGATGTCAGTGAGGGCTTCCCAGGTGGTGCTAGTGAATAAGAATCCATCTGCCAATGCAAGAGACCTGGGTTGAATCCCTGGATTGGGAAGATGCCCTGGAGAAGGAAATGGCAACCCATTCCAGTATTCTTGCCTGGAAAACCCTATGGGCAGAGGAGAATGGTAGGCTCGAGTCCATGGGGTTGCAAAGAGTCAGACAAAACTGAGAGCCTGGGGGCAAACATACAAGGATACCAGTGGAACAAGAAGATCAAATCAGGCATTGATGGACCACTCACCAACTTGGTATACAGTATTTGGCTGCAGAATTACAAAGATGATAATAGCTGTTTTAATAGAGCATGATGACATAGCCTTTGGTCTTACCAATGCTAAGAACCCTATACTATACCAAATTGTCCATGACAATTTATGTTTAAATAACGTGTGGTAGTATATACGCCCAAGGTAAGAGAAACCCAAGTAATATGGTAGGTGTTGCAAGAAGGCATCAGAGGGCAGACACACTGAAACCATACTCAAAGAAAACTAGTCAATCTAATCACACTAGGACCACAGCCTTGTCTAACTCAATGAAACCAAGCCATGCCTGTGGGGCAACCCAAGACAGGCAGGTCATGGTGGAGAAGTCTGACAGAATGTGGTCCACTGGAGAAGGGAATGGCAAACCACTTCAGTATTCTTGCCTTGAGAACCCCATGAACAGTATGAAAAGGCAAAGTGATAGGATACCAAAAGAGGAACTCCCCAGGTCATTAGGTGCCCAATATGCTACTGGAGGTCAGTGGAGAAATAACTCTAGAAATAATGAAGGGATGGAGCCAAAGCAAAAACAATACCCAGCTGTGGATGTGACTGGTGATAGAAGCAAGGTCCGATCCTGTAAAGAGCAATATTGCATAGGAACCTGGAATGTCAGGTCCATGAATCAAGGTAAATTGGAAGTGGTCAAACAAGAGATGGCAAGGGTGAATGTTGACATTCTAGGAATCAGCAAACTAAAATGGACTGGAATGGGTGAGTTTAACTCAGATGACCATTATATCTACTACTGTGTGCAGGAATCCCTCAGAAGAAATGGAGTAGCCATCATGGTCAACAAAAGAGTCTGAAATGCAGTACTTGGATGCAGTCTCAAAAATGACAGAAAGATCTCTGTTCATTTCCAAGGCAAACCATTCAATATCATGGTACTCCAAGTCTATACCCCAACCAGTAATGCTGAAGAAGCTGAAGTCGAATAGATCTATGAAGACCTATAAGACCTTTTAGAACTAACACCCAAAAAAGATGTCCTTTTCATTATAGGGGGCTGGAATGCAAAAGTAGGAAGTCAAGAAACACCTGGAGTAACAGGAAAATTTGGCCTTGGAATGCAAAATGAAACAGGGCAAAGACTAATAGAGTTTTGCCAAGAAAATGCACTGGTCATAGCATACATCCTCTTCCAACAACATAAGAGAAGACTCTACACATGGACATCACCAGATAGTCAACACCGAAATCAGATTGATTATATTCTTTGCAGCCAAAGATGGAGAAGCTCTACACAGTCAACAAAAACAAGACCAGGAGCTGACTGTGGCTCAGATCATGAACTCCTTTTTACTAAATTCAGACTAAATTGAAGAAAGTAGAAAAAACCGCTAGACAATTCAGGTCTGACCTAAATAAAATCCCTTATGATTATACAGTGGACGTGAGAAATAGATTTAAGGGCCTAGATCTGATAGATAGAGTGCCTGATGAACTATGGACTGAGGTTCGTGACATTGTACGGGAGACAGGGATCAAGACCATCCC